>CM068835.1:108569578-109169578 GCA_028554795.2 Sinohyriopsis cumingii
TGCTTTATGGCCAGGTGGGCTTATAAAACTCTGACAAAGCTGATTATATATTGGACAACAGTCATATCACAACCAAGATTATTTAGTATATATTAACCAATGCTGTTGGTTGGATGGACATACATAATTTGTAATAAAAATGGGAATAACTCTTCAAATACAATTACAGACATAATATCAAATCATGATATAACTGCATACCATATTTCATGACGATATCTCAAAGTGTTCAGGGGGTATTAAGTAAACAAAAACAAACAGAAATGTTGGACAGGCTGTGTATAATAATGATATAAACATGTATCAAGTTTTGTCTCTTAATTTCACAAGGATGTCAAGATACAGTGCATAAAGGAAAGCAAAACGGAAAACTGAAAATACTGAGCAATGACCTTTTGACCTTCCAGACAGAATCACAGTGTGGTAGGAGCTAAACTTCTTAATGAATCATGTCCCAAGCTACATCCCTGAATTTTAATTGCTTAAATGTTAGCGGAAAGGTGTAATCCAGCCATGACCATGACCTTTAAGAAATGAACCCAAATGGCATTCATCATACCTTCTGGTAATGACCTTGGTATTTAAGATATGAACCCAAATGGCATATATCATACCTTATGGTAATGACCTTGGTGTTTAAGATATGACCCCAACTGGCATTCATCGTACCTTCTGGTAATGACCTTGGTGTTTAAGATATGAACCCAAATGGCATTCATCGTACCTTCTGGTAATGACCTTGATGCTTAAGATATGAACTCAACTGGCATTAATCATATCTTCTGGTAATGACCTTGATGTTTAAGATATGAACCCAACTGACATTCATGATACCTTCTGGTAAGACCTTGGTGTTTAAGATATGAACCCAACTGGCATGTATCTTACCTTCTTGTAATGACCTTGGTGTTTAAGATATGAACCCAACTTGCATTCATCATACCTTCTAGTAATGACCTTGATGTTTAAGATATGAACCCAAATAGCATTCATCATACCTTCTGGTAATGACCTTGGTGTTTAAGATATGAACCCAACTGGCATTCATCATACCTTCTGGTAATGACCTTGATGTTTAAGATATGAACCCAACTGGCATTCATCATACCTCCTGGTAATGACTTTGATGTTTAAGATATGAACCCAAATGGCATGTATCTTACCTTCTTGTAATGACCTTGGTGTTTAAGATATGAACCCAACTTGCATTCATCATACCTTCTAGTAATGACCTTGATGTTTAAGATATGAACCCAAATAGCATTCATCATACCTTCTGGTAATGACCTTGGTGTTTAAGATATGAACCCAACTGGCATTCATCATACCTTCTGGTAATGACCAGTTGTTTAAGATATGAACCCAACCGGCATGTATCTTACTAGCTACGATGTCGTAGCCTCAACTTGATTTTTTGTGGTTGAGGCTATGAACTAATCCCATATCATGTAATGGAGCAAAATAAATCATCACCTAAGTCAGAAAAACAAACAGTGTAGAAATCAACTACATAAGTATAATCATGTTGTGAAAGAAGTTTGGCTTATTTTGAATTGATTAAGCCCTTACACGATAAAATAAATTGGCATGGTTACTCTAACCTTATCCTGTCCGCCATGACAGATAACGCAAGACTCGCTGTGACCCCTTTTCTACGTAAGGCTTGCCAGACTATATTTTGGATATTCTACGCTATATTATTATCAATCAAGTGGCGAATAATCGCTTCTTGGTGGAATTTCAAAGTTGCCGAGAAACTGTATTTACTTTTAATGCACCGAATTTCTGACCCAAACGGCGCAATATTTTTACTACGATTTGTTTACATTTCCAAATAAGGCGTCAATGTCCTTATATGGCACACAAACAAACGAGGCTGAGAACGGAAGTAATCATTTTTTGAAATAATATGGCGGACGATCTAAACGAAAATATCGGCTAGAAAAGGTAAACGAGATTTTACAACTATTTCTACAATGATTTTCGATACTTCCGGTATCAAATAAGAGGACTACTACATTTATTTGATTATATTCGAGGAATATGTTTAAAGTGCTATTATTAGGCTAAAAGAACGCCGGGTGTGAATCACACCCGGCTTGCTCCATTAACACGTATATGCTCATGTTAGTACCCTGTCCACGAGGTACGAGTAAGGGTACTAATATTAGTACTAGTATCTTACCTTCTTGTAATGACCTTGGTTTTTAAGATATGAACCCAACTTGCATTCATCATACCTTCTGGTAATGACCTTGATGTTTAAGATATGAACCCAAATAGCATTCATCATACCTTCTGGTAATGACCTTGGTGTTTAAGATATGAACCCAAATGGCATTCATCATACCTTCTGGTAATGACCTTGATGTTTAAGATATGAACCCAACTGGCATTCATCATACCTCCTGGTAATGACCTTGACGTTTAAGATATGAACCCAACTGGCATTCATCATACCTCCTGGTAATGACCTTGATGTTTAAGATATGAACCCAAATAGCATTTATCATAACTTCTGGTAATGACCTTGGTGTTCAAGATATGAACCCAACTGGCATTTATCATACTTTCTGGTTGTTGTTGTTGTTGTTGTGGGCTTTAATGCCATTTTTCAGCACATGATAGGCTATACATGGCGGCCAGTATTAATGGTGGAGGAAGAACCCGGGAAAACCCCGGAAAGAACCACTGACCCACGAGAAGCTACTGGCAAGCTTTCTCACATACTCACATTAGCTGAATCCGCATACTTTCTGGTAAAGTCCTTGATGTTTATGATATGAACCCAAATGGCACTCATCATACCTTCTAGTAATGACCTTGATGTTTAAGATATGAACCCAAATAGCATTCATCCTACTTTCTGGTAAGACCCTGGTGTTTAAGATATGAACCCAACTGGCATTTATCATACTTTCTGGTAAAGTCCTTGATGGTTAAGATATGAACCCAAATGGCACTCATCACACCTTCTGGTAATGACCTTGATGTTTAAGATATGAACCCAACTGGCACTCATCATTCCTTCTGGTGATGCTGTGTGAGGAAACAAAGTTTCATCTCTTAATTTCAACTGACTCAAAAGGCACAAGTTACACAGCAGGCAGGAAAAGTGAGATGGAAAACTTACAATATTAAGATATGACTTGAGTTTGAAGATAACACTAAAATGATTGTATGCAACACACCTTCTTATGATGACATTTAAGAATATGAAATTTCATTCCTTAATTTCAAATGGCTTTAAAGTTATAAAGGGAATTGGAAAGTGTGAAGGAAAAATTAAAAAACAAAGCTGTGACCCTGATCTTGAATAATCCCTCACATCTAAAGTCATGTTCAAATCAGCATGACACAATATCCAAAAACCATAATTGTTGCTTTTTTTGATTTCCTTCCATAAATTCCTTTTTATACTTCCATGCTGATTTTTATAACTTTTCATAGACAGATTTCCCAATTCTACTTCAACATTTCTGGATGCAATTTCCAGAAAATCAGTTATGAATAAAATTGATCCAGGAAGTGTTTTGCAAAAAAATATGGACAGAGGTGCTCCTGTAAAGTTAGTCTAGTTCCATGACCAACTCCACAGAATCTAATATGACAACTTGGATCTGGAACAAACATGGTTAAGCAGCTACTGCATTTGACTACAATGATTGGTAAATTTTTGCCAATTAATTTATGGGTCATTTTAGTAAGACTTTAATTGTAAGAGTTGGCAGGTCTGCAAGTTTACAAAACTTCATTCTCTAATTACAATCAGCTGGAAAGATAAAGTGTGAGTACGATTTCGATTTTTAACAAAGCTTTAACACTTTTTCAGCCATAACACTACAATGCCTGCAGTGTGGCAGTTTATAGTGGTGTCTAGCACTGGGGAATCATGCCACATACATGTAGCTTGATGTCCCACCCAGTTACATTATCCTAACACCAGGACAACCAGTCCTAACACTAACTTCATAATGATGAGCATCAAGCGAAACAGTGTAAGTACCATTTTTCATATAAATCTTTGGAATGACTCGCCAGTGTTCAACCCAAAACTTCCCACATCCAAATTAATTAATTTTGTTGGTATCTCAAGAACTAATGTGTCAGTACATTTAAGACCTTGAAGTAAAACAAAATTAAGACAATTTCAAGCAATAATGAAATATAACACACCTGCTGTTCCCTCTAGACCCATTGCTATAGCCCTTGCTTCTGCAGCTGAAACAAATTTGCTGAAATCCTTAAGAACTATCTCATCTGTAGGAGTTGACAATGGTCTTATGGCTGACCAAAGGAATGAAACACCAACATCTAATGGCAATGATCCAGTTAGAAGCAAGGCATGAGTCAGGACTCTTCCTGCAACTCGAAACACGGCTTGTGACTCCAATAATCTTGCTATAGGCACACATGGAACCTTAACTGCCTCTCCATGGAAAAAATCCCTTGTAATATTATTCCAATATGAGGCAAACATATCTCTGGTCAATCCTCCAGAATCATTTCCCTGTTCCCCCTCAAACTCCACACAAATTTTGTGCTGGAGAATTTCTGGTTCCTCATCTCCGCCATAGATTCTGTTTAAGTCTTCAAACACAAATTCCCTCCTGATCACTAGATCCTTTTTCTCAAGCAGGGTTTGCCTGACATTATCTGAAATAAAATGAAGTACAATTCAAGAATTAAAACTACAGGAGTGGTGAGAAATTGCTCATAAATATAGCTGTTTCCACAGCATCCCACCCATCCACATGATGGAAAAGTCTCTAATAAAACAAGAGTCCTTTGATGGGACTGATGCTCGGTTTCCACGACATCCCACCCATGCCACATGATGGACAAGTCTATAATAAAACAAGAGTCTTTTGATGGGACTGATGCTCTGTTTCCACAGCATCCCACCCATGCTACATGATGGACAAGTCTATAATAAAACAAGAGTCCTTTAATGGGACTGATGCTCTGTTGTTCAAACAAATTTACAGGAACACAAGACAAGACTATTTCTTCTTTTTAAGTGCTGAGTGTTGCAACTGAATAAAATTAGCTTTAAAATCAGCACCACTTTGATTGAAGACAATCTAGACACCATCAGAATACTTTTGGTAACAACTACATGCTAGTCCATTCTGGAAAATTAGTTTTTCAACATGTTAATTGTGGCAGCCATATTGGTTGTCTGTGGGGCATCAGCTGTACATTATAAGTAAGAAGTGGTTTGGTAAGTAAGAAGTGGTTTGGTGAAAACTCTATGTTGATACAACCATCCATTCTGAAGGATTTTTTCAAGATCGTGGCCATAACGGATGTCAATTAATTTTAATCAGGACCAACTCAATACCATAAGAAAACTCTATTTTAATATGACTTCCATTCAGGACAAGTAACAAAAAGAACATTTTCAAGATGGCTGCCATGGGGGCTATATTTATGTTCAGACTGGCACCATTATCATTCAGGATCAATTGCATATCCTAATTAGTCCTATAGTGAAAATGCCATGTCAATATGACTTTCCATTTAGAAGAAGTAGCAATAGCAAGATTTTCAAGATGGCTGCCATAATAGCCATACTGGATGAAGATCAGTACCAATTTCATTAGGTACCAGCAAGACATAGGATTTCTGGTGAAAACCAATGTCATCTAGGAGTAGCAATAGCATTTTCAAGATGGACAGATTATTACAACTTTTATTTAAGACCAACCAGTCACCATTAAATTTATAAACTCCATGCTGATATGAAGAAGTCATATCATGATTTAAAGATGGCCACTGTGGTGGCCATCTTGGATTATCCAATGGAACTATATTCATTTAGGATCAACGAAATATTATATGAAGTCCTTTGGTAAAAATACCATTTACAAATATGACTATCCATCTAGAAGGAGCAGCAATATGATTTTCAAAATGGTCACCAGAGCAACCATAATTGAGGTCAGACTGACACTGGTAGAAACTACATGTCAATGTGGCATGACACTGGTAGAAACTACATGTCAATATGACATGACACTAGTAGAAACTACATGTCAATATGACATGACACGCAGAAACTACATGTCAATGTGGCATGACACTGGTAGAAACTACATGTCAATATGACATGACACTGGTAAAAACTACATGTCAATGTGGCATGACACTGGTAGAAACTACATGTTAATATGACATGACACTGGTAGAAACTACATGTCAATATGACATGACACTGGTAAAAACTACATGTCAATGTGGCATGACACTGGTAGAAACTACATGTTAATATGACATGACACTGGTAGAAACTACATGTCAATATGACATGACACTGGTAAAAACTACATGTCAATATGACATGACACTGGCAGAAAGGACAAATCAACACTGCTTTATAAATTAGAAAAAAAGAATATGTGATTGAGGACACTGTCATGCCCCTTGCAGAATATGTGGACTTCATATTATTTGGCTAAAGTTAGACATGTAGACTAGTTATAGTGAGTGTTGACTATAAATAATGTATTAGTATATTTTCGTTTTGTATTCTGGTTCTAATCCACATAGATTTTGCCCACTTTAGCCAAGTATTTTGACCTGCTGAAGATCCAGGATTGTAGCAAAGATAATTGTTCATTTTTTATAAAATGTACACATTTTATGCTTAGATTATGCTCTTTTGCCACATATTAGCAAAAACTACACTTATATCTCTCTAGAGATTGGGCTTTATACATACATAAAAAAACTACAATGAAGGACCCTTCTCACATGACCTACTTAAGAACCAATGCTGATATTTCAAGCTATATTTCACATGGTTCATTTGAAGACAACATGTCTGCAAATGGTGACTTAAGGAAGTCGTAGCCATCTGTGACCAATATATTAGACCTACTTGGAGCCCTAGAATCTGACCACATGTGTATTTCTTCCTTTTCTATGCAGTCTCGTATACCTTAATGTGCTACAGTCAACTTTTTCAAGTGTGAATATAGAATTCTAATTTGACTGTGGTTCATTTTCAAAAGGGGTGTAGAGTTTTATTTAAAAGACCAACTATCTATGTTTTTCACTGAAAAAACTACCCTTCAACTGGTAAAAGTGATTTTGACTGAAAACCTCCCCACCAATCTAAATCTGCCATGATGGTAATTAAACAGCTACATAAACAAAAGTTAAAGGTGCCACTTTGTTCAAACTTTTATAACATGAATATGATAAAGGAGAAAACAGGGGATTGCATATACTAAAAATACATTTTATTTCAAGCTTTGCATTTAACATGAATATAAAATTATGCAAATACTGAAGATCTTATTTAATTTACTAGTGTTGAAAATTTCCTTGGCTGTAAACATAATCCAGTTTATCCAAAGCTGGTTATCTCTATACTAAATCCAATCCCCAGGGAGTCACTACCTAATTCTTTAGTACTCTGAAACTATATTCAATGCCTGTAGAGAATTAATCAATGCCTAATTCTTTAATACTCTAAAACTACATCTACATTAATCTAGTAGTTTAAAACAATATCCAATGCCTGGAATAGAAATAATCACTTTCTAATTCTCAAGCACTCTAAAACTATAGTCAATACCTGGAGAAAATTAATCACTGCCTAATTCTCTGGTATGCTGAAACAATATACAATTTCTAAGAAATAATCACTATTTAAATATCTAGCACAGTATCTCAGAAAAATAAAATGGAGTATACAGACTTCCTTCATAACCACATTTCCATATTTTCTCCCGTATATAATATTGTTCTATTCAAAAAGATTGTCTTTATCAATAAACAGATATTGAGTTATACCTGATTTTACCAAACCTGTCACTGCTCCAGTGGCCTAGTGGTTAGAGCATCCACCTTGGATGCAGGAGGTAGTGGGTTTGATCCCTGGCCAAGTAATAGCAAAGACTTACAAAATGGTACTAACAGCTGCCTCGCTTGGTGCTGAGCTTGAAGAGGTGTTAGGACTGGTTGGCCTGGTGTCAGGATAATGTGACTGGGTGGGACATCATACTACATGTCTGTGGCATGATGCCCCAGTGCTAGACATCACTATAAACTGCCACACTGCAGACATCATAGTTATTGGCTACCTATATCATGATGACATACTTGGAGATATGTGCCTTTTCCAATGACAGTGAGGTAGCTAACCCAAGCAGGTATTGAACCTGCAACCCTTGGATTACAAGTCCAATGTTCTACCAATAAAAGCTTCCCTAAAGATGTCTGAATGCACTATGTAATGTCAATTATTCCTGTATATATTGTAACACCCCGTGTGTTATATATCGAAAACACCAGAGTTCAAGACTGAAAATGCTTTTTAGTAAATAATAAAGGTGATATAGAACATGCTTCTCAATATGGCATAGTGATTTTACATAAACACAGTGTTCATCACAACACTATCGGCTTTTGATAATATAAATCAGACTTAATTGTCTAAATGCTAAAAGAAAATAATACACCATATTATGGTAAAATTAATTCTACTATTAAATTCCTGTGTATATTAACAGCTAAATATTGGATTGACTATGATACATTCTGACATGATAGCGTGATCTCAATAAAAACTATAATTTAGGTACAAGTGTACTTGAGCAGTGTGGTGGGAGATAGCAGCAGTTTTATAAAGAATTATATAGCAATTCTAAAGCATTTAAATTCAATGGCAATCATGTAATAAATCTATTTAAAACTTCTCATAACAATTAGATTCAGTTATGGGATGTCAAAGTGCCAAAGTTAATATCGGTTGTGTAAAAATATATATAAGTGATGATTTGCCGAAATTCTTTTCTACTTAGATGTTCATACTTTGCCGCTCTGACAGCTATCTGCCAGTGTACTGTCTGCACTCATATTTACAGACTCCTATTTAGGTCACATGACCTTAGTTAGCCAATCAATGTTTGTCCTTCTCAGGGTTAGCCATGGCGGTAACCGAGTCAACTGTTCTAACTGCATGAAAAAATCCCTCTGCACACAAAATTTAGACAGAAGTAAGTGTCCTCTCAATGTCCGTGGTGTGAGTTTTTACTTTTAATCTTATTTATATATTCATACCTATGATTAAGTAGAACTGAACAAAACGGACAAGTGAATTTCGATGCAAATCGAGTGAGAGTACAACGTACTGCTGATGCAATGAGTCGTAATACGGTTAAAAATAGTCCCTATCAAATACATACTATTTCGCACATTAAAGTAAAATAACAAATTCTACATAACCAAGAACTTACAATAATGAACAGTAACATTAGTTCTAACTCATTGTTCAACAAAAGTCTGACAAATATGATTCTTTGGCTGGGCATATTGATTCCATCACTCTCCTGCATCTCCGCTGTTTCGGCAATGAAACTCCTCTGGATGGTTGAAGTCTCTAATTTTTGGACTAGCATCATATTTCTGGCTTTGATATTCCAAAAATCATGGAAGGTAAGATAATTCATTTCCTAAACCATTTATGTGAAATTCCAGCATGACACACGCAATGGTCCAACATGAAAATGAATATGACACAATGACTTCTATTATGCAAAGTTCTTTCCACTTAATGTTGATATCCCAGGGCTTGTAGAACTGTTGATGTCTTTAAATGAATTTCTTGATGAATTCATTAAAACTCATGACAACAGCGTGACATTACAAGGACCATATAAAGGTTTTATACACACATTTAGGATAAAACACAGAGTACACATTTATAAGAGATGCAGATGGCGGTCTAAACAATGATGGCTGGGTGGCATGCATTCAGGAACGGAAGAAGGAATGTAGTTTTTAATAACATTTTGGTGTGCTGAGTTAGGTATTACAATATTTATATAAATATTTTCAAGTTTAGAAGCTTACTTACCCAGGGCATCAAGGAAACACTGCAAGTGATCAGACTCTTCATAATCTGGGTTGGCTTCATCTGTTTCTTCAAACTCTGAAAAAAAATGGTAACTAATGAGGTAACAAGAGTACAAGGAATTGCACACTACACACCTGCCCCATATTTAATAGTCCTCTGTGTAGATGACTAAAAACGTTGGGGCAGAAATAACAATTATTCAGGCACAGTGACCTAAATGTTTTGACCCCAAAATCAAAAGTCTTCATCCTTAGCCCAAGCACAATCCATCCACAAAGTTTGGGCCAGTTATGTGATGTAGAACTATTGTCATTGCACAGAAATCATTTCTCCTTGTTTTGTCAAAGTGACCTTAATCTTCGCTTATTGATCCCAAAGTTGAAAGGATATCTCCTCACCCAAAGTGCAAGCCATCGACAACATTGGACGATGGTAAATTGTGGAGAAGTAGAGTTACTGTGTGGAACCTACTGGGGTCCAGATGATCCAAAAGTGATTCTAGCCATTTCCTGACTTGTTTTTAGAGGCTACTGAGAAACTAAACTGAGGGGTAAGAAGTAGATTTTGGAGGTTCTGCTTTGGTGGTGGTTGGGAGGAAAGCATAAATTAACTTTAATTATGTAATACTCCTGGTTGATCTTGCCATACTTACCTCTTCCAGGAAATAAGTCTTGTCCAAGCTCATAATTCCTTCCTCCAGTTAGTTTGGAAGGTTCTAGAACACCTAGAATAGAGACTACACAAACCTAGTCTAACTCCCACATCACAGATCAATGCAGATAACACCTCATACCAATGGACCAGTCCAAATCTGCTATCATAGTTTGTCCTTGGGCAAGGCACTTAACTCCAGCTGCCGCAGCCCTAAATAACCTACTTGTTTGCTGTGCCATAAAGCATCAAAACAAGCCATCCTCTTTGACTGGAACCTAGACTATACCTTGGACATCAGAACATGGTGAAATGAGGAAATCTTGCAATGGCGAGAAGTATTACATAATGAAAATCTGTTTTACTCTGCATTTTAATAGCAGTAACACAATACCTGCTGCTAGTGTCAATTTGGAGGGAGGCTGATGGCTTCAAGAAACTGGAAAAAAAGAGTGCTCTTATCCTTATGGTATGAATGTTAACTATCGTAGCTGGAAGAAGGTTGGGCACCTTATTGTGCCATTACTATCGGGCCAAAGGAGACAATGCCTTAATTCTGCTGTATCAATGACGGAAAGTAAAATGAAGAGAAAGTAGTGTGTAACCATCACAATGCAGCTCTCATAACATTCTCCAGTGAAGAATGATTAGGATACGCCCTGGAAATGGTGAAAGATGTAACTTCATGGGCTTTAATTCTCACGGAAGAATGGTCGGTCTCGGTAAGGAAATTATAAGCGTTCTTGATAGTGAAGACAATCTGCCTAGAAATGGTCCATACCAAATATCAGAAGACCCCTTAATAGGTAGGAAGACATGCTTTATACCCTTTCTTCTTCATTCTGATGCAGCTAAATAAAACATTAAAGCCATAATTGGGCAGAGTAGATCATCCCCAGGAAAAATATGACTAAGACTGGGGATTTCAACAATGAGTGAAGCTAACAAAAACAGCTGGTTCTTTGCCAGACACCCAGGAAAGTAAAGGAAAGAACTGACTCATCATTCTCACTCCTTCTTGCCGATACTAAGGAGATGAGAAAGACAGTTTTAAGGATAAGGTTCTCAAAGGAAGCATCACTAAATGGCTCATAAGAAGACTTCAAGAAAGGCCACAAATCACACAAGAGGTTCCATCTTGCCATCATTGAGCAAGAAACTGGTCTCTGCAGCTTGAAATACCTGATGAAATCCAAATGATGAGGGTCCAACCTAATGGACAGGTCATTACAGAACTTGAGCATGTTTTGCATGGCAGCCCTATAGCCAATAATGGTAGAAACTAAACATTCTTTCTCTTTGAACTGGAAAAAAAGAACGTCTGGCATTGTGCTCAGATGGGGACAAAATTGGATGAACATGTTTCCTACCTAACCAGCTATAAAAGATTCTTCACACTGCACAAAGACCTCAGCCTTCTAGCCTGGATGAAGCAATTATTGGCATTGCTCAAAAATATATACAGGAAGACTGATCATTTGTGATGAGCCAAGCATGAGGGTAGAAAATCTGTGACTTACCATGGAAATGAAATTGCCTGTGACCTGCCTTTCCCTTGTAAATTTATTGTTTCCATTTTATATAATGAACTTAAGTTTTAATCAATCAGCCAAGTTTTTGTAAATAACCAATAGAAACAGTCATGTTCACTAAGCCCCAGCTATAAAGTCATGTATAAGCTATAATCTAATGTCTTGGAAATATTACTGTAGCCATGTGTTAGATGTAAAAGTATTGCCACAGGCTAGTGTTAAACTTTTACGCAATGTTACCGTGACCTGCCAGAGACCGGAAACTTGAGTTGGCAAAGGCGACCGCTCACATCATGTGACACAGGCTTGCCATATCACACCTATGTGTTACAGCTTAGTCCTAAGATCAGAGGGAAGCCAGTGGGGTGAACAAGGTGTGTTCTTATCCATACCCACATTGACAGACAGTGAGAGGGACATTGTCCGCTAAGTTTGATTGGATCGGTTCACAGCAATATCCAGTTGGGATTGAAATAGGTGTGATTATAATTCCGATCCGAAGGATAACTTTCAGAACTTGTAAATGAAAAGTTAGTTTCACCTAGACAGACTGCTGACAATAGGGTTACTCTGAGAGAAGCCACTCATAATTTCATGGTAAAACTTATAGAGGTAGATTCTAAGGAAAAACAAAGCTACGAAAAGGAAGCTTTTTAGGAGACACAGAACTTTGGGTTTGGTAGAGTCCTGAGTCTTCAAGAGTTGGAGCCAGAAGTGAGACTAACTGAAACAGTCTAAGTCAAAGGAAATCTAGTCAGTGGAGAGAAGGTGGAGGAGAAGGAAAAGGAGTCTGGAGGAGAAAGATTTTAAGTTCTAATCACTACACTGGTCAAGGTTGCATGTTTCTGTGAAAAACTAATAAATTTTAGAAAATGGGAAATGTTATCAAAGGTGTTGACAATAATTAATTGTAATGTTTTTACACAAGTGATGCTATTTATTGGAAAATTACCTTTCAAATTCCATGTAGTTCTTTCAGAGTTAATTAGTTCTGATTGTCCTAACATTCCTGAAGATCCAGGCTGAGGTGATGATGTTCCTGGTCTTAAATGTTCTGGTGGTGACCATGGTGGTGATAGTGACCTGGGTGGAGAAGGTAGTGACCATGGAGATGTCATTGACCCTTGTGGAGGAGATGGTGACCATGGAGGTGTCAGTGACCTTTGTGGAGGAGATGGTGACCTTGGTGGTTGATGAAAATGATCATCATCAGCCTAAAGAAGAAAGAAAACAAGAACTATACAAATGCTGATGGAAGCTACATCATTCCTTACAAACTCTTCTCCATGTATCATCATGTGACTCAAAGTCAGTAGATTCATTGTCTATAATTCAAAAACTTGGGAGAAACATAGCATTCAAATAAACAACACCAAGCTTTTGTTTGTGACTACTAAAATTTAATTTTACTTTATTCATTAAACAGGATGTGTTTTGACATCAACTGTTACAGTCTACTCAGAATTCCTTCTGATAATGGCTGAGGGCAAATGTAAAGTATTCTCAAATATTTCTCAGTTTCTGGTTTGACAATTTAAGATTTGTCTATGTGTAATTATTGTATTCCATATAAAAAGATGTTTCCTGTGCTTGTGACCATGTTGTAAAATCCAGTCTAATTTGTTTTATCTCTCATCCATTTATCTGTCAAGTTCCATACAATGCCATAAATAGGAATAAATTCTTAATCATAATTCATAACTGTATCCAAGGCAACAACAATGGCTTTTATCGGACATTTCTTGTGACAATGGTTTGTATAAGATCTAGGTTACACTGTATCACAATATAAGATCCCAATGTGGACATGAGATTCCTTATGTGTCTACAGAAACATACCATCTACTGGTGTAATTTTGCATGCACAGTTGAGACATAAAATTTTTATTAATTTTTTAAACTAATTTTTGGTACACAGAAGTTTTATTACTGAAATCTTAAAATTTTTCATAAAAGTTTTAAATTTAACAATATTTTTCTGAATTAAAAAATATAAGGTAATTTTACAATTACATTGGTTGCATGTGAATTTTATACTGATGATTATATAAGTTTTTTAGAGTCATCCTCAATGCCAGGTCTTTTAATTTATCACACACAATCACATCTTAACTATTCTAACATAAACTTTTGTACCTTAAATTTGTTTCATTTGTGCAAAAATAATTACAAGACATACATTATACCCAGTTTCAATCCTTAATCTAAAATGACTTTAAAACTGTAGAGTAGAAGGAAGAGTGTGATAAAAATGTAAAATACTGAGCTAAGACCTTGACACAGCACTTTCTGATGTAGAATACGGAGCTAAGACCTTGACCATGCACTTTCAGTTGTAGAATACTGAGCTAAGACCTTGACCATGCACTTTCTGATGTAGAATAGTGAGCCAAGACCTTGACCCTGCACTTTCAGTTGTAGAATACTGAGCTAAGACCTTGACCAAGCACTTTCTGATGTAGAATACTGAGTCAAGACCATGACACAGCACTTTCTGATGTAGAATACAGAGCTAAGACCTTGACCCAGCACTTACAGTTGTAGAATACTGAGCTAAAACCTTGACCCAGTACTTTCTGATGTAGAATATTGAGCTAAGACTGTGACCCAGCACTTTCTGGTGTAGAATATTTAGCTAAGACCTTGACTCAGCACTTTCTGATGTAGAATACTGAGCTAAGACTGTGACACAGCACTTTCTGATGTAGTATATTGAGCTAAGACCTTGACCCAGCACTTTCTAATGTAGAATATTGAGCTAAGACCTTGACCCAGCACTTTCTGATGTAGAATACTGAGCTAAGACTGTGACCCAGCACATTTTGATGTAGAATACTGAGCTAAGACTGCAACCCAGCACATTTTGATGTAGAATAGTGAGCTAAGACTGTGATGCAGCACTTTCTGATGTAGAATACTGAGTTAAGACCTTGACCCAGCACATTCTGATGTAGAATACTGAGCAAAGACTGTGACCCAGCACATTCTGATGTAGAATACTGAGCTAAGACCTTGACCCAGCACTTACAGTTGTAGAATACTGAGCTAAGATCTTGACCCAGCACTTTCTGATGTAGAATACTGAGCTAAGACTGTGTCCCAGCACTTTCTGCTGTAGAATACTGAGCTAAGACTGTGACCCAGCATTTTCTGATGTAGAATACTGAGCTAAGACCTTGACACAGCACATTCTGATGTAGATACTGACCTAAGACCTTGACCCAGCACAAGCAGATGTAGAATACTGAGCCAAGACCTTCACCCAGCACTTTCTGATGAAGAATACTGAGCTACGACCTTGACCCAGCACTTTCTGATGTGGAATACTGAGTTAAGACCTTGACCCTGCACATTCAGAAGTAGAATACTGAGCTAAGACCTTGACCCAGCACATTCTGATGTAGAACACTGAGCTAAGACTGTGACCCAGCACATTCTGATGTAGAATACTGAGCTAAGACCTTGACGCAGCACTTTCTGATGTAGAATACTGAGCTAAGACCTTGACCCAGCACAAGCAGATGTAGAATACTGAGCCAAGACCTTGGCTCAGCACTTTCTGATGAAGAATACTGAGCTACGACCTTGACTCAGTACTTTCTGATGTAGAATACTGAGCTAAGACATTGACCCAGCACTTTCTGATGTAGAATACTGAGCTAACACCTTGACCCAGCACTTACAGTTGTAGAATACTGAGCTAAGACCTTGACCCAGCATTTTCTAATGTAGAATACTGAGCTAAGACCTTGACACAGCACATTCTGATGTAGATACTGACCTAAGACCTTGACCCAGCACAAGCAGATGTAGAACACTGAGCCAAGACCTTGGCCCAGCACTTTCTGATGAAGAATACTGAGCTACGACCTTGACCCAGCACTTTCGGATGTAGAATACTGAGCTAAGACCTTGACCCAGCAATTTCTGATTTAGAATACTAAGCTAGACCTTGACCCAGCACTTTCTAAGCATGATGGACAAGTATGACAAGTTTCATCTCTTAATTTCAAATGGTTTTAAAGTTATACTGGTAAGGAAAGTTAAGACCCTAATGCAGTATGCAACACACCCTCCAGTTATGATGTAGTGTAGTACACAACACACTTTCTAGTTATGATGTAGTGTAGTATACAACACACCCTCCAATTATGATGTAGTGTGGTACACAATATGCCTTCTAGTTATGATATGACCCTAATGCAGTATGCAACACACCCTCCAGTTATGATGTAGTGTAGTATACAACACACCCTCCAATTATGATGTAGTGTAGTACACAATACGCCTTCTAGTTATGATATGACCCTAATGCAGTATGCAACACACCCTCCAGTTATGATATAGTGTATTACACAACACACCTTCGAGTTATTATGTACAAGTATACCTTGTTTCATCCCTTGATCTCAAATGCCTTTAAAGTTATTATCCAGAAGGGAAAGGGTAATGGAAAAATAAAAATAGTAAGATGTACCCTTGGAGGCCATAGACCCAATGTTTACATGACACATATTGTGGGTATGTGGGAAAGCCTGCCAGTAGCTTCTTGTGGGTTGGTGGTTCTTCCCTGGGTTTTCCAGGGTTCTTCCTTCACCAGTTATACTGGCCACCATGTAAAGCCTATCTTGTGCTGAAAAATTGCATTATACCCTAGAACAACAACAACAACTACATGACACAATATCAAATAATGAAGTATACTTATACCGAGTTTCCTCCCTATGTTTCAGATGGCTTTAAAGCTACAGAGTGGAAAGGCAGTGTGTCGATAAACAGATGTTTAACCAGATGAGGGACAATAATGACTATACAGCATTTTAAATAACTTATTTTTACAAGCTCCTTTTGACACCATTTAGCTTGTTTTGCATGCATGCTTGAATTAAACATCAGACCTAAAATTAATGTTAGACAGAGACATAACAATGTTTATTGCTCACAACTCCAAGTAGCTGAAAAATATACTGAAGAAAAGAATGTTTACTGTTTAAAGAAAAGTCACAAAACCAGAGTTAGGAGGCAGACACGGAAAAAAATAAGTTACAAATGCCATTTGAGTAAAAGTGCAGATATAGGGATGAAATTGATCAGTGACCTTGACCTTAATGATAAAACTCTGACTGTGATACACAAGATGCCATAAAATAGAGAAATAAGGGTTGATAAATCTATAAATAAAATCTACTCTTATAATCAGACAAGTGCTAAAACAGCATAATCAGTAATTACATGGCTCAGCTCTACAAAACCTGCAATAGCCATTGTAAACATTAATTATCATGTAGAAAATAACTTCAGACTGAAGTGATCATGACATTGAAATGATGCTCCTTTTTCTAGATAAGGTTTTTCAATATTAGTTATTTTTTACCTTTTGCCTTTTAATCCTTTCAAAGTTAAAACTTTTAATTAGTACTGAATAGCCAATATTGTGTTGACATACCATTAAACCTCATCCACCCATTGATCCATCCATCCACACACACACACACACACACACACATATAAACATACATACACAAACATGCACACATATACATATACATATATATGCAGATAAGCACATACATACATACATACACAAACATGCACACACACATACACATAAATACATATACCCACATGCACATACATACATACATACATACATACATACATACATACTGTGACAGGATATAAAATACATAATACAATACAATAACATAATAATGAAAATAATATATTATTCTATCACATCAAAGAAATCATACCATGAATTGATAAAAAATACAGGAATTATTTTTTATTTTTAATATTATTGTTTCTAAATTCTTTTTCATAAGCTATTATTATTGTCCACCCAAAAATACAGATTTTACCAAGTGAAAGTCACAGGCTTTGAGTAATTCTGAGGTGACAGCCAACAAGCATGGTTAATACGTCAATAATTATCTTGATAAACCAATACGTGGATGGTTCACATGAAAAGGATGCAATATGCAGTCTAATTATATAATTCCAATACTCTTTCATGTATACAATACACAGTTCCCCTGCTGAGAGGAACCTATCACAACATATAGTGTACAGTAATTACAACTGAATAAACATACTGATTTTCAACTACACTGACATTTTGAGATGGCTAGGATATAAACAGCATGGACATGAAGCGAACAAACAATAATTAACAAATGTTAGTAAGCCATAAAATGATCTTGATATTTGGTGGTATTAGGTGTAACAGAGATGCACCTAATTACCAATTTTCATCCTAGAAGAAACCTACAGTCTGTCATCATGAGATAAATGCACAAACTTAAGTTATGCAGTAAATTTTGAAATGAATGTCAGAGTAACATCTTGTTGTAAGGGTACTAAGATTGATATAATTATCTATTTCGATGATTCTTGCACAAACAGTGGAAAATATGAAAATTTGTTGTCAGTGACCTACATTTGTAATGAGGGTGTAGTATGCATTCCATCACAAAGTTTCATGATTCTAGGTATAACAGTATAGCAACTAAATCATAATGTAACATAAGCCAGTAAATGTTGGTCACTGGGTCCTTTTTTTGTAATGGTGTGATACTAACAGAAATAAAATCTAACCTGATGATTCTAGCATGAACAGTGTTTATGAAATGAACTTAGAACACAAAAAGTAAACAAAAATCAATGAAATATGACATATGAGTCATAGTGACCTACTACTGTGATAACAGTATAGCAACCATCTACTTAGATAATTTCTGAATAAAATGAGTTTGAAAAAGAAAACAAAATTTAACACAGGCAAGTGAAGCCTGAAATTTGAGTCACAGTGCCCTACTTTTGCGATCTAAGCATAGTGCTTATGAAGTTCATTCCCTCACAAGTTTCATGACTGCAGGTATACAAGCACTATATAAAAAATTTGAGCTAATCACAAAAAGATCACCAAAATAATGTACATGCATGTACATTTACCCTTTTATTCCTGGGGTAGGTGCTATGATTCCCACTCCAAACTGTTGCATAGGGTCTAGAAAGAGTGAATGGTTGAGTGGAGGCTATACATATGTGTATTCTTTTATCAGTACAGATACAGGGATAGTACAATAGTTCTACTCTGCTTTATAAAGGGAAATTCAACCCGCTTTTATATATATAAAAATATATATATAAATTACCGGTATGTTCATGACCTAAATTTGATTGTGACCTAAATTTGATTGTGTGAAAGGTTATTTTCTGGATCTTATTCTTTGACCCTTCTAATATTCTTTTCATTAAACAGCAACAGCAGCCAGCTTGAAGTCAGCACTTACCAGATCAGGCAAGCAAATGAAAGCTCAACTCTACCGCTCAATATTTTCACTCTATCTTCAAATCATGTGAAACATAATTGTACCATGGTTCCTCACTGAAACTCACACAGCTTTTAAGATGAAGCAAAAGCAAAAGAAACCATTAAAGATGTCACTTTGACCATTATGAAAATGTTGAATACAACACATCATCTAGCCACAGTATAAACATACACAAAATTTCATTTATTTACCTTAAACTGCTTACTATACAGTAGTCCCCTTCTTGAATGGCCCCCCTGACCAGCGGCCACCCGCTCCTTACGGCCAGAATCCGTTGGCACTGACGAGTTTGTGTTCAAAAGTACCCCTCGTGAAAGGCCACCCGGCTAACGCGACCAGCATATTAGTGCAAAATTATAAAATTTACCCCTCACAAGCGGCTGCATTTTATTTGAATATGTATCCAGAACCAGTATTGTATTCATAACATGTGTTAAGTAATCCGATTTCTGTTTCCCGATGTCAGGTTTTCGTTACTGAAAGAAGTGTTGAGTAAAGTACATTTACCACTAAGGTTACTATTGTATCATTTACGCCTCACGAGAAGCCAAATTTATTCCATAAAAACCAAGAAAGACTCAAATTTTAATCCATACAAAAGGGTACGTACATGTAATCCAATTAGCCTTACTGCTGTGTTATCATAAGATGTCCGGTTTAGTCACTCTGATAATTGTTAAGATTACAATTATCGAACAGTAGTAACAGCTGAGAAGTGGCAGTATCGATGTACAATACACAAGCCAGCAGGAAAATGGTTTAACAGCCTTTATGGCTTCCCTTAGTAAGATGTTGAGCTTGTTCACTTTGGTAATCAGTGGCTATTACTACTGACAATAATTGTCAAAATTATGAATTCTAGCGACCGCGAGGTCAAATCTGCGTGATGTTAATGGTACATATCGAAGCCATTTTGGCATCTCACTTAGTTTCAAGAAATGTATAAAAACAATAGGGTACCAGACTGCGACTAACGAATCACGTGACAAGATCACTTCCTTTAAAAACACACAGCAATTTGTTTAGATGCATACAAAATTGTTTTATCAGTATTGTAGTTGGCAACATGAATAACTTAATACAAAAATATCAACATGTCATCGAGGAAAATAAAAATTCTCAGTTTAGAGGAGAACGTGAAAGTAATTCAACTGATGGGGGGTGGGGGGCGGTCGTCGAGGATCCTTGCAGAAAACTAACATTGGGAAGACTAAGATAAACAATATCGTGAAAGATAATGAAACAATTCTGCAGAAGTGGAAAGGTGAAATGGACGAAGAAAGGAAGATTGTTTGAGCCAGGAGACATTTGTATCCTGATTTGAAAGACAAGAAAAAGCAAAAATTTTGTCAGTTGAACTGGGATATGACGACTTTACCGCAAGTAACGGATGGTTGCACAGATTTCAAGTGCGACACAATATCAAGTGTTCTGTCATTAGCGGCGAATCAGCTGATGTTAATAATGAAGTTGTCAAAGATTGGAACAAAAGACTAAACGATATATGCAGGGGATATGACAGCAAGGATATTTTTAATGTGACGAGACTGGTTTGTTTTTTAGACTGTTACCAACAAAGTGACAGATGATGTGAATTGTAGCATAATTATAAAGACAGTTTTAAAACTATATCAATGGTTATTCATAGCATTCTTTTGCAAATGATGACAAAGTTTGTTTCACATTTATTTCACATCATGCATGTGATTTTTTAATTAAAATATTAAATATTTAAAATTAAATGTACTTGTGACTTTTTTCATATGTATTTACTATTTGCATTTGTCATACCCCTCTAGAAAGGCCACCCGCATTATAAGGCCACTTCCCAGCTGCATTAGGGGTGGCCTTACAAGAGGGGGACTACTGTATAACAGAAGGGAAGATGCTAGTAAAATGTAAATTACTGACCTGTAAACTTGACCTTAAAGCTGTTGTTGTTGTTTTAGGGTTTAATGCCATTTTTCAGCACAAGATAGGCTATACATGGTGGCCATTTTTAATGGTGGAGGAAGAACCCGAGAAACCCCACGGAAAGAATAAAAACCACAAATGTGTTGCAGGACAAATACTGCAAGTCTTATCCCCTACTCTCAAATATCTTTAATGTTATATTATGTGTTTGTGTTGTTTTTTGGGAAGATTTTGAATGTAGCTTTAAAAAAATGTCAGTCATATCGCTACTATGGCAGTTTATAGAGATGTCTAGCACTGGGGCATGCAGCATAATGTCCCACCCAGTCACATTATCCAGACACCAGGCCGACCAGTCATAACACTAACTTCTTAGTGCTGAATGAAAACATAAAATACTGACTAAAAGACCTTGAAGATGTGACCCCTAATGAGATGCTTTCTAATGATAATGTTTAAGTATAGCGAAATTCATCCTAAAGATGAAAGTGTTCTAAAGTTTTAATGTGGAAAGGAAATTGTTATGAAATAATTAAAAAGATTTCTTGTACTTGAACAGACCTTGTTATAAATAAGTAATACAAGCTTAATCTGAAGGAGCCCCTAAGTTAGAGACTGGAAGGTGTCAAAGAAAACATTCAGCATTAAAGCTGTGACTGTGACCTTGAAGATGTAATTCAAATGGTAAGTAACACAAGTTCTAAAGATGCTTAAGGATACCAAGCTTCATTCTTTCATCTCAATCAAATATAGAGCTATAGTGGAATGAAACATGTGAGAAAAATTTTTAAATATTGAGTCCTAACCCTGACCTTGTAGACTGGACTCCCAATGTGTTCACAACACACCTAAAGGCGAAAGACAAATATACCAAGTTTCATCAAATAATCTCAAATGGCTCAAACATTTTAGAATCAAGAGGAATGTGTGAGCAAAAGCATTAAGCCATGACACAGATCTTGAATGTGGTATTCCACAATCTTCAAATGATGATGTACAGGATATAAAGTTTCATTGCTCAAATCACTTTCAATTTATAGAGAAGACAAGTAGGTGTGACAGAAACCCTAAAATACCTTGACCTTGAATACAGGACCCCAATGAGATAGGTGACACACCTAACAAATCTGACAGGTTTTAAAACTAGGACAGTTTGTTTACTTTCCTCAAAATTTTGTCTAGTACTTATCTATAGGAAGTTATGAAAGGTATTTCTATTTTTAGTAACAGCAGCCATATTTAATGGCAGACTGGGATCATTTACATAAACTTTAAATCTTCATCACCTTTGATGGATTTAAAAGATCTTAATACCAGAAAGCTTTCTGTCAAATGTGGTCAAATTCTGCTGTGCATTTGTCCGAGCAGTCGTTTCAAATTTGTGTTCTATATTAAGTACTGCCAGACATATCTGTTGGTAGATGGGAATCATTTCTATAAATTTGATGGCTCATGGGAATCAGCAAGTTTTGCTCATATTCCATCAAGCAGTTTTCAGAAAAGGTCATTTAAATGGTCTCTGCTTTTAGTAATGATTCCCATATTTGATGGTGGATATGATGGTTAGCATACAGTGGATAGGATATAGTGGATATGATGGATAGGATATGGTGGATATGGTGGATATGATATGGTGGATATGATATGGTGGATATGATGGATAGGATATGGTGGATATGATATGCTGGATATGATGGATAGGATATGGTGGATATGATATGGTGGACATGGTGGATATGATATGGTGGATAGGATATGATGGATATGGTGGATAGGATATGGTGGATATGGTGGATAGGATATGGTGGCTATCATATGGTGGATAAGGTGGATAGGATATGGTGGATAGGATATGGTGGATATGATATGGTGGATATGATGAATAGGATATAGTGGATATGATATGGTGGACATGGTGGATATGATATGGTGGATAGGATATGATGGATATGGTGGATAGGATATGGTGGCTATCATATGGTGGATAAGGTGGATAGGATATGGTGGATATGGTGGATAGGATATGGTGGATATGATATGGTGGATATGATGGATAGGATATGGTGGATAGGATATGGTGGATATGATATGGTGGATAAGGTGGATAGGATATGGTGGATATGGTGGATAGGATATGATGGATATGGTGGATAGGATATGGTGGATATGGTGGATAGGATATGGTGGATATGATGGATAGGATATGGTGGATATGATATGGTGGATATGGTGGATAGGATATGGTGGATATGGTGGATAAGATATGATGGATAAGGTGGATAGGATATGGTGGATATGGTGGATCAGCATCATCTGTACAAATTTGAAATCCCTCTATATCAGTCTAAAATTTCTACTGAGCAGTTTTTATAGAGTAATTTATAGATTTTTTATTGAGTAATATATAGATTTTTTATCGAGTAATTTCTAGAGTTTTTATTGATTAATTTATAGATTTTTTTATCGAGTAATATAAAGATTTTTCTATTTTAAAAAATGGTGGCCACATTTGATGTTGGATAGGCATAATTTGTATAAAATTGAAATCCCTCTATGATTTCAGACACATTTGGTGGTGATACTTTTGTTCCGTCTATGGCAAGTAATGCAAAACTTTTCCTATTTTTAGTAACTGCAGCTGTATTTGATTGTGGATCAGCATCATTCATATAAACTTTAATCGGCTTCATGCCAGGATGATTTCAGTCAAACCTGGCTAAATTCTGTTCATTGGTTTTGGAGAAGTCATTTAAAGGTTATTCCATTTTTTTTAATTCTGGCTATATTTGATGACCAGTCCACATCATTTGTATAAACATTAAATGGCTTCATACCTGGCTGTTTTCTGTCAAGTTTGATCATACTCTGTTCTAAAGATTGGGGAAGTCATTTCAGATTTTTGCTCTTTTTAGCAATAGTGGCCATGTTTGATTACAGATCAGCATCATTTGTATGAACTTAAAAGAGCCTCACACTTGGATGCTTCCTGTCAAATTTGAAGCAAATTCTGATCAGTGGTTTTGGAGAAATCATTTCAAGGTTTACCTATTTTCAGTCATGACAGCCATCTTTTATTGCAGATTAGAATTAGTTGTACAAGCTTGAAAAGCTTGAAACCTGAATGCTTTGTGTCCGATTTATCAAATTCTGTTCAGACATTTTGTTTCGGTTTCGTCTTAAGTTTTGTGGCACAACAATGGGGGCGCTCACCAGTTATTATGTACTTTTGTGAGAGTGACATATATAAGGTGAAGTTGTTTGCATTTAAAACATACACAGTGGAGAGAATGTTGGCATACCTCTATGCTACATTAAAGTAATGTGGATGATATTTCTTTGGATATTGTACTTTTGGAAATTGTACATGATTTAAACACACTGCTAACTAAAATGACTGCTCCCTTGTGCTAAAAAATCAGCCTGAATTAGGCTAAAGTACACTATCCATAGCAGCTATTAAAATAGGGAAAATTAATTTTGCCAGACTAGACAATACCAACTTCTGAAAGTGCAATGAATGAATTACCAAATATATAAAATGTAAAAAAAAGTTATCGGTTCTTTTTTTTACAATTTACCTCTGTTCAGGAAGTGAAAATGATCAAGTGCAGCTAGCACTTTTTTGAAAGGTGCACATCTGGAGTAAGGCCAAGCTGTATACTCTATAACCCATATTACATCCATCAATCATACACCAAAATAAAGGGAATTAAAGGTTCTTTGAATTATACCTAAGACATACAAGGTCTTTTTTAAATAGCCAGTATAACCAGTGATGAAAGCCAGGGAAATTCTTTTTCTTTAAAATCCTAACCCTTATGCAAAATACGAAACTGTAGAGTGCCACCAATACAAGGAGGACATACTGAGGCAACTAGAGTAGAGTCCCTTGCCCAAAGACACACCAAATCAGTCATATTGGGCTGGTTCAATGGTAACCTGCAATATTTGACCAAATGTCCAGCATATTAACCTCAAAGCCACCATGGCTCCTTTAAAAAGTCATTTCAAAGGTCTTTCTACTTTCATTAATATGGCCGTATTTAAAGACAGATTAAAATCATTTATTCAAATTTGAATGGCCTTTAGGATGGTGGTGCTCCATTCCAAGTTTGATTGAAATTGATCAGGTACTCTTTGAGAAGCTGAAAATATCAATTGTTGATGAATGCCAAACTCATAACAAATGACATGCAAAGGGACACAACATGAACTTTATGACCTTATGGACAAATGAGCCACATAATAATGGAGAATTTAAAGTTTAAAATTTAGTTTTTTTATAAATTCAACTGAATGTAAATTTCATTTATTACAATAATTTACCTGAAGTACAATAGCTCAGTGACATATGGAATCATCAGAGTTAGTTAAATTTTAAGGCATTTTAAATTCTTATTTATTTTGTTGATAATTGTTGTTGTTGTTGTAGGGTTTAATGCCATTTTTCAGCACAAGATAGGCTATACACGGCAGCCAGTATAACTGGTAGAGGAAGAATCCAGGAATACCCCGGGAAGAACCACCGACCCATGAGAAGCTACTGGCAAGCTTTCTCACGTAACCATGTTAGCCAAGCCTAAGACTCGAACCCATGCAGACAGAGGTGAGATGGTAGTGATCTGGAAAGATGAATGCTTTAAACCACTCGGCTCCTCAGGGTCCCTATTTTGTTGCTAAAACTATTCTTATAATTATTCCTGAAAACTGTTTCAAGGTTTACATTTTTAATTGTTCAAGATTTGAATCTCTTATAAAATGCTTTACATCTTGTATGATATCACCACAACTCACGAACATTAACAAATTGTGGAGAAGTTACCTCCCTTTAACATATTTACATTAAATTTTACATATCTTGAGAAGTCCTTACCAGATTTTGATAATATTTTCCCCATATTTTTGTAATGTTCCCTTCATTTTCACTGTTCTTTATACTAGAATGTTCCCTTTTATTTTCAATTATTTTTACTAGAATGTTCCCTTTCATTTTCATTGTTATTATACTAGAATGTTCCCTTTCATTTTCATTGTTATTATACTAGAATGTTCCCTTTTATTTTCACTAAGTTCCTTTCATTTTCAGTTATTTATACTAGAATGTTCTTTCATTATACTGATATTTATACTAGAATGTTCCCTTTTATTTTCACTGTTATTATACTAGAATGTTCCCTTTTATTTTCACTAAGTTCCTTTCATTTTCAGTTATTTATACTAGAATGTTCCCGTTGATGTTCGCTGTTATTTATACTAGAACATCTGCTTTCATTTTCACTGTTACTTATACTAGAATGTTCCCTTTCATTTTACTGTTATTTATACTAGAATTTTCCCTTTCATTTTACTGTTATTTATACTAGAATGTTCCCTTTCATTTTACTGTTATTTATACTAGAATTTTCCCTTTCATTATCACTGTTATTTATACTAGAATTTTCACTTTCATTATCACTGTTATTTATACTAGAATTTTCCCTTTCATTATCACTGTTATTTATACTAGAATTTTCCCTTTCATTATCACTGTTATTTATACTAGAATTTTCCCTTTCATTATCAGTTATTTATACTACAATTTTCCCTTTCATTATCACTGTTATTTATACTAGAATTTTCCCTTTCATTATCACTGTTTTTATACTATAATGTTCACTTTATCACATATTTAACTACAAACTTCAGTGCCACCATAATCTCAAATGGCTCAAAAGTCAAAGAGCAAAAAGAAAGGTGAGAAAAAATTAAAATATTGAGCAGGGACCTTGACCTGCAAAATGGTTATGCAACAGACCTATTTGAGTTTCATCCCTTAATTTCAAACAGCTTTAAACGATTTCATAAAAATATTCAAATTAAAAAAATCTGTCATAATGCATTGTACTTCTGCCAAAATTTCTTTTATAAATCAATCCATTCTATGAAAGACTATAAACATCTTTATAGAACTTGAATGCCCATTGCCCCTTTTTTGCAATGTATGAATTCCTTGACACAAAGATGCAATAGACAAACATACTGACATGGATAACATTTCTGTATCTGACCCTTCCACATTCATGGAAAAAAGAAATTCTAAGCCCATATAAAAATAGTACAATCATATTTGCCCTACCTGATGCACATTGTGCATTGGCTGTGGTATCTTGTATGGAAATAGTGGTTAAGGAGGCACATTGGAAGCACTGATATTTCTCCTGGCACATTGCTTTGTGTGAGAAGCATAATGATCCAAGGTTGGGTGGTGTTCTGGCCAGTAATTGCATGCACACTGATACTGGGACACAAAAACAAATGATCTGTGTGAAATGCAAACACCATTTCAAACCTTTAGGGCAAAAATGGATACATCTCGAAATGTACCATTTCATTTAATTTACAGCCTCTTAATGAAAATAAAAAAAAATTTGATCAATCAGAAATGTCTTCTCACAGCGCAAATATCCCATTACCCTATCTTTTGCAATACACGAAAGCCCTGCCATAAATGTATGCAATACACGAATGCCCTGCCATAAATATTTAGCACTTCTCCATCAGCTCTTACCACATGCCTAGCGGAAAACAAAAAAGTGCAGAACATATTCAGATTAGCCCTACCTGTGGTACATTGCGCATTGGAGGCTGCGTTGGTAGCTTGTATGGGCGTTGTTGTTGTTGTTGGGGAGGCACACTGGTGGGAGCAGTACGTCCTGGCACATTACTCTGTGTAACTGGCATAGTTGCTCGAGGTTGGGTAGTGTTCTGGCCAGTAATTGCCCGCACATTCATACTGGGACGCATGTTGGTCTGTGCTGTTCCTGTTGGGCGAGCTGGTCTTACTTGTGGTCCAGCTGGCATGTTCTGGAATCCACCTGCTTCAGAGACAAAGGGCAACAATATGTCAAATTCTTATCTTTTTAAGAAAAAATAAAAATAAAAACTTAAACAAAAAAGCTTACTTTTCATGCTCAGGAGTTTCATTTCACAGCTTGGGAGTCAACATTTGACCTTAAATTCCAAAACACATCAACAATTTTAGTCCCACCTACATCCATTGCCTCAAATCCCAGAAGTTCTTAAGGAAGTTATCTTTTATTTAATCAATGCCACCCTGTGGAGCTTGAAATGATCAGATAATTATATCACATCGAAATGCTGCTGCTTGTTACTCAAGTGCATTTAATGAATCTGTGAGGCAAAGTTTCTTGGAATTGAGGCATATACAGCTGCTATAAATTGAAAATAAAGACAAGCACATGTCCAGGACAGTACTCTTGCACTAGTCTTGCACAGCAGTCATCTTTTTAAGAATATTGCCCAAATTTATGAGTGGTATTAGATGCATTCCTCAAAACCAGCATTTTGTCCTTTGAGAGAGAGAGTGTGTGTGTATTGGAATGGTCATGTCAAATCAGGAAGAAAAACATCAATAATCAATAATCAATAGAACAGGAATCTTGACAGTTGTATATATCAATGAATAAGCCCAGTCAGTGCACATGATCACATGCTATGACCACTTTCAGCAGTGATGTTATAAATAGGTTATGTGAAGATTACATTGGCAACATGCTGCCAATTTCAAACTGGCATGGAAGATCTTCTTTGGTTACAATTCACAAATAGCAACTCTGAATCAGATAATGCAATTAACATCCACAATGTGCCTTCCAGGATCTTTAATACAAAACTTGCACTGTTCACAATGACTAACTAGGCTTTTACAATAGGCAGTTCAGGGATTCGAGAAAAGAACTCCATGCATATCTGAATACAATCTTAAGACCCGGGTTCAACTAAATGCAGCTCCTGATGTAGACAATAAAATGAGAAAGTTATAAAAATTGTTAACATTGCTGACAATGGTGTTTAAAGCAAGACAGTTACTTTTAATATATTATATTCCGACCCAGAGTAATGATAGCGAGTAACAAGTGATCTACAAGATGGAACTTTCAAACACTGACACCAGTACCAGAAAAGTTGATACTAAATCCACAATACTTATGCAGGCAAAATTTACAACAAAGTGTGTAGCAGCCCTGGTATTTTCAAAAACCTGAGAAGAAAACTTTTAATTATTATTGACATAAACACCAGATATTTGACATTTTTGTCTCACAATTCACAGGTGACACACACCCAACCCATAGGCTGAAAAACAAAAAAAATAAAAATAACTGGCCCAAATTCTTACTCTGGGCTGCAGGCTGGTTGGGTCTAACTGTTGGCCAGCGAGGTCCAGCTCTCATCTGTGGCATTGTCTGTGGTGTGAAGAAACCTCTTTGGGCTGCAGGCTGGTTGGGTCTAACTGTTGGCCAGCGAGGTCCAGCTCTCATCTGTGGCATTGTCTGTGGTGCGAAGAAACCTCTTTGGGCAGCATGCGGCATAGTTGGTATGAAGTATCCTGCTCCACCAGCTTGGAACATCTGGCCCATCTGTTCACTCTAAATAAAAACATACAGAGTTCTGACAAATTTAAACAAATCAATAATGTATTAAATACAAACTTCAAATGGACATATGAAAATAGCTTTATATGCAACTTTACGCCAGGCATGTGTTGTATACAAGATACCAAATAAATATTCCAGAAACCTAGGATACAACACTTAATACAACTGCTAAAAGTTGTACCAGGATTTCAATGGGAGATGGCACAAGCAGGCCTGGCAGTGATATGGCAGTGACTCAGCAGTGACTCGGCAGTAAAATGCAAGAACAGTTGGCCCAAAAATCTGGGTCAGTAACATGACCTCTGTCGAAATTTCTTCTAAAGCTGCTGACTGGCAATTGTTTCAAGGTGTCTGTTCTTTTATCATTATCCATACCTCTTTGCACATCGGCACCATTTGTCCGATATTGAAAGGCTTTTAAACAAAGATGCTTTCTGTCGAAATCTGGCCAATTCCTGTTCAGTTGTATCATAATATGTTTGTTTAAATGGTTTACAATTAGTAAGATCTGATGAAGGAGTACATTTTTTATACAAACGTGAAAGGGTCTTCAACTGTGGATTCTTTCTTGGTCAATTTCTGTAACAAGCACATAATAACAAATTTGGTTTTTTTTGTAGAGAAATTATAGGTCAAGGCTTAGTTTATTTTTTCTACCAACCATCTCTTTTTCTTTTCACTTGACTCCTTTGGTCCTTACTGAAACAAAAATTCTCTTAATTGATGATTATGACCGGACATTTTTAATTGTCATGCAGGCCAGGTCCTAGGGCAAGACAAACAAGGCAACTGCCTTGGGCCCTGCTCTTTCAGGAAATCAACTCCGCAATGCAATTGTTTTGCTTGGGGCCCCACTCATCAATTGTGCTGCCTTGGGCCATGCACATCCTAGGGCCGGACCTGTTGTCAAGATAATAGCATGGTCAGATTGAAATGGGGTCAGCTGAGTTTTGGTACAGCTTTGGGCTTCACACAGCAGATTTTTTTTTAAATTGACAATTACAGTCCCCGTACAGAAAAATCTCACCAGTTCACATGAGCTGCTCATAAGCTGCACATGAGAACCTTGTTAGAAATGTATGCAAATAGGGTAGATTTTGCAGGCTCATGTGTGCAGTTTGTTAGATCTTGTGAGCCTAGGAAAAACTAACCTGATTCTCACGTGAGCAGATTTTGCTCACGTGAGAAGCTAAATTTTCACATGAGAAAGTAGAACTTAGAAAACATTCTTTTCCATTACATACAACCATGTTTGAAAATAAGACAGAGTTCTAATTTCTCACGTGAGTTATCACGTGAGAAACTTGGACTTTGATTCTGGTTAAACACTTTTCTCAAATTTATTCCAAGTTGGATTTTCTCATGTGAGTTATCACATGAGCAATTTGGACTTAAATATTTTGTGTATGTTGAATGTCAAGCATCTCCATTATTGTCAAATAGACATCATTTCTATTTTGCACTTGCTGTTACTTTGTTGTAATTTTTAAATTTTAAAACATTTTCAACTTATTTTCTCACAGTGAGTTTTAATCTTATTTTGACCCAACAGGCTCCTTGTATTTGAACATATTAAGGTTCATTTCACTGTTTATAAAACGAAACAATTCAGAATTAAGGTCTTGTATAACCAGACTACCCATTAAACTTTAACAGCTGTCAAAGAATAGAGTTAATAACTTGCATACTGATCGTGGTTGATGTTTAATAATCCGTAAAAAGGTGAAATGTTTCTCTCCCCAAAATTCACAGTTTACAAATATAAAAAGGAAATAAAACTTCTGCCCTAAAATGAATCCTATGTACCATAAACATATGATGCAACTCCTTTATTCACAAACTTCTAACACCCCACAATCAAATTGTAAAATAAGTACATAACCTCATATCTGGAAAAAAATAAACACTGATGCACAGTCCTTTTGGCCTAATAAACTCTCAAGTTTTTTTCCATAAAAATTGGAGAATTACATAAACTACGTCGTTTTCTTCCATGCCTAACGTTCGCACAAAAGTCAATACAATCTTATACTTACTGAATTGTGTAATTCGGCTTAGGGGTCATCCATTTAGTACGTACGCAAAAGTCTGGCAAAGCTTGACCCCCACCCCACCCCGTACGCATGCATACTTTTTTACGCGCCCCCCCCCTTACCGCGTACGTACGCATGCATACTTTTTCTTTACGCGCCCCCCCCCCTTCCCGCGTACGTACGCTTGACGCCCCCCCCCCTTCCCCATATTCTATAAAACGGCCTATGTTTAATCCACGCAGAAACCATAAAGGATTAATAATATTAACGTGTTTAATAAAACATTGTCCACCGACGTTGAATGTCTGGCATCAAAGGAATACGCGGGGTAACATTAAACATTTTGTCTAATTCCGCTAAAATTCAAACGCCGACTGAACAGTCGAACAGGTTACGTATTAGACAAATTATTATCGAGGTTTCACCCCAACCCCGTTTCCTATGCATGTGTACATTATCATTAAAAAAAAAAAACAACATGTACTGTACATAAAATTTAATAAATCCGTAAGAAACTAACTGCCTAATCCAGTCGTGTTTGGTTGTGTAGCTGTTTCGCTGTTTTACACGTGTATATTCTTGGCAATAGAAACTTTTGCTTATTTGCAGCCTTTTAAATGTTGTAATCATGTTATTTCAAAGTTTATAAAAGAAGTTTCCTATTGAAATAATCACAAAACAAATCACTGACGTTTCCGTTAACTTTTCTATGACCCAGGTTATCAGAATACGCGGTGGAAGAATCGGCTTGTTAGAACCATTAGAGTGTCCTGTGGGGCATGGCTCGGCACAAGCTAGTGTAAAAACATCAAAATTAACTAGGTCTATATTAATTAACTTATTAATGATATGAATTCACTTATAGCTCAGTTTTTATGAAACATCAGATAATAAAATAGCATGTATTTAATATAGAAAAATAACATTAAAAAATACCCGAGTACATGTGTACAAAGGAGTGTAAAACCAGAAGGGTTCGCATCATTGCTTACAATTTAAATGTCAGTCATACAGTAGTATAAAATAATAAAAGTATTATTTTTATACTACATGTATGACTGATTTTTATATTGTAATCAATGATACAAGCACCTATGCGTACAACAACATGTTTACTAATAATTTACCCTTTATGGCGCCTCAGATGAACTCAACAGATGCTGGCTGTTGACCTACAGTGTACATGTAGAATAGCACTTTTAAACCGAACACACAGAAATTTACGCGCGGGCCATGTTCTCTTAGCAAGGGCCACGCTGTTTATGGAGAAAGTTATTTAATATTCTCCTACAACATGTTTACTCTTAAAACATTCTGACAGCAAGAGTGTGGACATTATTAAAATAGAGAAACAAACACCAACATTTTAAGATATCCACGTCGGTACGGTTGTTAATGTCCAGTACGAAACAGAAGACGTCGACGTGCTGTTAGGCAAGATTCAAGGATTATGAAAGACTTGTTCATTGCCGAGAAAGAGGTAAGTTACTTTTACTCATTTCTTTTTACAATTTCGCATATAGAATGATCAAAGTGGATAGCCTGAATCATCGACATTATAAGCATAAGCATAAATTCGCATGGTCGTTTAAAATTGAGCCAAGGGTTTGTTTCAGATTTTACTTAAAGATAATAATTCAACCTCCTGTTTCTAAAAATGATATCTAGACCACACTATCATCGAATATTTAAGCCTTCCGCAATTAAACTGTGCAACCATGTCTGGCTCTTACCCCCACCCCCAATAATAATGCGGGCGCTCAGTGAGGAGCACTTGCGTTACCGATTGAAACAATTTGTACAAACATAACTGTTTTTCGTATTATTTTATTGCTGATTGGGTGGATCAAGACAAGATACACGACTGAGAACCAAATGCAGCAGCTTAATTCATGATTTTATTCCTAAAAGACATTTGCCCTGTCTGTCAAATATTTTGATTGGTAAATTTAAAACAGAGATTTAATTGGATAAGGATTACAGCTTAATTTCTTAATGCTTATATACACTAGGACTCTTGCCAACCAAATCGTTTTCTCATTTCAGTGCATTCTTTCTGTTATGCATAGATAAATAAAATGATCAATTATACTAATTTTTATCTTTTTACAGATTAAACTTCATGAAGGTCACAAAATTTAATCAACACAACAAAGTTAGCAATCATCTGAAAGAAGTGCAAAACATTGACAGCAACAGGAAGCAGTCAGACAAAACCCCATTGCCATGCTAGAGGAAATTCCGACTCCAGTAAGGGGTATGTATAAGACGCTTCAAATCTTTTGATGTAATACGCATAATAACATATGCATTTCAGACTCTAAAATTTGACCCCCAATACATTTGTTTTTTTAAATATAAAAGTTGGAAACCAGATTTTGAATTTCTTTATATATTGCAAATGTACATATTTTGGAAAAATGTATCCCAAAAGTTTTGGAGAAATCTTTCAGAGGACTGTTCCAGAGGTAGAGATGTCAATTTTTTTGCAAATTTCTAATGTGTACCCATCATTCCTAACAATTGGTTACCAAAGTATACAATCAAAAGGAAATTGTATTAAATGTGAAGCTGAACTGCTTTGTTGTAGGTTCACATGTTCCAACCCCAAAAAGAGCTGTAAGCATACTTATTACTAATAAATGGCAAAAATCATAATCTGAGCACAACAGGAGTATAAATTACATGCCATTATTACAGAAAACTGTATGTAAATGTATATGGAGTTATAATTTTTGTCACAAATCAGCTGAACTCGTGTGGATTACTAGTATAGATGAGAATAGACACAAAAGAAATTGATAAATTACTTGTGCAATAGTCATTTTGACTAGTGTACATGTCTACAGTAACTTTCGCGAATTGTCATAAAGTCCATAAATGTTGATTGTTGTATTATCCTCAACCTGCCATGGTTCATCCCTATACGACGTTCCAGTGCAACATGTTTTTAAGTTTAACAAACCATCTTTTCTCCAACATTTTTCAGTTACATAACATCCCAGGTTATTTTTGTTGTGTTTTCTTCATTTAAAAAAAATGATATCTGGTGCCATTTAATTTCTATTTAAGCTGGACTGCTATGTGTGTAGTATCATAATAGAATGAATCTAGGGCAAATGGTTTCACATTCAAGAACCTGTTTTTTCAAAACTGTTATTAAGTAGCAAACTTTTTTTATCTTTATATTTCAGTCTGTATAGTTGTCCATTTCATTCATTTTTTGTCCTAACATGGTGGTATAAGAAGTGCATGTTACAGTAGCCAAGTTAAACCAGACATTCATATTGTGCTTAATTTTATTTGACCCAGATAATGTCACCAGGTTCTGAAAACAAGAGTGTTTTAAGTCATGAGAAAATTGGCACATGAACCATGGACAGGCATGAATTTTAGGATGGTCAGGCTTGAAATATCATTGTTGATTCTTAAATAGGTCACTTGAGAAAGGATTGTATTGACAAGTAAATTGTAAGCAACCATATGAGCCCCTGTGAACACTTTTTTTTTAACGGGTACCCAATTGTTCGTTTTATTACCCAGGTTATTATCAATGGGAGAATACCCGGGTACACATTGGCATCTTTATCCAGTAGTAGTCAAATTTGGAATATGCAGTGTGACTTGCAGGTATCTCATCAACAGTGCAGTTTATATGTTTGCTACTGAACTATGGTAATTCTATTGGTAGAGCAATTTGACTCGTAGTCCAAAGGATGAATTTTCAGACTGGGTTGGCTGCGTAAGTGTGTCCTTGGGAAAACAGTTGGCTCCTATTTTCACAGTGTGATAAAGTGCCATCTAATCCAAACTACAATTATGTATTTTGCCTTTACCTTGTAAAAGAAATCTTCAAAAATCCACCTTACAGAATGTCTCAAATGCTGTGATCAGAAAAAAACAAACTTCTACCAACTTTTTCATTTCCATTTCAGGTTTCTTTTTTCAACAGTTCAAAACTGAGCCTGCTAACTTAAATTCAGTGGTCAACAGGAAGTGCATTGATTCAAAGAGAACAATCTCCTAGTGAAAATATTGTTGCAGACTGGCAAATAATGAAATTCAGAAGTAGGAATGTCAATTACATGTTTTGTTTGCTTTGAATTTTCTGGAACAGTGAAGAATTGTCTTCATGTGAAGCAAATTTCCACCAGTATCTTTCATTATGACCTTAAAGTTTTTAGAATAAATGTGATGTATTAATATAACAGGTACATACATACTCTAGTTGTCTTACCTTATTAAAAGATCACTAATCGAACTCAAATTATATGCTTATGATTACGAGATTTGAATATTGATCTTACTCTGTTTAATTCTTGTATTCAATAAAAACTAAATACTATAGTTGTTTTTTGTTGTTTTTGCTTATGTGAGCAAAATCTTGCTCACGTGAGCAAGATGTTGCTCACGTGAGCAAGGTGTGACTCACATGAGCAAGATGTTGCTCACGTGAGCAGATCTTGCTCACATGAGTGAGGTGTGGCTCATGTGAGCAAGGTGTGGCTCACGTGAGCAAGATATTGCTCTTGTTAACAATTCCTGCACATGTGATTTTCTTATTAGAATCTATTTGCTCACGTGAGTTCTAACCTAATTTGCATGGTAAATTGCACATGAGACTAACCTGAGTTAGATCTCACGTGAGAATCTCATGTGCAGAAGGGTAGGCAGTTTTGGTGTGGGACCGGACATAATTGTCAAGATCATAACATGGTCAGATATGCTAAAAATAAGATTTTGTTGATTAACACACACACACACACACACAGAATTAACATTAAACAAAACAGGGTACCAGACAAAGACCAAAAAATCACATGACAGTTCATGTATCACTTCCTGTATAATAAGGCATTTCGTTTACAAGTGTTTCATCTGCAAAATTAAATTGCAGTATTGTACATATGAATATATCAATATAAAACTTTAACATGTCAACACATATATGAAGAAATAATACTTTAGAAGAAAAATAAAAGTTATTTGACTTGACGACAATGGGGAGAGTTCACATGCCAAAAAATGTATGTTGGGAAGGCTCAAATAAACAAGAGCATAAAAATTGTAGCAGTGGGAAAATGGAGTAAATGGAAAGAGAATTATTGTAAAAACAAAACAGCATATGTACCAAGACTCAAATAATGTTTTTGAATGGTTTTGTAATGTGCATGCCAACAATACCTCACTCACATTTCAAGCCTAAGAATACGAACTATTAATTTATGTTACCTTGTAATAAATCTGTTTTTAAGACAAAAACATTTTAATAATTAATGCAACTTTTAAATGAAGATATTAAGTACTTTATATTATATGTAGCTTTCGTACTGTATACACATATATATACACATCTCACAAATGTAGTCCCCCTCTGGAAAGGCCACCCGTCTTATAAAGCCACTTTCCCGGTGCAGAAGGGGTGACCATATATGAGGGGGACCACTGTACAACAATCTCTCTTACGGTGTACTCAGCCCCCAGAGTCTGGTCCTATATAGACACGATTCCCTATACAGTTAAACATTATATGTACAGAGCCACCTGTCTATAGACATTGTTCTCTGTACAGTCAAACCTGTATAAAAGGGGTGCACATACTTTATCGGCCAAGAGCCAGATTGCATTTTCTAAGACCACCAGAGGAGCGCAAACACGATGCTACATGTTCTGTACAAGAGCAACTTGGTCAACGAAATTAACATTAATAAATGTTGTAATAAACTACTGCCTGATATGAAGGTTTTATATAATTTTTATTGTAAAAGTGAAGACTCAAGGGTCAAGAGGAGCCTGAACACCAGTTTTTACTAAGTTTAAGTCCAACATATAATTCCTCATTTGTAGACCTGCCAACCCTGGTGAGTCTGTCTCAGTAAGGCAGTTGATTTTTTTCTCCATAAGTTTGACCAGTTTTCAGTAAGGTGTAAAAAAAATATCATAACCTGCTATTGTAAAGCTGGAAAACATAACTGAAAGTTCAGTACTCAAAACATGCAACAAAGATAAACATTATATTTAACTGAAAAGTTTTTAAAGTATGCATAGACTTTATTTACTACTAGTACAGTAGCACAAACTTTAGTTCCAAACCCTATGCAGCTCAATGACTTGTTGCTCTCAAATTAACGTAATTCTTGGAAATTATTTTTCCATTTCACATGATGACAGCAATCATATCTCCCGCCACAAGACATATTCAAATTGGCACATGATGTCCAATAAACATAATTGTATCCCTTCAGCTTTTAATCACAAGAATCTGAATATTCCTTTTCACTTTTCCTGTGTTGATTATTAACACTTTTCAAGAGGCTCATTTTCCCTTTCATCTTAAACATGCATTGCTTGCTGGACTCCATTTAAAAAAAAAAATCTATAATCAATAATTTGATTATGTAGATGCTTTGCATGAACAAATAAGTGCAGTTTAAAGTATCCGATGTGCTGCTGTAAAGTTAGTCTGGTTCCCTGACTATTTTCACATAATTCTAATGTGAAACCAGGATCCAAATAAAACACAGATGAACAAATTTTCCAAAGTTTTAGACAATGATCATTTTTCAGTACGTTTTGCTTTTATGCCATAAGGCCATATTTTAAGGGTAATTTTTGTAAGACTTATAGCCAAATCATAAGGGTTGGCAGTTATGCATTTGTTGCTTGCACATAATCTAATGAGATGAGATGGCTTTGACTGAATGTTTTAAACTATTTTATCGATGTTTGGTTGTAATTTAGTTGTTGCAATCTTCAAAATGAAACTGAGGTTTCTATCAGTCAAGTTTGATCTCAGTTTATTTTTATTGAGGTTCATGATTGAGAATGTTTGCTCACATAAATATGTACTTCCAAAGAGTGAAAACAACTTTAAACTCAAGTCCTTAATTTTGCCATATTTGTCTTGACAAAGATTCCTGACAAATGATAAAATGTTATTTTCCTTAAAGGACACTTTCTGTTCAGCTGAACACTGAAAGTCAATGACCTCCAACTGATCTGAATATCAGGAATAGCTTCTACTGTACTGAAGGTCAATGACCTCCAACTGATCTGAATATCAGGAATAGCTTCTACTGTACTGAAGGTCAATGACCTCCAACTGATCTGAATATCAGGAATAGCTTCTACTGTACTGAAGGTCAATGACCTCCAACTGATATGAATATCAGGAATAGCTTCTACTGTACTGAAGGTCAATGACCTCCAACTGATGAATATCAGGAATAGCTTCTACTGTACAAGAAAAGGGATGATGCATGAAATTAAAACAATCTTTCTTTTCTTTGAAGTCTTGAAATCGATTATTAAATTCCTTCTTTAAGGTTTCAGAAGACTCATGATATCCCGAAAATTCATGCTGGTGCTCCACTTGGAAAAGAAAGCGTGTCTCAAAATGAATAAGATTCCCAGACTGCAGATGTGACTAGAAGAGTTGTAGTTTTAATTGAAAAGCTTGCAACTCTTGAAACATGTCAAAAATAATGTGATCTTTACCTTGAAGACGTTGATTCACAGTATTTAAATGACACGTGATGTCTAAGAAAGGCCAAGTCAGACAGCCATGTCTTATAATAAAGCACAGATGTCTGTTTGCCCATCGCAGTTAGAAATTCGTGAATTTCTAAACACAGTTCAACAAATTTTTTTAAAACTCTTCCTCTGCTCAACCATCTGTGTGATAAGGAACATCAGCTTGAATCACTTCTAGAAAGGATCTAAATTACCGATGATTAAGATGTCTGGAACGGATGAAGTTAATAACAGCGAAAACATATTTCAATACATTTTTCATGACGCAACTACAGAGTGCTTCCTGGTGAATAATACCGTGGTACATATTGACATCATCACCTCGAAGACCAATTTCATTCCAATGTAATTTCACTTGAGCAGCTAATCCTCTTTCATTTCCTACCATTGCAGGAGCTCCATCTCTTGTCACACTACACATCTTCGACCACTGTGCATTAAATCCATCAAGAATTGACTTCATTCCCTTGAAAATATATAAACCTGTTGTATGTCCATGCAATGAAGCTAACCCTGCCAATTCCTGAGTTACGTCATAATTACCATTCACTGCTTGTGCATGCAATAAGAGCAGTGCAGTGTGGGTAATATCAGTGCTGGAAAATATGTGCAGCTAGCTAATCTGTCATGCAACTGCTCAGTAACGTCTTTTGCAAGGTGCTCAACTCGGTGTTGAATTGTCATTCTTGATAACAGGTCTTTGCCTAAGATACTAGCATTTTCTGGACATATTTCTGTGCAGATGCTTTGGAGACATTCTCTAATAAAATTGCCGTCTGTGAAAGGCCATGATGACTTTGCAATTATCTGTGCCACTTTGCACCTGGCACGTGTCAAACATCTTGTTCTTGCAACTTTCTTGTGAAAAAACTTTGCTCATCCAAAAGTCTTCTTTAACTGTTCAATTTCCTGACTTCTCAAGTCACCTTGCAGTCCATTATATGCAGCGGCATGTTTTATTTCGTAGTGTCATCTGCAGTAGTATACTCTTTTTGTAACACTAAGTGATTATCGGCAAATTAAACACACTGATTTGCCACTAAAAGTATCCATAAAATACTTACATGTCCACTCATCACTGAACTGACAGTTTTCTCCATCAATCTTACACTTTTTAGCTTTGGTTCAGACATCTTTGCTTATGGAACTGTAATTTTAGAAAAGCATGCTTTGTCTTAATTATTGCTGACGCTGTTGACGTAATGAAGTAAATATATTCTAGAAATGCTGACACAGAGAACTTGATTCAGATCTCACAACAAGCTGCCAATCAAAAATCATAGTAATAGATTTGACAGGGCCGGCATGTCAAAAATTTCCGCCTGAGGCAAGTCATGTTTATGCTGCCCTTTTGCGCTGACGTTCAAACAGATGCAGCTTTTTTCAACTTCTTAGGTGAGGAAAACATTACAGCCTTCCCTGAGTTAGACTTAAGCTCTGTGTCAGGTTCGTGTAGGTCGCAAATTTGTTAGTATCGCAATGGATGTCTAATTTCTTTAAAATGATTACTGTTCATGGGCCAGGTTTCTTTGTTGTTTCAATTTTCCCTGAGGGCTGGACAGAACAGGTTCATGGGCCGGGTCTTACCTGTGGGCGACAGGCTGTGCACACCTGCTGTATACAATGATCTCTCGTATGGTGTATTCAGCCCCCAGAGTTTGGTCCCATATAGAAATGATTCTCTGTACAGTTAAACATTATGTGTACAGAGCCTCCTGTCTACAAATATGATTCTCTGTACAGTTAAACATTATGTGTACAGAGCCTCCTGCCTACAAATATGATTCTCTGTACAGTTAAACATTATGTGTACAGAGCCTCCTGCCTACAAATATGATTCTCTGTACAGTTAAACATTATGTGTACAGAGCCTCCTGCCTACAAATATGATTATCTGTACAGTTAAACATTATGTGTACAGAGCCTCCTGTCTACAAATATGATTCTCTGTACAGTTAAACATTATGTGTACAGAGCCTCCTGTCTACAAACATGATTCTCTGTACAGTTAAACATTATGTGTACAGAGCCTCCTGTCTACAAACATGATTCTCTGTACAGTTAAACATTATGTGTACAGAGCCTCCTGCCTACAAATATGATTCTCTGTACAGTTAAACATTATGTGTACAGAGCCTCCTGTCTACAAATATGATTATCTGTACAGTCTAACCTGTAAACCTATGATCACTCTTAGCACATATTCAGACACACGTCAGGTCCTACATATACATGATTCACTGTACAGTTAAATCTGTATGCAACTGACCACTCTTACAATGTACTCAGGCCCATGTCTAGTCTTATATATACATGATATATTGTACAGATAAACCACTCTACATACATGGAACTTACTCAACCAGTAGGGAACCAGCAGAAATTTTCATGTTACAAACAGATGATGTCAATATTCAGAGGACCAAATTGTAATTTATGTAGAAAGAGGACCAACTTGTAATTTATGTAGAAAGATGACCAGATGAATTAGTTCATAATGGACAAGTGATCTTTGTATGTACATTATCACTGTAGCATATCTGACTGAAAACAGTTTCCACAAGCTATTAAGTAAAGATCAAATCCTATTGTAGGTTTTAAAACCAGTCCCAGAATTATGCAAATAAAGGCTGCAAAGGATGGCAAGAATCAGAACTGAATATTTGCCAAAGGTTTCCTTCGTGCACTACCTGTATCCTCATGCTGGCTATCCGCTGCATGTACTGGGAGGCAAGGAGGGCCTTGCGGTCTTCTTTGCGCTGAGCTAAAGCCACATACAATGGCTTTGCTACCACAATGCGACCGTTCATCTCAGTCACAGCCTTAGTTGCCTCTTCGGGTGAACTGAAGCACACGAAGCCATAGCCCTTGGTTCTTCCATTCTCAGTCACGACCTGTAATAAAGAAATTGCTATTCGGAACATGAACACAAATGGTACAAATGATTTTGACAAACTTCTAGGAGTATTATTTTGTTAAATTCAAAATACACTAGCTTACAAGCAAAATGAAGTGAGATCAAGTCCATTTTCATAAGTTTAAAAGGTTTTCTTTTCTATACTTAGTAATGGCAGTCATACTTTATGGCCATTTGTATAAACTTCTCTCTACATGGCCAAATATCTGACAGTTCAATCAATTGTTCATGCAAATAGTGTGAATTGACTATTTTGTGTGGGTTATCAATTTTTATGGATTTTATGGTTGCTACAAACGACAGTATTAAGGACTGAATGAACAATGATTCTCCCAAAGAAAGCAATAGGGCACATCCCCAAAAACACAAATTTATGTATCAAACACATATGTATTTTTTGGCAAAACCCAAAATTTGATACCCATGAAATTAAGTTAATACAAAATCTGACCAAGGTCTTTTTACTGCTCAAGTGGCATAAGTGGTTAGAGCATCCTACTCGGATGCGGGAGATCACAGGTTCAAAGCCCCTTCAAAGTCATACCAAAGACTTATAAAATATCTGCAGCATGATGCCCCAGTTCTAGACATCACTATTAACTGTCAAACTACACACACCATAGTGACACGACTCACAATTATTAAAGCTATGTTAAAAATCCAAATCATACACACACTCTACTTTCAGTCACACGTATTAGTTTCATTAAAAAGAATCATTACAAATCCAACAGTGAGTAGCCTTTATGAATATTATCATTAGTCATAATCATGTTGGTGGGCAAACAGAGATCTTGTCAAATCCATTTTTCTTTAACTACAATTTATTTAAGGAACATATAATTGAGTCCTATTACTATGATATAATATTGGTGGCTTAGTATGCCCATCACAGCCGACAACAGTATAATAAAATCAGCACGGGACATGTTAAGCAACTTGTGCTGTATTTGTAAGATCCTCGTCACTAGGACCATTGGTTGGGAAAGTTTCTCACCAAATTTTATGTGGCAGTTGTAATCGTCTCTCCTGCCATGAGGAATACCAGAATCAACACTTGATGTCCAATAATAGGGTAATTCTTACCATTCCTGCCTTTTCTACAATAATCTGAGAACTCCATCTTACACTTCTATCCTGATTATTTGAATTTTTTAAAAGGCCAATTATCTTGTGGTTTTGTTTAGTTGGATGACATCTTCAGATAAAAGTAAAAACTTGATCAAGCAGGCATTTCACATGAAAAATATGTGCAGGGCTTCTTATTTCCTCTCCAATTCCACTGAATCTATATATGAACACCTTGATTTATACCAAACCTGAACAAGTTAAAACCCAGATTTGACCACAACGACTGTATCTGCATAATTCTTGTTATTATTCTGTAAGTCCAGAACGAAATCTATTCTTGCTCAAGAATTTTCCTTTAGAATCTAGGATAGATTGTAAAGATATGTTTTTGCTTGAATCAATATCCAACTATTAGTTTTTACAAACCTTAGCGCTGGTGATGTTCCCAAACTGGGAAAACTCCTTGCGCAGACGCTCATCATCAATGACATCATCCAGATTCTTTACATACAAATTGACACCCTGATAATGATTGACCTGCTCCATTTCAAGGCATTTGAATTTCTCTTTCAGCTCAGCCTGTCTCTCGGCATTCTTCTGGGCACGACTAGCCGATAACAACTTGCCTTTTGGTTCCTCGCCATTCATTTCTTCCACAGCCTTTCAATGAAAAGAATCAGGTTTTATTTAAATTATTTTAAAATGCAGGAGTATACACCAACTGCAATGAAATGTATGTAAAAATTATAAACAAGATCATATGAATCAACTTTTGTGAAGATGCAAGTTCAAGAGGTCCATTACTTTCCTATATCAGGAAGCTTATGAGTCCTAGTTAATATTTAAAGTCCCACTTTAAATACTGAAAGTCCCAAAAGTTCAGTGCTAACATCATTTTAAATTATTTCAGTGTACCGGTAAACATATTAGTACACTGTGCATTATTTGTGAAAGCTAGCAAATGCCAGAAACAATTGCAGATCTTTAGAGATTTGCAGATGTTTTGACTGTATGGAAAAGATGTAAAGAATAGATCACTGTCCAGACATTTAGTCTTGTTATGATCACACACAATGTGGAATAATGTTGATCCAAACAAGGAATGAAAGTGACCTCATCAAAAGCCTGACCAACACATGGGTCAGCTAAAGGAATACTTTCTTTATCAACATCATTCTCAAGAGCTTTCTTTGTCATAGCTCTAGTAACTTGTCTTATGTTACTTGTTAAGGCTCAAATAAACAGTAACACAAGAAAGAGTGAAATCAACAAGCTTTTAAAAATACATGTATAACAATTTATTTCCCTTGAAAAATTCTGTAAAAATGAATAAAATATGAACTTGCAGTTTTATAGAATCAAATCCAAAAATGATCCAAAAATAATTAGAGAATAAAATTTTAGTAGCTCTAATAACAAAATGTTCTACTGATTTCACGTTTGAATCTCGACGAAGAATCCATGATTGAAGACAATGATGTATGCTGCGATCTCCAGTGTTGAAGTCTACAGTTCCTTGTAGAAATAAAAATTATCACTCTGGTTTCTGAAAGCTGAATACAATTTTATAAAAAATTACTGTCCTTGTTTCACAATATTACATGAGCACAAGTATTTTCCAGAAAAATAACAGAATTAATCCTTTTGAATCCAAGTAATTTGAAATAACTCCAAACAGTACAACATACAACTAACAGTTTAACGGCCCAACTTCTATTGATTAATTCTCCAAAACATGGGTTATATGAACTTTCTAAAATGTAAACAAGGGTCACATGATCATGTTCTGGAAGTTTATAGAAGCAGGTACTTGCTACAGATCACGTTTACCCAGTGTGACCCTGACAAAAACAAATCATTTTTACTCTAAGAAATAAAAAATAATAAAAACTTGTTTATATCTTAAAGACATTTTCCCATCATGACCTTGGAAACAACAAATCATTTTAAAATAAAATAGAACTTGTTTACGAAGGTTGCTACAAAATTTGAAACAAGGTCAGGATTTAGATCACCTGGTGTTTATAAACTAACAGTCAAGGTCAAACTATTTTCTAAAAAAAAGTATCATCTCCAGTGAATAAATTCACATTACAATATCATGTAATGAAAAATATAAATAAATTAAAACTGACAAACAATTAAATTTAAATAAATATATATTAAATCAGATAAAATTAAATCAAATATACATAACACTTGAAATTCCCTTTCATTCCTTTCTCTTTGCATTTGCCATTGTCTTCACTCTCTTTTTGCATCTTCATCATTTCTTTCTCAAATGGTATTTTTTCTATCTGAAACTGAACCTGTCTTGTCTCTAATTCCAACTTTTTTAGCTGTACTTCCATTTTCAAAATTTATAACCATTCCTGGGTAGAATTCCAAAAATAATCTTATCTTTTGATGATATTGTAAAAAAAAGCTTGCTGATTTCACTAAAGATTTAAAAAGTGTAAAATACTTTGGATTTTAAAAATTTCAAAACCTAGGGGAGTTCAAATTTCAAAAAACAAAGTTTTCTGAAATATTTTAGCCAAAATTCATATATCCCAAGGATGAGCCCCCCCCCCCCAATTTCTTGTTACATGTTTAGGCGCTTTTAAACAGTAACAAGAAAAAAGTGAAGACAACAAGCTTTATAAAATTTAACAAATAATTTATTTCCCTAGAAAAACAAGGTAAAAATGAAAAATAGAACTTACGGTTTTAGAATCAAATCCAAAAATAATTCAAGAGTTATCCAAGAATTATAAAATAGAAGTCCTAGTAATAAAATGTTCTAATGAATCTGAGTTCAATTCCCGAAAAAATCCAAAATCGAAGGCAATGACATATGTTGTAGTCAGTTTAGTACTGATGTGTCTAGTTCTTTGTTGAATTTCAGAAAATAATATTCCATTGTTTGAATTATGTAAATTTTGATAATTTGTCTTTGTCCAAAAATTAATTTTTAGCACAAGTATTTCCAGGGAAAAATAATCTTTTAGAATCCAAATTATTTGAAGAAAAATTAAAAATTAAATGCAAACTGGTCATCACAAAAAAAACACCTGAACATCTCCAGGGTTAATGCAAGACTGAAATTATTTCTCAATACATCACTATTAAATAAGGCTACTGCACTAAACAGATGCCCAGATGAGGGTCAACCTTCTGGTAAAACCAGAGTTTCAAAATAATTGCTACATGTTATTTGCCATGTACTTCAAGTACGGCCTAGATTTCAGTTTATGAAACTACTCTAAGAAAGAATAATTTTTCTTTTAAAAAGTTGTTTACTTTAAATCATGAATTAAGGTTAGGAACTAGGTCAGCATTAGATACAAAGTTCTAATATTTGGTTTTCGAAAAATTGACTACATGGCCAGTACAGTAGTACAAAACATTGACAATATGGTCTATACAGCAACACAAAATATTTACTACATGGCCAATATGGTATTACAAAATACTGATATGGCAAATACAGTAGTACAAAACATTGACTACATGGCCTATATAGTAGCACAAAATATTGATTACATGGCCTATACAGTAGTACAAAATATTGACTAAATGGCCTATACAGTAGTACAAAATATTTACTACATGGCCAATACAGTATTACAAAATATTGATATGGCCAATACAGTAGTACAAAACATTGACTACATGGCCCTATATAGTAGTACAAAATATTGACTACATGGCCTATACAGTAGCACAAAATATTGACTACATGGCCTATACAGTAGCACAAAATATTGATTATGTGACCAGCACAGTAGTACCAAATATTAACTACATGGCATATAGAGCAGCATAAAATATTGACAACACGACCTGTACAGTAGTACAAAATATTGATATGGCCAATACAGTAGTACAAAACATTGATAATATGGCCCTATATAGTAGTACAAAATATTGACTACATGGCCTATACAGTAGCACAAAATATTGACTACATGGCCTATACAGTAGCACAAAATATTGATTATGTGACCAGCACAGTAGTACCAAATATTAACTACATGGCCTATAGAGCATCATAAAATATTGACAACACGACCAGTACAGTAGTACAAAATATTGATATGGCCAATACAGTAGTACAAAACATTGACTACATGGCCTATACAGTAGCACAAAATATTGATTATTTGGCCAGTACAGTAGTACAAAATATTGATATGGCCAATACAGTAGTACAAAATATTGATATGGCCAATACAGTAGTACAAAATATTGACAACATGGCTGATACAGTAGCACAAAATATTGATTATTTGGCCAGTACAGTAGTACAAAATATTGATATGGCCAATACAGTAGTACAAAATATTGATATGGCCAATACAGTAGTACAAAATATTGACAACATGGCTGATACAGTAGCACAAAATATTGATTATGTGGCCAGTACAGTAGTACAAAATATTGACTACATGGCTGATACAGTAGTACAAAATATTTTACTAACTGGCCAATACATGTTACAAAATATTGACTTCATGGCTGATACAGTGCTACAAAATACTGACAACATGGCTGATATAGTAGCACTAAATACTGACTACATGGCTGATACAGTAGTACAAAATAGTGACTACATGGCTGATACAGTGCTACAAAATATTGACTACATGGTTGATACAGTGCTACAAAATATTGACTACATGGCTGATACAGTGCAATACTTTTACATTTTAATGTTTTCATTTATTTTTTATTTCTGAGAACTTAGCTAATACAGTTTTGATAGGCATCTTTTTTTCTCACTTTATTCCATTGCCTGACAGTTCTTGCATAAGGAAAACGACTGAATGTGAAGTCTTAAGCAATTTTTAGTAGAGTTATATAACCACATCAGCTGACAGAAATCCACAAAATAATTATATTGTAACAAATTTAGAAAGCAAATCTAGTTTTGATATTGTTCTTGCTAACATGTAGTACATAAAATTTTGCAGATATTTTTCTTGCCTTGATACTGGAACATGAAAATCTTCAAATTCAAATTCAAATTAAAACCCTGACCAAAGCCATTTAGTTTTTTTGGCATGCAAACTTTGCAAAACATTTTCTTGGCATCATTATCACTTCCCAGCCAATGAAAGTATTCTAGCTATTTATTTTGTCTTTTGTCACTTTTTGAGCTTGTGCACAATTCACCTTAATGCTGATACCGACAAAGTCACTCAAGCTACATTTAGCCTTGATTGTCTACAATGATTAACAGAATAATATATAAAATAGTCACCAGGTAGGATGACACTACAGTTTATACAATATGTGCATTAACAAACAATGCATCAACATAAATAAAATCCAACAGCATTAGATGTCACATTCTGGCATTAATGATGCATTTATAATACTGGCAAAGAACTGACATGTAAATAAATTATCATGCTAACAGCTACTAAAAAGTGATTAATCCTTTCATAAAACATGTTTTGTCCTTAAGCACATACTTATAGTGAAAACCCACTGTCATGGTTGACACCATTTTATGAAAATATTGGGTAAGGAAGTTATAAGGAAAAATGTCTAGCATATAAAGAACAAACAGCTAATTAAAGACTACCATGAAAGGGTAAATTACAATCATCACAAATTGGCCAGTTCTGTACCTCCAGGCTGAAAGAGTCCACAGATTCAATATAAAGCTGATATTACCAATGACAAAATTAGAAAAATAAAAAATCAGGACTTTTTGTAAAATTTCCCTTTTAGTTTTTAAAAAAAGCACTTTTCCAGTCTTACAAAGGTTTAATAAAGAGTAAGCATATTTCCAATTTGTAAGGACCAATGCAAACCATGTTCTGTGTTCATTTGGGAGTTAAGGCAGAATTCTGGGAAGTTACTAGGACATCCACCATGACAATCTGAGGCATCCCAGATATATTGCAGGACATCCGTTAGTCGTTGTTGTTGTTGTAGGGTTTAACACCATTTTTAGCACATGATAGGCTATACATGGTGGCCAGTATTAATGGTGGAGGAAGAACCCGGGAAAACCCTGGAGAGAACCATCGACCTACAAGAAGCTACTGGCAAGCTTTCTCACATGCCCACATTAGCCGAATCTGAGACTTGAACCCACACAGACAGAAGTGAGATGGCACTAGTGATCCGTAATAGAGAGCGCTTTAGACCACTCGTCCAATCTCTTATTTGTTACTTAAAATAAAATAATACACAACTTTAAGGATTCTACTAATGCATGTGGGGCCCCGAGTGGCTGAAAAATGGCATTAAACCCCACAACAACAACAACAACAACAACTCTTAAGTACATGCAATATAAAGCTCTTTAGCTTTAGTAATAATGGCAGCCATATTTGATGTAAGCATTTTGCACAAATGTGAAGACTGCTGTCCACCAAATTAGTCGAAATTGGTCCAGTAGTTTTCAAGAATTAGTTTAAAAGAGCAAATGTTGATGGACAAATGATGGACACAGGATCATACCATAAATTCAAGTACTTGACCTTACTGTTAGATGGACACAGGGTCATAACATAAACTCAAGTACTTGACCTTACTGTTAGATGGACACAGGGTCATAACATAAACTCAAGTACTTGACCTTACTGTTAGATGGACACAGGGTCATACCATAAACTCACTTGACCTTACTGTTAGATGAGCTAAAGTGAACTAGCAACACAATTTTTAGGACTGGCATTAAAATCAACTAAAAGATTTAAGAAGCTTATGTGATCCTGTTTTTCTTTTAACGCTAATGCATAGAGAAGGTACTACATGATGGAGATAAGTCTATAGCAAGACTCAAACCAGCATGCAAAGAAGTTACTGAGATCATCTTTTGATTGAGAAAACAATGTTTTAAGCATTTGAGCAGTTTTTACTTCATAGAATGATTTTGAAAATGACCACATTAAAACGTGGATTAAGTTGCATCCCTCTCATACCCTACAACTGTTTGCAATAGCTGTCAACATGTTATCGTATAACAACTAAGAAACTGAGTGAGGCAGAAAAGTGTGGTAGAAAATACTGCAGACTGTGCCAAAATGCATCATCAAAATTTAAAACCAATCTTTATTTGGACAAAATCACTGAATATTGAGTCTGAGCATGAAAATTGTTGTTGTTGTGGGGTTTAATGCCATTTTTCAGTACATAATAGGCTATGCATGGCGGCCAGTATTAATGGTGGAGGAAGAACTCAGGGAAACCCTGGGAAGAACCACCGACCCATGAGAAGCTGAGCATGAAAATAACTACATCAATGGTATTTCCTAAACTAGTATAGATTTTCCAAAATTCATCCTGATAGCTTCTAAATAATTAGCTTCCAGAGATTAGCAGACAACCACACAATCACATCCATGCTTTGCAAATTACAGATTTACCCTTGCTGCTGACTCGGGCTCCTCATAGCTGACAAAACTGAATCCACGATTCTTCCCATCAAATGTTGTACAAGAGAAAACATACTTGCCATGACATGTCATGTCACATGAAAAACAGTTCTGAACACACACCCCACCCCCAACATGGTCATATTTAGAAAAACACCATTTTAGACACCCAAAACACACCCCAAAAAAAAAAAAGGGCCATGTTTAGAAAAACACAATTTTGGACATGCAAAACCAAGAAATTTTTTACAAATCACCATTCTGAGATTACTTCATTGGCTAACAAAAGCTACAGTGATGTGTCAAATTCTGCTGTTGGTAAGTCCATTTAGCTAGTTTGCATAAGGTAAAGTACATATAGTTGAACAACCCAATTAAGTAAATCAAAGTGACATAATGAAGAACAAATATAATTACACATCACTGCCTTGAAAGACAATGTTGAAGCCAGCTTTGATAAAGTTTGTGACTGGCAGCAACGTTTCTCAGATTTTTACTCCATATGTAAATTTATGAAGAACATGGTTATTTCAGTTGCTAGAATAGTGCTAAAGTGTGATTCATTTTTGAAAGACTGTGATTCTGGAATCAAAATGCTGTCTGGTCAGTAATTTTCTGCAAGGTGTACATCTTTTTTTTAACACAGGGGCTAAATTTGGCCATTCTGTTGGTAAACTTCCAGAGTCAACTGACAATTGGTAAATAGTTCACATTCCTGGGGCGAGTTGGTGGGCGAGGCTAGTTGGTGGGTGCAGCTTTTTAGGATTAAGTTGGCAATGTTGTCTGGTCAACTTGCTTTGGAGGTATTTATATTTGACAAAAGTTTTTCAATGCCTTCTGTTGTTATGGTAAGACTTGTTAAGTTATAGTTGTAAGATTTTTCCATTTCTGGAATAAAGTTGTTAATGTCTTTGGTGAAAACTGATTTAAATTTTAATTTTAATTTTTTAATATTAGTCACAAAATGAATCTAATTAGATATGAAATATTGCAGTACTGAATCACATGCAAATGCGTGATTGGCCAATGCATAATGCACCTGTAGATCAAGGTCTACAATATCTTCCCTTTTTAATATTTATAAATAGACTGTGCACAGGATAATGTGATACCTTTGTGCTGATGATGTTTCCATAAGGTTCAAACATATCCTGCAAACCATCATCATCAACATCTGAAAAGTTTCTGACATAAACATTGTTGAATTTCTTCACTTTATCTCCCACCATCTCCAACCGCTCACGTCGGTTCATGAATCTGCTCACATAGCTGCAACATGAGAGAAATTAATTTAACTAATTAATTTAATTATTTATTTTAACTATTTAATGAATAATAAATGGAGGACAGATAACAAGACAAAAAAATTAATTATGCTGTAGTTCTTGCCATTTCACATTCTGTATATCAGGTTTTTTTTGCCTGCCATTAACTACTAACAGATTTTACTAACCACTTCAGCCCTAGCATTGTGCTTTCATTTAGTCAGATCTTTAAGTAAAAGTTACATCTTGCTAAAGTCAGGTATGTGTAAATACAGTATCTTGGCAAATTGAATACCTACACTTTTTTACCATTCAGCAACATGCCATTGACCATCTCTATGGCATTCCTTGCTGCTTCTTCAGTCTCAAAGTGGACAAATCCATATCCTCGGGATCCATGCTCATCGCAAACAATCTACAATTGAGAAAACTTGTCTCTGAATGTGTAATGCATATACACAGTCTGCTCCTTCTTTGTCTGCACAATTTAAAGCAGAAAATTAAAGACAATCATGCATGTTTTTAAATTTACTTTCGCTTTGGTCAAACATGCTGCCACTAAAATTGCCATCTGCAATGTTTTTGCAATAAATCTATTTCCAGTGATAAATTATGTGACCAACTTTTTCCAGGTATACAATGAGTTGGCTTAATTTTGGGGTATAATTCAGGCATAATAGTTGCCTTTTGGGCTTAATTTTGGGGTATAATTCAGACATAATAGTTGCCCTTTGGGCTTAATTTTGGGGTATAATTCAGGCATAATAGTTGCCTTTTGGGCTTAATTTTGAGGTAAAATTCAGGCATAATAGTTGCCCTTTGGGCTTAATTTTGGGGTATAATTCAGACATAATAGTTGCCTTTGGGCTTAATTTTTGGTGTATAATTCAGGCATAATAGTTGCCCTTTGGGCTTAATTTTTGGTGTATAATTCAGGCATAATAGTTGCCCTTTGGGGTTAATTTTGGGGTATATTCAAGCATAATAGTTACCTTTTGGGCTGAAATTTTCACTTTAATTTACCAAGAAAACAAAATATCTTCACCTTTCAATCAACTGGTGCCTACCTCAGTAGAGCAATAATTGAACAGATTTATAAAATACTGAATCCTGCAAGATTTTTCATGGAAATTCCCCCTTTTGTGATCAGGAATGTAGAATAGGCCTGATTGCAAAAGTCAACTGAATGCTGGCTCAGTAGTAACCAAACGGTAATCTGGATTTCAAATCCCAGATCATTCCAGGATGCTGGATAATGGGAGCCGAGTGCCTTTTCCTAGGATACACCATGAAAACTAACTAAGCCTGGCTATTTCTGACAATAATGGGATATTTGTGAGGTAGATATAACTGTACAGTCTCACTATAACTGCAAAAGACCCTGATCTGGTTGCATTATGAACTTGCAGTTCAAGCTCCATATTGTTTATTCCGTTGATTACTAATAACAAATGGTATAAACCCAGATAATGCATTAGAAAATTAAGGTCTGTAATTGGATGTAATGTGAATGCAAGTATGTATGGTAGAATAAGTGATCAAAAATAACATTTTAGTTTTAAAATTGTACACCTGGAAGAGGCTTTTTTTCTTGAAGAATATGCCAGCAGATTTTGGCCTATACAGTGTGGAACTGGATCTAACTTGTACACAAGTATATATGGTAATATGAGGGATCAAAATAACACTTCTGTTTGTACACTGGAAGGCATTTTGTTTTAAAAACTAGTTGAGGAATTCCTCACGTTTGGAGATAAAATGATTAATGTCAGGAAAGTGTGAGGTAGAACTGCTATATTTTAATCCTTAACGCATTTGGAAAACTCATAATTCCAAACCAAGCAATACAAAAGATTCTAAAGCTCTCAATAAGAGGAAGAAAGTTGAAGATGTTTAGTAAAACGGGGGCAAGATTATTTACCATCTAGCAAGGCACTTTACTCCACATCAAACAGTCAACTATTTATATTGTTGTGCCTCACAAAACATTAAACTATTCCAAAATAAAAACAAATCTTGGTGATAAAATTAATAAGTGTCACAGCAAAAACCTGCATTGAAATTGAAAAGCAAATGACAGAAGGAACACGAATACTGTATATTCCCTAACTAATGCCAGCACTCTAATTAACACCTACTCCCCTTTCCTTTGAACAAAATATTTAAAAGATACAGTGTAAGACCTGTCCTTGTCAATACCTGTCTGCTTCAAAACCATGATTACAACAAAATGCTCCAGCAGTCAAAGTTAATCACACAGTTACAATGTACAAACAATATCAACATATAAATTACTAAAGTCACACGCACGCATGTAGCATTAAGCATGACACAATAGCTGGGCAACAATATCAAAGACTTTAGCTGGGCAGCAAGATAAATGTCTTTAACTGAGTGGCATGTTCAATGACTTTAGCTGAGTGTCAAGTTCAAAGACTTTAATAGGGTGGCAAGTTCAAAGTCTTTAGCTGGGCAGCAAGTTCAAAGGCTTTAGCTGGGCAGCAAGTTCAAAGACTTTACCTGGGCAGCAAGTTCAAAGACTTTAACTGAGTGTCAAGTTCAAAGACTTTAGCTGGACAGCAAGTTCAAAGACTTTAGATGGGTGGCAAATTCAAAGACTTTAACTGAGTGTCAAGTTCAAAGACTTTAGCTGGGCAGCAAGTTCAAAGACTTTAGCTGGGCAGCAAGTTCAAAGACCTTACCTGGGCAGCAAGTTCAAAGACTTTAACTGAGTGTCAAGTTCAAGGACTTTAGCTGGGCAGCAAGTTCAATGACTTTAACTGAGTGTCAAGTTCAAAGACTTTAGCTGGGCAGCAAGTTCAAAAACTTTAGCTGGGCAACAAGTTCAAAGACTTTAGCTGGGCAGCAAGTTCAAAGACCTTACCTGGGCAGCAAGTTCAAAGACTTTAACTGAGTGTCAAGTTCAAATATTTAGCTGGGCAGCAAGTTCAAAGACTTTAGATGGGTGGCAAATTCAAAGCCTTTAAGTGAGTGTCAAGTTCAAAGACTTTAGCTGGGCAGCAAATTTAAATATTTTAACTGAGTGTCAAGTTCAAAGTCTTTAGCTGGGCAGCAAGTTCAAAGACTTTAGATGGGCAGCAAGTTCAAAGACTTTACCTGGGCAGCAAGTTCAAAGACTTTAACTGAGTGTCAAGTTCAAATACTTACCAGTCCTACTTCAACCAGCTGCTGAGTGGGAAAATGTGTTGATCAACTGATCTTTTTAACTTCACTGATATTTACAATGACTGAGTGGCTAATTTACATGTGATCCTTATAAGAGTACATCAAAAGAACAACTTTAGTTTTCATTATTGTGCTCTAATAAACAAACACCACTGGAAAATGTAATGCCCCCATGGGTGTTAATTAGGGAATATATAGTAAATAGAATTTCCATTGTGCTTTCTTTTGCTCTGACTTCTGTCACCCTAAAAAACATGTCTCTGGGAAATGTATGAAATCACAAGGTCTTTCAACCCCAAAACCAAATTCTACATTCCTGAAACAGTTTTAAGACTAAAAACTATTAAGAGATTAAATATTTATCAATGAGACTTTCATCTGGAAACACAGAGAGAAAAAATATTAGACTGATCCATCAAGTACTAGTCATCAATTTTCTGTTTTAAAGTTTACTGTTAAAGGTCTTCTTTCATTTCAAAACATGAGTAGAGCATTCTGTTATAAACCATGCAAAAATATTTATTTTTATATTCTGGGCTACCAAAGATCTGAACTTTCAGCTCAAATATGCATGATATTCTCAAAGGACAAAGTGTTATTCCTGTCATTGAGTCCCCAAATGCATCTCATTTTCCCCCTAGATGCTCCCTTCTTTCATATTTTAGTATGTTGTGGCCATGGCCAATCTGCAAAATAACTAATGGCTAGACTTAAGTAAAGACACATGGAGCCAGTGTGACTAATTAAGAGTTAATACTTTTCATTGTAAAATATCTACCAAATCTACCTTAACACACTTCAAAGAAACCATGTTATACTGAGTGTGTATGTATGCATCTGTAACTGGTTGGCAAATAAACAATGCCCTAGTCTCTTGTAGTGGTGTTTATATTAAATTGGTGACAGTGACCTGAAAAAAAAATCAGACAGTAAGGGAGCTTTCTCAGAGTATGATTTCAACAACACAAGTGATTTCTGTAAGGCACCAAAGGTATCCAAAGACATTTTAAATAGTGCAGAAAAGTACTTTCACTCATAAAAATGAGTCAGAAGAATCAATTTTAACATTTTGGGAAACAGGCTTGGGATGAAAAATTACACTGATGCCAACAAAAGAGAAAGCAAAACTTCCATTAGCTGGTGATATTTGAACATGTGATAATTCGTCTTGAACACAGTACAGATCTGCGATATGTATTTTATGTAACAGGCATGTAACAAGATCAAATTTATCCTTTCTATAGTGCCGACATTTTATCCCACTTTTACTCCTTATGGCCGACTGTTTATTAATTAACAAATTTATTCTGAAGTAGTTTTTCCACATATGCTGCCTAGTATATTTTTGGGTTACATTCTTTCATTTAATGATTGCAACTTTTAAAAAAACACACACACACATATTGTTCTTATGTCGGAATGGAGATGCTATTTTACTTGCAAAGAAAACCATACAGCATTCTTAATGATCTTTCTTGGGATTAGAACTATTGTATATGTTGAGACACCATATAATTAATTGGTAACATAATTAATTTCTAAAGTAAGATCTCTGTGTACTGTATGTTCTTTCACATCCAAAAAATGTACTCAAATTTAAATTTTATTAAAAATAATAAAATAAAAGAACAGTGTTTTCACACATATTCTTACTGACTGCAAACTTTCCAAGAATAAAATATTTTAAATGTAAGTGCAATATTGTCAACTAGACGTTTGCAATACGTACAAAATACTTTAAATTCAAACATTTTTACATTATCATGTCACTATTTGAATAAAGAAGAGGCAGAACAAAGAAACATGATAAAAGATATATGGGAGTATCTTTTTATAAGGACACATATACATAACATGTACATAAGTGTGTGTGTGTGTGTGTGATTTTTAATTTTAACATAGCTTTAACAATTTTCCAGTCATAATAGCTACGATGTCTGCAGTGTGGCATAATCCTGAAACCAGGCTGACCAGTCCTAACACTAACCTCTTAATGCTGAGTGCCAAGCAAGGCAGTTGCTAGTACCATTGTTAAAAGTCTTTGGCATGACTCTGCCGGGTTTTGAACCTGCAGCCTCCTGTAATCAAACATGCATAACTGTCCACATAAATGTATGTACATAGACGGATACATGATGAATGTTTGAGCCTAGATGATACAAATTAAGAGGAAAGTTTTAAAATATTATTAGAGACAGAAGAATAAGAAACAAAAAGAAAAAGAAAGGACAACACCTGTGTAAAAATAAACACATAAAACCATAGCACAGGACCCTGCATGCACAAACAAAATATGAATGAGGGTGATGGTGAGAGATGCAACAATACATGCATACATGTATGAAAAATACGACAATTAATAGGCATAATTCTTTGAATCTTACTATATATTTTTTCAAATAATACAAATGTAAGTAAAATGCAACCATTGTATGTCTGTCCTCGTACATAAAAAGGGGATAATAGTATTACAACAAAAACACTACAGAAAAAAATAAATAGAGGAAGAAATAACAACACATATTTAAACTCAAAGACCTCTAGCCATCAATCACTCATGAATAGAAACCAGAGATAAAGATAAAGGCATGGAAAATGGCACAACAGGCAAAGATACTTGAAGGGAGAGATATACAGGACAAATATATCAAAAGATCAAATAACTATTTACAAAAATTAAAGATAAAACAAAGATAAATTCAATTCACAATGTTATTTCAAAAGCATTTTTCACTTATTGAAAGGAAAAACAAAAATAATCATCAAAAGGGAGAACATGGAAATACCATAAAACAACCCTTCATATTGAGACCAATGAGGGAGTACTGCTTCCATTATCAAACAACTCATACTTGTTATATTTTATGTTTTGCTGTACAATATATTTGATGCAATAAATATTCTGCTTTGTTTATCTGGATAATATCATTATGATACAGTACGACTATCAGTACACCAGCACATTCAAAACTATTAGTACATCAGCACATTCAAGACTATCAGTACATCAGTACATTCAAAATTGGAATTTACTTGAAACACCACTGGAATTGATTTGGAAGATTCTATATTTTAGGAATATTTGGGATTTAATTCACAATACCGTAAGTTCCTTTTAAATTGTCATGTTTGCATTCTCGGGAAATAAATTATTTGTTGAATTTTACTAAACCTGTTGGTTTTGCTTTTACTTTACTTAGTTCAAGACCACAGAGTCATAACAACAGCTTCAAGTCAATCATCAATATGTCAATATTTTTACTCAACATAATGGATACACTATGATACATACTACTTCACAGGCCCATATCATTTACTCAACATAATGGATACACTATGATACACACACTACTTCACAGGACCATATCATTTACTCAATATAACTGATACACTATGATACACACACTAATTCACAGTACCATATCATTTACTCAACATAATGGATACACTATGATACACACACTACTTCACAGGCCCATATCATTTACTCAACATAACTGATACACTATGATACACACACTACTTCACAGTACCATATCATTTACTCAACATAATGGATACACTATGATACACACACTACTTCACAGGACCATATCATTTACTCAACATAACTGATACACTATGATACACACACTACTTCACAGGACCATATCATTTACTCAACATAATGGACACACTATGATACACACACTAATCACAGTACCATATCATTTACTCAACATAACTGATACACTATGATACACACACTACTTCACAGGACCATATCATTTACTCAACATAACTGATACACTATGATACACACACTACTTCACAGGACCATATCATTTACTCAACATAACTGATACACTATGATACACACACTAATCACAGTACCATATCATTTACTCAACATAATGGATACACTATGATACACACACTACTTCACAGGACCATATCATTCACTCAACATAACTGATACACTATGATACACACACTACTTCACAGTACTAAATCATTTACTCAACATAATGGACACACTATGATACCCACACTACTTCACAGGACCATATCATTTACTCAACATAATGGATACACTATGATACACACACTAATCACAGTACTAAATCATTTACTCAACATAATGGACACACTATGATACACACACTACTTCACAGTACCATATCATTTACTCAACATAATGGACACACTATGATATCCACACTACTTCACAGGACCATATCATTTACTCAATATAACTGATACACTATGATACACACACTAATTCACAGTACCATATCATTTACTCAACATAATGGACACACTATGATACACACACTAATCACAGTACCATATCATTTACTCAACATAATGGATACACTATGATACACACACTACTTCACAGTACTAAATCATTTACTCAACATAATGGACACACTATGATACCCACACTACTTCACAGGACCATATCATTTACTCAACATAATGGATACACTATGATACACACACTACTTCACAGGACCATATCATTTACTCAATATAACTGATACACTATGATACACACACTAATTCACAGTACCATACCATTTACTCAACATAATGGATACACTATGATACACACACTACTTCACAGGCCCATATCATTTAATCAACATAACTGATACACTATGATACACACACTACTTCACAGTACCATATTATTTACTCAACATAATGGATACACTATGATACACACACTACTTCACAGTACCATATCATTTACTCAACATAACTGATACACTATGATACACACACTACTTCACAGTACTAAATCATTTACTCAACATAATGGACACACTATGATACCCACACTACTTCACAGTACCATATCATTTACTCAACATAACTGATACACTATGATACACACACTACTTCACAGGACCATATCATTTACTCAACATAACTGATACACTATGATACACACACTAATCACAGTACCATATCATTTACTCGACATAATGGATACACTATGATACACACACTACTTCACAGGACCATATCATTTACTCAACATAACTGATACACTATGATACACACACTAATTCACAGTACCATATCATTTACTCAACATAATGGATACACTATGATACACACACTACTTCACAGGCCCATATCATTTACTCAACATAATGGATACACTATGATACACACACTACTTCACAGGCCCATATCATTTACTCAACATAACTGATACACTATGATACACACACTACTTCACAGTACTAAATCATTTACTCAACATAATGGACACACTATGATACCCACACTACTTCACAGGACCATATCATTTACTCAACATAATGGATACACTGATACACACACTACTTCACAGTACCATATCATTTTTGATGGTGGATACATTTCATTTGTACAGAAACTGCCTATGAAGAATGAAAATAAAAAATATAAACAATATAATATTTGTTTCTTTCAGTGTATTATGAAATAAGCATTCTATTTACTGACTTTCCTACATTATTGTAACATGCAGGGTAGGAGGCAGCAATTTCAACACAATTTGTAAGTTTTGGTAACAAAAAGTTTAACCATAAATTATAGGACAAGAAGACAAAAATGTTATTTTCTCTTGTCCCAAGATATATGGTAATTGTTGATTTTATTATTTTACTATTTTATTTTATTATTATTATTTTTTGTTATTGTTGTCAAAGGGGTAAAAACAAATATCCATTTATATGTATAATTTTTAAACTTAAAATTATATTTACTGGAAAATATTTTCTTTTATTGCGATGTTATAAATGACAATTAATTCAATACTGACATTTACTAGAATAATGAGCACATGCTTTCTCATTTTCCTTTCTAGGCTTCTGAAAGTGAGGGACCAAGTTTATGCAAGGGACACTCAGAAATAGTATGGGGACTCTCAAATTCCATCACTGCAGAGTCCAGGACTCTTCATCCTGCAACTCGGTTCAGAGCCCATGGATATTTATTGTTATATTTAATCTAAACAAGCGGATTTTAAAACAGATAAATATTGTATTATTTTGAACAATGAAACATGAAGTGATGCATCATGGGAAATAGTAACCATCACACAGCTATCAACATGACAGACCCAACTATGAGAGTGAATCAGTCATGATAGCCAATTCAATGGCAGAGAATGACTGTTCCTCATTGCCATCAATGCCGTCAGATGAGAATAATTAGTCCTAAGACAAATGGAGCAATGAGTGTCAATAATGATGTGGCTGGAAAGAAAAAGAAGAAAATGAGAGTTTTTAGAAAGGAATGGAAGCATAAAAATAAAGGCACAATTAAAACGTGGATGAAAATGTTATGATATGCAATGAATTTTGCATGTAATTTAACAACAGAATAAACTACAAATTAGCATCATTAACTGAATGGATGAGCTGTAGTTTGACAACAGTGTTATAGTTGGGGAGTGAGTAGCACTTGTATGCCATAAGGAAATAGTGCTACAGAAGGTGGATAATATGAAAGACCAATGAACACTTACAAAATTCAGCATATCACTTTGTGATGCGTTTCATACATTCTACTTATTATCCCTGTTTGTTAAATCTTGAAAGAGTGAATGGACCTAAAGAGTTCAGATCATAAAGAACTGTTGTGTGAAGGAAACAAAAACAAAACAGTTAGGATGGAGAAGATCATCTAACTTATTATCTGGTTTTAGTAAGAGTGACAGAATACTTTCTGGGTAAAGGAGGCCTTTTACTTATTATCTGGTTTTTGGTAAGAGTACTAGGATATTGTTTGGGTAACGGAGGCCTTTTACTTATTATCTGGTTTTGGTAAGAGTGACGGAATACTTTCTGGGTAAGGGAGGCCTTTTACTTATTATCTGGTTTTGGTAAGAGTGGCATAATACTTTCTGGGTAAGGGAGGCCTTTTACTTATTATCTGGTTTTGGTAAGAGTGACATAATACTTTCTGGGTAAGGGAGGCCTTTTACTTATTATCTGGTTTTTGGTAAGAGTGACAGAATACTTTCTGTGTAAGGTAGGCCTTTTACTTATTATCTGGTTTTGGTAAGAGTAATAGGATATTGTTTGGGTAAGGGAGGCCTTTTACTTATTATCTGGTTTTTGGTAAGAGTGACTGGATATTGTTTGTGAAAGGGAGGTCTTTTACTTATTATCTGGTTTTTGGTAAGAGTGACAGGATATTGTTTGTGAAAGGGAGGTCTTTTACTTATTATCTGGTTTTTGGTAAGAGTGATAGGATATTGTTTGGGTAAGGGAGGCCTTTTACTTATTATCTGGTTTTGGTAAGAGTGACAGAATACTTTCTGGGTAAGGGAGGCCTTTTACTTATTATCTGGTTTTTGGTAAGAGTGACAGAATACTTTCTGTGTAAGGTAGGCCTTTTACTTATTATCTGGTTTTGGTAAGAGTAATAGGATATTGTTTGGGTAAGGGAGGCCTTTTACTTATTATCTGGTTTTTGGTAAGAGTGACAGGATATTGTTTGTGAAAGGGAGGTCTTTTACTTATTATCTGGTTTTTGGTAAGAGTGACAGGATATTGTTTGTGAAAGGGAGGTCTTTTACTTATTATCTGGTTTTTGGTAAGAGTGATAGGATATTGTTTGGGTAAGGGAGGCCTTTTACTTATTATCTGGTTTTGGTAAGAGTGACAGAATACTTTCTGGGTAAGGGAGGCCTTTTACTTATTACCTGGTTTTGGTAAGAGTGACAGAATACTTTCTGGGTAAGGGAGGCCTTTTACTTATTATCTGGTTTTGGTAAGAGTGACAGAATACTTTCTGGGTAAGGGAGGCCTTTTACTTATTATCTGGTTTTTGGTAAGAGTGACAGAATACTTTCTGTGAAAGGTAGGCCTTTTACTTATTATCTGGTTTTGGTAAGAGTAATAGGATATTGTTTGGGTAAGGGAGGCCTTTTACTTATTATCTGGTTTTTGGTAAGAGTGACAGGATATTGTTTGTGAAAGGGAGGCCTTTTACTTATTATCTGGTTTTTGGTAAGAGTGATAGGATATTGTTTGGGTAAGGGAGGCCTTTTACTTATTATCTGGTTTTGGTAAGAGTGACAGAATACTTTCTGGGTAAGGGAAGCCTTTTACTTATTATCTGGTTTTGGTAAGAGTGACAGAATACTTTCTGGGTAAGGGAGGCCTTTTACTTATTATCTGGTTTTTGGTAAGAGTGACAGGATATTGTTTGTGAAAGGGAGGCCTTTTACTTATTATCTGGTTTTTGGTAAGAGTGATAGGATATTGTTTGGGTAAGGGAGGCCTTTTACTTATTATCTGGTTTTGGTAAGAGTGACAGAATACTTTCTGGGTAAGGGAAGCCTTTTACTTATTATCTGGTTTTGGTAAGAGTGACAGAATACTTTCTGGGTAAGGTAGGCCTTTTACTTATTATCTGGTTTTGGTAAGAGTAATAGGATATTGTTTGGGTAAGGGAGGCCTTTTACTTATTATCTGGTTTTTGGTAAGAGTGACAGGATATTGTTTGGGTAAGGGAGGCCTTTTACTTATCTGGTTTTTGGTAAGAGTGATAGGATATTGTTTGGGTAAGGGAGACCTTTTACTTATTATCTGGTTTTTGGTAAGAGTGACAGGATATTATTTGGGTGTAGCAAACAGACTGATAGAGTTTGCACAACATCAAACTTGTTGCTCGACACTGCTCATACCACATATCTGAATTCAGCCCCTAGGATAGTACCAAACATAATGACTATTTCAGCTTATGTGATAATATATCTACAAGTACTATGAGTATTCCCTATATAGCTTCAAAGGCCTGATAGTATCCCCCACATGCCTTTGAAGGCCTGATGGAGACATGTGTACTATATCCCCCACTTGCCTTTGAAAGCCTGATAAGGCAGGTGTACTGTCAGTATTTATTACTTGCCCCTTAAAGTTTGCTGGAGTCAATGTATTGTGAGTATTGCTGCTTCCCTTTGAAGGCCTGATGGAGGCAGGTGTACTGTATTTCCCATTTGCCTTTGAAGGCCTAAAGCCTTGTCCATACCACTTGAAGCACATTTAAAAACTTCAAATGTTAATCAAAATTAAGAGGGCATTGGAACACATGAATGGTCATCTAATTAATTATATACCATCTATGTGGAAACAATATGTAGGTGAGAATAAAAGGGAATTCAAGTAAGAATAAAAGAACACCTCAGGGATATACATTACAAAAAGGATGCCCATATGTCTAAACACATTTACCAATCTGACCACAACATAAACTGTGTTCAGTATCAGATAATAGAAATCATGCAATCTGACCACAACATAAACTGTGTTAAGTATCAGATAATAGAAATCATGCAATCTGACCACAACATAAACTGTGTTAAGTATCAGATAATAGAAATGATGCAATCTGACCATAACCATAACATAAACTGTGTTAAGTATCAGATAACATAAATCATGCAATCTGACCACTACATAAACTGTGTTAAGTATCAGATATTAGAAATCATGCAATCTGACCACAACATAAACTGTGTTAAGTATCAAATAATAGAAATCATGCAATCGGATCCAGAGCTCTCAAGCAGCAACATCAGTTGAAAGATAGAGAACTTTATTTGATACACCTGAATTATGCACTCTTCAGCTAGTAGGGATCAACATCTCTGTTTAAATGGGAGTCCAGGTATTTTAACTTAAGTTTGTGTTGTTCTTTCCACTGCTTGCAAATGTTTCCAGGATTGTCAGTCTGTGAAGTGAAGCGCAGTATAGAAGACAGAAAGTGACACACACAGTTAGAGAAAGAAAAGTGACAGCATCTCTGGGGAGAATTATAAAGTCACTGGAGATTGATTTTAACAAAACTTGTGTACAATATCATACATGAAACTGAGTCCAGATTCTCCATACTGAAAGATCACATTCATGGCCATGTGATTTTCCATTAAACAACTGGTTAAACTCATAAAAATAAAATTTACCTTGCAAGAGAGGATATTTCCAAAGGCAGAGAATGTGTCATATAAAGCTTTATTGCCAATGCTCTTGTCCAGGTTCTTGATGAAAACATTGCCAACACCAGATCTGCGCAATGAGGAATCAGGCTGGGACCACATAATTCGGATAGGTCGGCCTTTCATGGTCTCAAAGTTCATGGTGTCTAATGCTCTTTCAGCTAAAAGTAAAAATGGAACCAATGACATTTAATCAGTGTTCATTATAATTTCAACACATTTAGCGTGCCAGTACCGATTTTTTCTAGATCATGAATCCATACAGTCTGGACTTTCCATTTTTCCCATGAAGTTTTACAAATTTACAATATTTTTCAATCTGACAATTTTTTTAGAGACATCATGTTTTTAAGCATATTGGAATAAATAAAGTTACAACATCAATTAGCATATATTTTACACATGATCATAAAAGCTTTATTGAACAGATGTGATCAAAGAGTCTCAAACTACTCTGGATACCCTAATTATTTGGTATATTTTATCTGATATCGAGTTACCATATTTATTGTAAATATTCAGACACAATAAAATAATTTTTTTCGTGTTCCAGAATATAGGGTGAAACATTTTTTCACCTAGGTCATGTGTCCATAGACATGAGAAATAAAATAAATTTGTTGAATTTGCACCCCACACACACACTGCACATTGCAATAAAATAAAACAAAATGCTTAATTGAAAACAAAAATGAAAGAAACTAACCTTATATTGTTATTATTTATTCCTTTTTTGTCATCATAAGCAATGTATTAAAGAACAAAATGCATTAATGAACTCCATTTGTATTGCATATGCATCCATACTGTAGTGTGTATCACGTATGTCAGACAACATGACACATTGTTCATTGTATTATATCTATGTTCACTATATGACAGTATCTAGCAAATAAAATCATTATTTTAAAATACATTCACTGTGAGTGCAAATGACAATCTATTCACTACAGAAAGTATTGTTAAAGCAAGATATTGATGTATATACTATTTACCCCACAAACACCCATTTGTATTAATTATGACTACAAATAGCAATCAAATAGAATCCAAGGTGGTAAATTAACACAACTGGCAGTGAGCAATAAAGTCATTGTTTGAGCTTACTAACAAGATATCAGATATAAAGGTTACTTTGTTATAATGCAAGCCAACTTCAGATTCTTTTAAGTGTGCCAATTTTCTTTTTTTTATACACAAAGTCAGCCAACAGGAAAGTCAATTTTGTTTCCTTTATACTGGTATTTTAGGGTATTTTGAAAATAAATTGTAACAGTGGAACAATTTTTAAAGCAAAACAATCTAGTGTTTTGTGCTTGGACATCAATGACCCAGTGTCTCTTTGAAGATTTGGAGGACAAAATAAAATCATTAGATGAATTTGATAAAACCTGAAGAAAAGATGATTTCACCAACAATACAATTATTATTATGGACAAAACTCCAGTGTACTTTGATCTCATTCCTGGATGGACTGTCAGTAAGAAGAGGGTCAAAAGTTTGAGAATTTGCATGACTGTGGCAGATTTTAAAAGATATTAATTTAGTCCCTGCAGTTTCCACAGCAGGAAATGTGTTGCCTTCAATGACAAATTTTTCAAAGCATGAGGGAGTTTAAATATTCATGCACAGAAAGGATGGATTGAACATGTGCCATAGAAGGGTTTGGATGATGAGGTTATGCTGCTGTGGATTAAAGAGTTTTAACACAAGTACAGTTTAATCAATCTTTTTTAATAAAATTTAATCTTTAGTGCATTTTCTGACATGTAATTTTCAAATGATTTAAATGTGTTCCACAACTTATGACTAAAAACAACCCAATGCCCAGAACATACAGTGCACAAACTATTACTTAAAATTTGAATTTATGGTGTGCCAACAAATAAGGTGTCCCAATATATACAGCAAATTACGGTACTTGGTACAGATCTTAATATACAAACCTAAGCCAATAATGTTCACCATAAAGTAGCATTCTTACATTATAGTGTTTCGATGAGCTCAGGTCATTATTGTATAAAGGATATAAAATTTTGTATGATAACGTAGGCTTAGGTCTTCATTGTATAAAGGACATCCAATTTTATATGAAAAAGTAGGCTCAGATCATTGGCCAGCATTATTTCTGTAGAACATGTACCATGAAGCAAGTCTGAGAGTCTGGACAGTGATAAAGTGGCAAAACAATGGTACCAATAAATAAACTGGTGTGATATGACTGTAAGTGGGGAGAAACCTACGTAGACATAACTGATATACTATATACTATATGTTATGCAATACAGTAAATTGTGTTCATGTTGTTCTTCAAGAGGTTGCAGATATTTTTTATCATGTTGTTGTAAATGTCCTTGCAGATGGTGGTGTCAAAATCACATCATCGTGATGACACCATGTTACTGTCACTCCTACAATTAGAACATTTATCTCCACATATCCAGATTTCATGTTCATGGTTTGACAAAGGTATTTCACCTGCAGTTTGAAAATCCTACCCTGTTAGGGCTTTTATTGTTAATTACAGACCAGGATTTTTGTCTGGATAACTGGTTATTTATGGGCAATAAACTGCATAACTGATGTATGCATGGCAAACAAGTCCAAATTACTCCAAATGATGTATGCATGGCAAACAAGTCCAAATTACTCCAAATGATGTATGCAAGCAAACAAGTCCAAATTACTCCAAATGATGTATGCATGGCAAACAAGTCCAAATTACTCCAAATGATGTATGCATGGCAAACAAGTCCAAATTTTTCAAAATGTTGGACTTAAATGAGGCGAGATATATTCAACAATTATGGCAATTTCTTTCTCTTAGAACATGGGGAAGATCATATTGTACAGTGTTTCAAAGTTGAAAGCAACTGATGGGGACCATATGGATTACTTATCAATTAACTGCCAAATAGCTATTCTAATATCACCCATGAAAAAAGTCTTTCCAGATGATGTATTTGTATGTTTGTCTTCACTTTATTATTTTAGAATTAAGCCATCTCATGCACATTTATGCAGTGATGTACATTTTTGTATTGCAATGCAATTCTGTCATCCATTATTGTTTTTTTTTATCTATGCATAGATCTCATTTGAACTGTAATGTATCTGTGCATAGATCTCATATGTACTGTTTTGTATCTATCATAGCTCACATTTGTACTGTTATGTATCTAAGTAGTTTTCATTTGTATTGTTATGTATCTATGCAGTTTCATTTGTATTGTTGTGTCTATGCAGTTTCCATTTGTATTGTTATCTATCTATGCAATTTTCATTGCATTATTATGGATCTATGTATAACTCTTGTCTGTATTATCTATGCATATATCTCATTTGTATTGTACTGTATCTATGCATAGTTCTCATTCATACTGCTTTGTATTGATGCAAAGCTCACATTTGTATTGTCATGTATCAATGCATAGCACTATTTTATATTATGTATCTATGCACAGCTCTTATTTGTATTGTTCTGTGTCTACTCATAGCTCTCATTTGTATTGTTCTGTATCTATACATAGCTCTCATTTGTATTGTTATGTATCTATAAGTCATTTGTTTTGTTATGTATCTATGCATAGCTTTTAATTGAAATGTTTTGTATTTATGCATAGTTCTTATTCGTATTATGTATCTATGCATAGGTTTTAACTGCAATGTCTTGTATTTATGCATAGCTCTTATTTGTATTGTTATGTATCTATGCATAGCTCTCATTTGTATTGTTCTGCAATCGTAAAACTCTCAATAGTTAACATATATAAACCTTCTCAGTCTTCTCCTGCATTTTATTATAGTTGCATACAAAGATGAATTTAAAGATTAGGTTGAAAGAGTTCGCATACCAGATGTTCTCTAATGAATGCCCCCACTTTAATTAAAAAGCCTTACCCTTTTATACAAACAGAAAATTTAAAACTACATCAATCAAATCCATGACCACAGCAAAATGCTACAGCAGTCGCAGTTAGTTGATCACACTGTTACAATGTATATACAGGTAAAACCCGTTATAACACGATACTTGGGGTCCAAAGAATATCATTATGATATAAGCAGGATCACATTAAAAAAATTTCGAACAACTTCCCCATAGAAAAGGTACATTGAAATTTCAATGTCATCAGTTTTAATTAACCTCTTGTTGATATAATCTACTAGGGATACGAATAATTTGCCTTTCCAAGAGCTTGTATTTAGGATGCTAAAAAAAGAGGTCACCTTAAATTAAAAAATGGGAGCCATGCTGCCATTGCGTTATAAGTGGAATTGCTTTATAAAGAATTGTGTTATAATGGGTTTTACCTGTATCATTGTATAAATTACTAAAGTCACAGGCACACATGTAGTTGGGCATGACACAATAGTTGGGCAGCAAGTTCAAAGGCTTACCAGTTCAACTTCAACCGGATGCTGATTGGGAAAATGTTTTGACTGATTAATCATTTTAACTTTGTTGGTACAGTATATACAATGATTGAATTCAGTGGCAGAAAGAACTCCAGATGTACTCTGATGTAGTCATTATAAGAGTACATCAAAAAAACAACTTTTGTTTCATTATTGTGCTCTAATAAATGCCCCCATTGTGAAAATGTAATGTCCCCCGGGGTAATTAATTAATGGATATACAATATATATTGATAATTTTTAAATTGCAATTCACACATCAATACTAAAGGCTGTGAATCAATCAAAAACTATATATTCTTTCTAAAAGATGTTTTTAACCTTCAATGAATATGAATAATGATTAGCAATTTGCCTCTATTCTCTATGTGTATTGACATGTATCATAACTTAGGCTGTGTATAGCTATATGGCATAAGCATATCGTTTCAGCCCCTAGTAAAAATGTTGGCATTTAATTCTTATTTATGCGAGAACATACCATCAGCAGGCTGCAGAAAGTTGACGTAGGCATAACCCAAGGAACATCTGGTGATTGCATCCCTACAAACTCGGACACTGAGCACAGGCCCTACTGTGGAGAATTTCTCAAGCAAAATGTCTTCCGTGATTTCAGGATGAAGATCTCCCACATATAGGGTATTGGTTTGGGGTCCAGCTGGGTTCATTGACATCTTGTCATGCTAATGTTAACACATTCAAAATGGTATTCAAAGCCCCTTCATTGGATAGTCCCGCTATGAAAGAGGTTGACCCTTCTGTGTATGATGGGGGTCGTATGATGGGGGTGGTATTTATTCTGAAACAATTAGCATGTAGCAATAAATGAACATGCTTACAGTTGCGTGACATAGATGCATTTGTATTAATTATATATATATATATATATATATATATATATATATATATATATATATATATATATAAAAATTACATGACCAGGATGTACTATTTTTAAATTAACATTTGTATAGATATAGTAGAACCTGTCTTGGAAGACCCCCTTTTTTGCCAACTAATAATGGTCTTTCAAGACAGATGATCTATCCTGAAAGGTAATGACACTATATAATGAATAAATCAATTGCATCAACAATGTGGTGTCTCAAGACAAGTGGTCTCTAAGGGCAGTGGTCTTTCAAGACAAGTTTTGCTGTATTATTAAATAAATTTCTTCATTTCAGACCATAATACAATTTTAAAATAATAATTTCACATAGCAACAAAAACATATAAATCACATTTCAGTCATGTCCTATCTATGGTGTCCACCAAACTCTATCGCCATCAGCTTATAAAAATAGTGCCCATGTTATAGAGAGTGCTGCCAAGTGTCTGGGTATTATGTATTCTGCAATGGAACTGCCATGACCATTTCTGAATCATTTCACCAGCAGATCATTAATCATAAAACTGCAATTGTTCAACAATCTTCATTCAAACCTGAATTTACAAATTTCTTTATGTTTCATAAATAACATAACCACATGAACAGTTCTTCTATTTTTGCCTAATTTCCTCAGTTTTAATAATCTGGTAATCATATTTATACATTTTAAACAAAGGTTTGAATCTTACATACTGAACCCAGGCATATATATCTTATCAATCCATCAATCTCAATCTTACATACTGAACCCAGGCATATATATCATATTAATCCATCAATCTCAGTCTTACATACTGTACACAGGCATATCTATCAATCCATCAATCTCAATCGTACATACTGAACCCAGGCATATCTATCAATCCATCCATTTGAATCTTACATACTGTACCCAGGCATATATATCAATCCATCAATATCAATCTTACATACTGTACACAGGCATATCTATCAATCCATCAATCTGAATCTTACATACTGTAGAAAACATATATATCAATCCATCAATCTCAATCTTGCATACTGTAGAAAACATATATATCAATCCATCAATCTGAATCTTACATAATGTACCCAGGCATATCAATCCATCAATCTGAATCTTACATACTGTACCCAGGCATATTAATCCATCAATCTCAGTCTTACATAATGTACCCAGGCATATATATCAATCCATCAATATCAATCTTACATACTGTACCCAGGCATATCTATCAACCCATTAATATTAATCTTATATACTGTACCCAGGCATATCTATCAATCCATTAATATGAATCTTATATACTGTACCCAGGCATATCTATCAACCCATCAATTTGAATCTTACATACTGTACACAGGCATATTTATCAATCCATCAACCTCAGTCTTACATACTGTACCCAGGCATATATATCAATCCATCAATCTCAATCTTACATACTGTACCCAGGCATATCTATCAATCCATCAATCTCAATCTTACATACTGTAGAAGAAAATATCAATCAATCCATCCATCTGAATCTTACATACTGTACCCAGACATATCTATCAATCCATCAATCTGAATCTTACATACCATACCCAGGCATATCTATCAATCCATCAATTTGAATCTTACATACTGTATGCAGGCATATCAGTCCATAAATCTCAAGCCTACATACTGTACATAGGCATATATATCAATCCATCCATATAACCATCCAATAAAAACAAAACGTTTTGTCATCTGATAAATACAATAATTAATGCAATGTGAAATGAAATTAATTTTACAGTAAGCTAAGATTTAAATAAATACCTCAATAAAAATACAAAAATATATGGCTTTAATTATAACATTAGTTAAATCGATGATTCACATGTCTAGCATGTTGTTGGGACTCGAGGAAAATAGCAGGGGCATTTCAAGTTCTGGGAGAAAAGAGTACAAGATCAAATATATCCTCGCTCCAATGTCGCACATAGGATCCAAAAGACATGGGACATGGTGTCCCCACCCTCCAAATTTGGCATTCATGAAGCCACAAAGGAAAATAATAGTAAATAATAGAGCTAAGAAAAATTTATAATCTTACTGCTTTTGACAGTGCTCTGGAATGTATTTTTCTTGGGCACTTACATTATTGCAATTAAAGTTTAAAAGAGTGATCAAAATCACTAACGAAAAAATTAACATGTTTTAATATCAGGTTATCCTTAAATTAGCTACACCATCGTTCCGGATCTTGCTCTCGTTTAACTTAATGTACACTCATTACCTAGTAGTCAAACAATGTAAGACATATCAAATGTTGCTTTTGTGTTGGTGCTACGTCCACAGGGGCTCGTTACAAAGAAAATCAAGGGATGGGGGTTCTAACCTGACGCACTGGGGCTCGTTTCAAAGAAAATCAAGGGATGGGGGTTCTAACCTGTAATAATATAACACGTTAGAACCCCCATCCCTTGATTTTCTTTGTAACGAGCCCCTGTGGCTATGTCCCATCATTCTCCAGAACAAAAATAACAGTAACTAATTACCTACCAACATTTTCTCATAATAAATTCCCGTTTTCTGAATTATATTTCTTTAGAAACAAAAATCATTAATTAAATAATAACGTGTGCATCTGCATAATTTAGTCTTTCTAGTCATTTTTTCAACCTCAAAATAAATTACATCTTTATCATCGTAGGGGCCACATAAACCTCGAAAATACGTTACATTGACAACCGACAAACACTTTATATTCCAATTCGGTCTGCTGAGTCTTACCAAAAAATTGCTCCACTTGTCCTCTTAAGAATCGAAGCATTTTACACTGCAGTTTGGAACACAGCATCAGATGGTATCACAGTTGTCCATACCTGTCAAGAGTCACGCATTGCGCGTGAGACACTTTTTTTTGTACATGAATAACGCACATCCTGAATTTTTCAAACGTTTTTTTAAAATATTGATGTAATATATTTGTAACTTAGCGATTTTCTGGTTTCCTGACACTCTCCAGTAAATCGTCACTTTTGCGAAAAGGAATTCCACAAGAAAGACTGACCGTGACGTGATATATACTTGGAACTGGGATAACGTCTAGTTTCGCTTTATAAAAATTGAACCAAATTTATAAAACGAAAGTAGAGATCACGGGATTTCCAAGCAACCTTGTATCTTATATGCTACCCCCAATATAGTTTCTTATCACTTTATTGAATATATAGTCCGAGAGGAGTTGAATGAAATGTAGTTCGACCCTTGCCCCCCTATTTTTGATATTTGAACATTTATGTTGGGGTGTCTGGTCAGAGTCCATTCCCTATCGAAAAGTTGGAATTCGCCGACACCATCTGGTGCCAGCATCGGGTAGCCGCTTAATAGCCGCACGGGTGCTCGGCGCGAGCTTCATGTTGAGTAGAAGAAAAAAAAGAAAAATCTATATATATTATGATAGGGAGGATCTTATGTCAGAACGGATCATGGGGGTTATTGAAGGTATTATTGTCACTCTGTATTATTTTTTTCTCCTTTAGATTATTGGGTTGGGTTTTTGTTGTTGTTGTTGTTGTTTGTTTTGTTTTTATTTTTTTATATTTATTTATTTATTTTTCTCAACAAGCAACAGAGAGGGTGAACAGATCTTTTCCTGAAACGTCATTTTTGAAAAATAAAGCTTTCTACGAAAATGAAAAATATAAGCGTAATAACGCCAAATTGAAGCCTCTAACTTACGGAGACTTTCTCTAATGGGCTAGTTTATTTTGTTACTTTATCTTTGTCGTTTGTGTTTTTCTAAATTTGTATGCGCATTTTTGTTTACCGTGGGACGTTTCATACCCTCTCTGTTGCTAATATTAAATCATTATTATATCAACCAAATATTGTATCATGACCTACACGATATCTTGTTATGGGATCATGTAAATTTATTGTTATAAATCCGTGCGGAGCAGGTTGTGCTTTTAAAAAGACATTTTTGAACTTAATCATGTCCATATTCCCACTACACCAAGTCTGATGAATATTTCGCAGAGTATGTGTATCAACTCCATTAAACACAATTAAAATATTACAGTTATCTCTGATCACTTTAGGTATTTATGTATATCGCTGAGTAAAATAGATTATATATATATATATATATATATATATATATATATATATATATATATATATATATATATATATATATATATATATATATATATATATATATATATATATGCCTTCCACGGGAAACTATTTTTGCTGGATTTGTTTGTTAATATAACATTACATCATCATACACAACTAAATTATTCATAAATCCGTCTAATTCATCTACAGACGGTGCTTCATTAATATCTGTAATAAAATTAATAATATCTTCGCCATCTTCATTTAATAACTTTGCATTTTCATTAAAATCTTTAAGTACATCGTAACATCTCTGATCATCAACTGACGGAGCCACTAAATATAACTTCTCCCATTTGAACAATCTCATTATCAAATTAAGTAATAATTGCGTTTTACCAGACCCAGATTGGCCTATTATTATCATTCTAATAGAATTCGGTAATGCTGAAATATGTTTTACTGGCTCTTGTTTTCGTGTCGCTCAGAAATCTATGACGTACGTGTTGTACAAATATAATAAATAATATGAATTTATATTGTGTTCGATGTCAGCGGCGTCACTCGGGTTGGTGTCACCCAGTGCGGTAGCTCATGGTGTCACTCCCATGGTCCTCCTTCCGTAACAGACCATACAAAATCCTTAGTAATATCATTTTGTGTCACCCCCTCTGATGGTGTTACCCGGTGCAGTCCGCACCCCCCGCATCCCCCTAGCGACGCCACTGCTGTGCCTGCTAGTCATGTATTTAACTATGATCGGTTATCCGCTTGTGAAATCAGACTAGACCGAGCAGTGTGTGCTCTGTAAAATTTGCATTTTTTCATTTTGGTGTCACCCCTCTGAGATGGTGTCACCCGGTGCGGGCGATATGACTGAAAAATTGTTAAAGCTACGTTAAAAATACATACCCGGTGCGGTCTGCACCCCCCTATCGACGCCACTGTTCGATGTAGAGTATTGTGACATATCGTAGTTTACTTGCTAATTCTAACTAATAACTGCTCCCCTTAGTAGCTGCAACATTAGATAGGGACTGCTCCCGGGTGCAGGGCGCGCCGGGATTTATCATGGAAGCTTATTGATGTGTACTCAGCACGTGTGTGAATAAATACTGTTTGTGTAACAGCTTGAGACTCCCTCATTTTCATGACAAGTATCTACCCCCACAAGTGGATTGATAACAATAATAACAACAAATAAAAAACGTGCTCTTACAGGTAAATGTGTAAAAATGTGGTACAAATAAATATCAATTTATTTCTAATAATAAAATTGGTGGTGATATTGCTACTTCATTAGGAATATTACCAGGAACTCCATGGGCTAAATACCCAGGAGAAAAACATCTTCCTGGATATGATTATTGTGTCCTGGAACCAGACTTGATATCCGACTTGACGAGCGAGATCCACCAAGACCTGATGAATATCCAATAAATGCTATTGATCAAGCATGTTACGTTCGTGATATAGCTTATAAAAGTAAAGATTTACAACAACGACATATTGAAGATGTGAAGTTGATTCATGGATTAAATTCTATATTTTTACAAAATATCTATTAGGGAATCATTAGCTAATTAGTTGATAAGATCTGCGATGAAACGTAAATTATTATTCGGAGCCGGTAATTAATCAGCCGATTGTTATAAAATAATGGAATCGATTTATTATAGCCCAAGAGGATATTGGAGGGGTAGAGGAGCGATTAGTAAACTCGCTGATGCAGCAAACTTTACACGTTATGTTGCTTCAAAATGGTTGGCACGACAGGCAATATGGCAAATTCGCTACCGCCACCTAAAAAATTCAGCATGCACATTTTGATGTCAGCACTCCTAATGAAGTTCATCAATCAGATATTTTATTTTTACCACATGATATTATTAAAATTGGAAGACGTCAATTAACATACAAATACGCGTTGACTGTCGTTGACGTTGCAAATAGACATAAGAAAGCAGAACCGTTATCATCTAAAACGGCAACTGAAGTTGATTCTGCTTTTTAACGAATTTATCAAAGAGGACACTTGAAATGGCCACAGATATTACAGACTGAACCTGGCAAAGAATTTCTTGGTGCAGTATCATCTCTGATGAAAAACATAACGTCAAAAATCAGACGAGGATATACTGCAATTCATCGTGATCAGGCAATTGTTGAACGATTTAATCGAACACTTTCTGAGCGATTATTTGGATATCAATATGCTTAGGAAATAATTTAGAAAGATACGAGATCTCAGGAGTGGGTTGCAAGATTACCAAATGTGATAAATGCATTAGATAATGAAATTACTCTAACAACTGCCATGAAACCTATTAATGCAATTACAAAAAAAAAAAATATACCAATACAACGACATGAATTGTCAAAACAACCAGTATTAGGCAATGTTACTCTAAGATATTTATATGAGTCCGGTGAACTTGAAGATGGTATTAAAATAAGCGACGGATCCTATTTGGAGTATTGCAACACATAAAATTTCTAGCGTGCTAAGATCTACGGGTAGACCTGAAATCTACATATTAGATTCAAGTGCTCCTCAATTTGGATTTGTACGCGAGCAACTATAAGTAATTCCTGAAGACAAACAGTTACAACCGCATTCACTTTCGTAAACTAGCTCCTCGACGTCGATTACATTCAAGACAGGTCAGCATTACATTTTCGCGTGTACGACCACAATTACTATTAATTCTGTCTACGGTAAATTGTCTTGTAATATTATTTTAATACTGCCACAACATTACTGTGTTACAGCTCGCACAACGATTATTTTTCTGTTGGTTTAATGTCATGACAAATTCAGCATCGAGATCAAAGTCGCACTTATGTTTTTTGGTCACACTGCTTATAACTATATTTTTCTTACTGTATCATTGTCAATAGCATTGCTATTACCAGTAGTTTCTGTGAAGTCTATGACAATTCCCCGCAGCTGAGATATTCTTCTGACTCGAGACACTGCAAGATAAACTAAGTTTGACCATTCGATACGATCATTGACGATCCAAACATTTGTATCAGAGATGGTTAATCCTTGTGATGAATGAATTTTGTCCATAGTTAACGCGCCCTTAACAACATTGACAGGAACTAAAACAATATCATTTAATACAAGATTTTGTTTTTCTGATGATCCTGGTATATCAACGTCGCTATTCTGCCGTCACGTATTTGCTGGTCGATAACACAATGGTACAGGTAGATTTGAAAGAAAATTATTTTTGCAACATAAATAATTGTTGCTGAAGTGTATCACGAAATATCTTACTACTTGCAACTATCAAATCATCTGGTTTCCATAAATTCCAAAAAAATTGTTGATAGGAATTTCTAAAATTATTTCACGCAATATTTTTACACTGAACTTTATTCGGTTATAGTCTCATTAATTTCTTAAACTCTTTTAACTTTGGATCAAATGCTACATGATCATTAGTTATTTCTTCATAATAATCTACAAAATTCTTTAGCCATCCATTTGGAGACATACCAACAAAAGGTGGTGGTTGACCGTGATCGCCACACATTACCACAACAGTATATTATTTTGTCAATTACCAATCAATAAATATTTTTAACGTTTCTAGTGAAACGGTGCATGTTTCTTCCCAAACAATAATCACTGGAATAAATTTCTCTCCCATTCGTTCAGGAGTCCATTTATCTACATTCAACCGAAAGAATTTATGATAAGTAACTGATCTAATATTTCTTTCTCTCATTTCTCTTGCGAGTCTGTGTGTAGGTTTTAATACAACTATTTCTGACAAACTGTTCAAGAATAAATGGATTATTGAGTTGTTTTACCACAACTACCATGCCCATTGAGATAAACTGTTTTATGTCTAGCTAAAGGATCAAATACATATGGTGCTGATGACAATTTTGATATTCAATTTTTCTTGCAATACATATACTTAATTTCTACTTCGACGGATTCAGAATCATTAGGTATATTTTCTTGTTTTATTCTCCATTCACCCAATGATGCATAAGTGACGATATGTAGTTGTTCTAGCAATCCTGTATATTTTTATTGATATAAAACGAATCCGTAACGAATCTAACCGCGGCATCAGTAAATAAGTTTATCATTGATAATATATTTATCGAAACGTACGCGAGCATTGAAGATCTTACATGAGTAATCTGAGGTGACTCACAATCAATATAACTCACAATTGTACCTAATTTAGTTCTGTCTGATAAATTAATATTACTTCGATTTACAAACGTATTTATATTCGTTGTATCAGCAATTATAAAATCTAGTTCATGATCGTCTATAATCAATCTTAACCATATGATTCTCCGTGGCTGAATTTACCGATTATTTTTCTGTCAATATCTTTTGCGATTTTATTCTCAAAATCAGTTATATCGGGATTTTCATCATCAGAATACTACTTTCTGCGGACGATGCTATATAACTGCTCCACTTACTGTTAACAATAATAGTAATTTTAAATCGAGCATATACGGGAATAATAATGTTGGTGCCCACATTGTTTCTGAAAAATATTTGCCAAACAAGACAAAACATATCGGATGAAGACTTTCGGCAAACTTAAATGACTCAGTACAAACGAATCCAGTCAAATGAAAATCCGGTAATATTCCGTTTATCGATACTCTGATCATTTCGTGTGTGGGATGTCCAAATCGCTCAAAATACTTAGAACTCTATTCGATTCCAAGAAAACTACCATGCAACCATATCAATTGAAATAGCATCTCTATAATCTTATTTACAATTCCATAATCCACCTTGTCCATATTCGACACAACTCCGTTGTATTTCTTCAAGAAAATCAAATTATGTTGGTTTCCAGGAATTTTTCTCTCCTGAAAAATGAGCAGCAACTGACGCAACAGTAAAAGAATTAGTAATTGTTCAGTATTGTCATGGGTATATTTTGATCCAAGATTTTTCATTTATTCATGGAGAGATTCAGTCCGTACAAACTGATCACAATTTCCATTATCTGAACTTTCAAATAGCCACTGATACAGGATCACTTTTACATATTTCGTGAATAAAATAAAATATATCTCCTTGATAAAATTTAACAATTCGATTTCGTGAAAATATTGTTGCTGCATTAGTCCACGCATGCGCATTATGATCAATAATTTCAAAGAAAGATCCTTTCTATTTATACTTTGATTCGTATAAAATCTGTACGGTTATTGTTCTTTTTTCTTGGAAATTTTAAATTGTTTCCTAGGTAAGCGACGCCTTTGACAGATGCTCCGGTATCTTTAACTATTTCTCCCCACTTGTTTATTATTTTACGTCTTTTATCCTTTAAACCGTTTCAACGTATCGCGTTTGTAAAATGTTCCGCTACTCGTTCGGTTTCAAAATTTATTTTTGAAAATTTCATTGGTTTTATATTATTGACGTTGAGTTTATCATTTATCGGATGAATTCCGTAAATAACCTCGGTTACCGTATACGCTCTTTCATAATACGGTTTGTTATAACCAGTCAACATTCCTGGTTTGGAATTTTTACTTAATACGGGAATTTGTTTCATTATAAAGGACAGGGTCAAGTTTGTCACTGATAATCCAAGTATTGTTTATTTCTGCTAATACAGTAAACTTTACTCTGAAAAAAGTCTTTGATCGTCGAGATAATTAATAATCGTTGCCGCTATGTCGTTCATTGTGTTACCATCGACTTTGTCGACACCATCGGTGTTGCGTATGATTTTGAATGTCGACCTCACATGAGATGCACCATCCTTGCTAAATTCTTTCTTGGCGTCATAAATAGTAATAATCAAACTTTTATTCGTCGGATGAACCAGAGCTAACATCGGTAAATCGGGGGATATTCTGTCAAGATTAAATTTATTTTTAGAAGGCTTAATTTTAATCATGGATAGTATCTCGTTCTCATTATTTTTAAGACAAGTATATATTTAAATTGATATTTTATGTACATACAATGATTCAAACAAAGAACAAATGCAGTAGGCTTATGATAGGTTCTGTAACTCATTGCGAGAAAGCTTGTGTAAACGAATTATGTGGCTATAATTTACAAAGTGTACGGAGAGGGAGTTTAGGACCTAACCCGTGTTTGAAATGTGGTGTTGGGGATAGAAGCAAAACAGTTATGTCTGCAATGTGGTGGTAAAAAATAAAGACAACTCAAAAGATATTATGATTAATAAAAAAAAAATAACAACGACAATAATGACAAATGTATTAGAAACGCTAAAGACTATCTGACTAGATTTGAAAATAATAATTTAGACAATAAGTCCTTTAAACAAATGATATTATTATATACCTGGAACAAAAAGAATTTGTAAAGCATCTTATCATCAAGAATTATAAATATTCTGGTGATGGTATCATCAGACACAGTCGACTCCAAAAAAACAGTCGTTTATGTTATTAATATTGGGTATCTCATATTCAGTACCGGGAGAGAGAAAAAAAAACATATATTTGTCATAAATTTATTTACTATTCGAAGACGGTCTTACTCGATCATATTCGTGGAGAAAATCTCAATAACTCTTTAGATAATTTAAGAGCCATTGCTCAGAGACAAAATTGTAGATCTGGTAATACTGGCAATTGTAAAATAAATACAAAAAGGGCGGTTAAATTTACAAATACAGAGACTGGTAAAGATATGAGATTTCAATCAATGAACGCAGCTGGCAAATATTTTGATATTTGCATGTGCTCGGTTCAGTACGTCGCAGAAAATATAACCAAATCGGCTTCTCCAAAAGAAATATAAACAAAAATTTAATTTCAGTATTTTTGAAGGGAGATAACTCTATCTCTTTCCGGTAGAGTAATTAAGTAGTTATGCCGCTTGCTTTAATATTATACTACTACGTGTAGTTATTTTGTCATCATTCATTAATTAATTAATTATGATAGAATGGTGATTTCATCAATGACATAAACTTTTGACACACACACACACACACACACACATATATATATATATATATATATATATATATATATATATATATATATATATATATATATATATATATATATATATATATATATATATATATATATATATATATATATATATATAGATAGATAGATAGATATAGAAGTGGAGTGGAATCTTGTACAGTCATTGCATCTTTGTAGATTTTAATTATCTCCGTGAACTAAAAGTCTGATATTTTTTCATCGCTAAGGCTTGTTGATAATAGTAGTGAAGGGGGGCACTTTACCGTCAATGGGAATTAGCATTAAAAACACCCCTGGGCAAGATTACCGTCAAGGGAAATTTAACATGGAGAAAAATCGTGGGTCAGATTACCGTCAAGGGAAATTAACATGGAGAAAAAAAAAATCGTGGGGCAGTTTAGCGTCAAAGGAAATTAAACAGGGTGGGCCTTTATAGCGTCAAGGGAAATTGAACATGGGATTTTTTTATATTTTTTTTAAAAAAAATTAAAAAATAAAAAAGGGGTAGGCAATGGAAAGGCTATCTCTTTTCGAGAAATATGGCTGGCCCTGAAAAGGGCCTTTGGGTTTTTCTTCTTCTTCTTCTTTTAACTTCTTAACTTCTTCCACCATCCTCTTATTTTGTCCATCATTCCTTTCTTCTTTTTCTTTTCTGTTTCCGGCAGCCAATCCGGGTGACCCATGGCCCGGAACTTCTCTTGGATTTTCATCCAGTTTGTGTTCAGTTTTTCGAATTCATCCTTTTTTCTATTTTCTTCTTCTTTTCTTTCCTTTGACCACTTTTCTTTGATCTTCTTGACCTCTTCGGTCAGTACATTCCTCATTAGTTCTTCAGCTTTCTTAAGTTTTTCTAACCCCCACTTCGCGAAACACCAATCTGTCCATTCTACAATGTCTTCTAGAAAGCACCTTGCACTCGTCACATGATCTATCGCTTCTTTTAACTTACCCACTTTGACATACGGTGGGTTAATTAAACCTCTGATTCTCTTCTCCTCATCCTCTATCATTTCTTTTACAATATTTACGGATAAGTGGAGGATGGTTACTTGTCTTGAGACGAAGTCTTTTGTCACTGCATACCTCCATTCCTGTTCAACCCTTTCTACTACACTCAATCCATCCACCATCCAATACCAACTTCCCATAAGATCGTTGTATAAAGCTGAAGCTGCTGGCATCTTCTTGTTTACTTATTCCGTAGAATGGGCTCCAATGGCCAACACTGTTAGTTTTATACTGAAAGCGCGTACGTGAAGGAAAACATCCCCCTAAAACATAAAATTGATCTTACCTAGATCATGACCCAACAACGCGTGGACGTGAAGGAAAACATCCCCCTACTTTCTCATTTCATATAATAAAACCCTAACTATACTCTTCACATACGCTAAGAAACAATAAAGAAACCCATAATCTACTATTCACACAAACATACCTGAGCTCTTATAAACACTAACACACCAACACATACCCTCACACAATGAAAAAAGAGTTAGTGTTTATATTCACACTACTCTACCTACACACACAGGCAAATTAATAGTTATTTCTTTTCTAGAGTATTGGGTAGCCCTGAAAAGGGCTGTTTTTTGAACTCCAGATGCACCTGTCTAATGGTTGCACCTTCCTGGCCTGGCGCCACACACGCATCTTTGACTCCAGTCTCTTTTTACTTTTTGTCTTGAGAGTGCAGAGGCGGGATGATTCGCTTTAGCACCCCAATCCTCTGTCTCGGGAATATTGTAAGACATCCTCTCTTCTATTTTCTTTTCCTCTTCTTCCCTCTCTCTTCTCTCCTCCTCTTCCTTCTTTATTCTTGATTCTTCTACGATAGCCTCCGCTGATAGTTCATTTACTATGCGCCTGGCATATTCCAGGTGCATCTGGAGTTCTAACAGTTTCACAATTCTGCTATTCATTCTTGTGTTGATCAATCAACAAGGGTAGCTAGACTGCCGAGCGAGTTTCAATTTATACTGAAAGCGCGGACGTGATGGAAAACATCCCCTAAAAGCATAAAATTGATCTTACTTAGATCATGACCAAAAAAACAACAACGCGCGGACCTAAAAGAAACACTCACTCACTTTTTATGCTACCCATCATTATTTTAAAATTTTTTATAAATCACTTCAATAGACTATCCACATACGCAAAGCAATCCAATCTAACTCCAAATATACACCTCAAACACCAAAAAAAAAAGACATCATTTTAATCTACTATCCATACCAACTTACTTAATCACTTAAACACATACCCTCACATTTTTTAAATAAGAGTTAGTGTTTATATTCACACTACCCTACCTACACACATTGGCAAATCGATCGTTATTTCTTTTCTAGAGTATTGGGTAGCCCTGAAAAGGGCTGGTTTTTTTTGTTTGCTATGGCATTCTTTTTTTAGTTTCTAAGAATGCGATGTCCTCTGAGGATAGACTTTCTGGCGATAGGTCTGCTTCTTCGGAAAGAGAAGAAGAACTCTTTGGTGTCGATACGACAATCGACAAAGCCTCTGTCAGCTTCAGGTTGCTGCTGCTGTTGTTGTTGCTGCTGTTGCTGCTGTCTCTGAAGTCTGTACTTCTCTGTCCATTCTTCTTTCTCCCTGTTCATTTCTTCTCTGAAGAGCTCTTCTATCAGGTCTTCAGTGATTTTTAACATTCTCACATTCTATATTTCTTCTGGCTTCGGTATCAGACTGTGTCTGACCCTATGCAAATTCACGTAGGCTTCGTTGAGTTTAGCTAGTTTGGAGCACATCTTCTTAGAAGGATGAGTCGACAATGGATGGTTAGACTGGAAACAACCCCCGGTTCTTAAAGTCAAAGCGCGGACGTGAAGGAAAACATCCCCCACACGGTTTTCGAGCCGCAACGTTCAGTGAGTGTCATGCGAGGGATAGTAAGAAATGAAAGAGCATCAATCCAACATTCTTATAGCTAAACAAAAGACAAAGGCATTTTTTCAAAACACAACATTTTTTATTCAAAAATCACTTAACACTAACCATCAACAACTCTAACATTTTTAACAATAATCCAACATGATAACATCAAACGATTTTTTTCAAATCACAAACATTTTTTTCTCAATTGACCATCTACTTTAAACAGGGCTGACAACGTTGTGAATGAAATTGTGATTTCCACTGTTGGAAATCATTAGGCCATTGATGGACACTACGTTTCCTAGCTTGAGACAAAAGATAAGCATAATGGTCACAAAACCATCGATCTACTTTCACATCGTTTCTAGCAGAAGAACGAGGATCAAAATGAGTCACTAAATGTTCTAAGGAATAGCCCAGGCTGCGATGATGCAGAAAATACACACAGTACTGTCCACACACCAAGGAATCTGTGCCTTGTAATTTCACATTATTGAATCGGGTGGTTTGAGCATTTCTTCTCATAAAGTCAATGATATCGTCTTCCAAAGGGGGCAATCCGTACGAATCGAAATATTCCACACATCCTTCTTGAGGAAAGTAGACGGCTACCCAGTGGGTTCCTGGGAGATGACTGTCGTCCGTGTTGATCACGTAAGCTTGATGGTCTTTAGGTTTGCGATGAGGGAGTTCATCTTTAGCACAGACGACAGGATTCCAAGAAGACGTATACGAACTGTGGTTCAAAAGGTAATAAAGTTCCCAGGTATCCATGTTCTTTTCTTCTTCTTCACAGGTAATAATAAGTCGTCAATTCGATCCTGACTTTTTGCTTGAAAATGTCTGACGAATAAACGGTTATTCGTTCTGTTTCCTCACTCTGATTCAGGAGAGCTTCGATACGATGGATCTCTTGAGTGGTTAATGGTGGACAAGAATGTTCACGCAAGTCTTTATACCACTGATGCAACACGTCTTTGTTCGAGATGAGACTCCAAGCTTCGTCCAGATACTCGTCCAATTTTTCTTCTTGACTCAACATCAGGCATTTATCGTGTTGAATTTGACTGGGATGATCGTTTTGACATCCATAACAATTTTTCTTGATCAATTCCGTCATTTTATCGACCAAGTGTTTGGCAAAACAGGAGACTAAATGGGCTTCTTGTTCTGGCCATCTCGACTTCATCATGATCACTTCTTCGTCTTTGTCTTGGGATTCTTCTTCCACAGTTTCCTCACATTCCATCTCCAAAGTTTCTCCAGTAGGTAAAGAGGGATAACAGTCTTCCATGGTTTCTAGTAATCTAGAATAACTTCTCTCAAACTGTTGATTTCTATGGTATTATCGAATTCGGCATACGGGATGACGTTCACTGTCTGTTTCAGTGCTTCTGCAAACTGAAGTTCCACACGAATCTGGCCAGATTTTATAGGGTGGAAATGTCCCTCGTCGCTGCCTTGGCCTGGAGTGAAATCGAAAGCCCACAAAGCGTAGCCTCCTGCGTAATCTTTGTACGTAATGCCGTGACTGGTGTTGGTTCCTAACTGGCCGGTGGCTTCGTACAGGGACAAGTACGATCTCAAGTAATTCATCTTCTCGTCAGTAAAGTCAGGTTCGAAAGGTCGGGTACACAAGGTCTTGCCATCGCGACTGACTTCGATTTTCTTCACTAAAAAGTGTTGAAAGTTGAAAGGATTTTCTTTGAAGGCTCCGTTGAAGGTTGAATTCGAGACCATACCAAGGATTAAACGCTTGGGTAACTGTCCTTGAAACAGATGATCTTCGATCATGGAATGCTGTGCAGCAGGAATGGTGAACGTTTTCACTTCCACACGTCGTATGGGATACTTGGCGGTTGTTCTGCTCAACGTTTGACTGATTTCGTTACCTACTTTGGGTAACACTTCCACGCGTCGTACGTAGAGTTTGGCCTCCTCGATTTTGCTTTTAGGATTGCCAGCATCAGTATCAGCCAACAAATGGAAAGCGGCACTGCTACGATTCAGTCTCAAGCGGACATTGACCCCGTTCAGCAAATATTTCTCTTGCAACCACATGTCCAAATGCAAACGATCCATCAGTTCTAAACTCTTTCCACCTAGGATTTTGCTTCGTCTTTCCACAAAGCCGTCATTGTCTTTTTTGAATGTGTCAAACTCATTCGCTTCGTCAGGTTCCCACAGCACGCAGGCATTGAGATGAGTATCCTTGGCATCTATTCCGTACGTCAAGAGATTTTCCAGGTAGGCACGATAAGGGTAAGTATCCATGCTGCTGCTGACCAGTTTGTTATTCAAGTACAAGTCCACTGAGCTGAACAAGGAATGCATGAAATTGTTGACGGGAGCTATATTCTCAGTGTCTGCTACTTCACCATTATCCTTATCTAGAATTTTGACTTTCAAGTACAAGTAACTGCTATTCAGATCGATGTAATCTTCGGGCTGTCCCTTGATTTCAAACTCGATGGGAGCAGAATCGGCCAATGAGGAGACGGGGTGAAATTCCACCCATTGGGATTCTTGCATCGTCATCATGGTGGGGGGCATGGCAAACAGATCCAGTTCCGTCTTGGAACAGGCGCAAGACTCTCGGTGCATCATTTTTTGTTCTGTTCTTTCTCAATAATCGAAAACGTCTAAGTCTCGAACGGTTCTTCTTTTCTTGGCCTTTCTCGCTTGAAGTCTGGTGAAAGGGTGTTTTCTTCGTCGTCTCTTTCTGCCTTGTCCTTGCTGAATGCCTGATTCGGTAGCGTGCAGGGCATTTATAGGTGTGTCTCGGCGACCCAAAATGTCTTTGCCCGTTTGCAGCAAGACATTTTTGCCTGCCCTCATGAAGGCTTCTTTAGGGTTTTGTTTGTCGATGATGACATTTTGGAGAAATTCTTTGCCTTGCGTCAGTGCCGCATCTTTCAAGGCGTGCAATCCGCGTGTCACCATCGGTTTCAACACCGGGGCCACCGAACGAAAGGCCGATTTTAACATGTCTCCTAAACCGTGTCCTCGCTGTCGAGCAACCCTTTGGTACACTGGATACATGACTTACGAGTCGTGAGAAAACCGTTTTCGAAAATGGAGTTTCACCGTGACTTTTCCTTTGGTGAATGAAATATTTTGTCCCAGATCTCCTTTTATAGCAATGTTGACCGTGTCCAAATACGACTTGCTGACCGGCAAATAGTGAGGATGGACAAATTCGCGGTGGACGTGGTAAGTGTTCCCACCTTCTTCGTCAGTGACCGTGGCAGCATTTACTTTGAAAGGAATGACACGCAGTAACGGTACGGAGGTGTGTCCCACCACGTTGTACTCCACCACATCGGAATACACGAAGATCAAATTCAGTCCTTGGTTCAGTTCTACCGGGTAACGAAAATACCTTGCAAAATGCATGTCGTTGTCAATGTCTGCCATTTTAATTTTTTTGGTCTGCTTATCCGTGACCAAATTGAGGTCTCCACCCAAAATGTCATACAATTCAGGGCAAAATTTAATACGTATACTTCTTTCCTCACTTTGAAATTTGATGAGTAGACGGTGAGACTGTTTGTGGCACTCGATGGTGACACGTTTACCTTCTTTGGTCAGAACTTTGTCAAAGGTTGCATAGAATTTGTCAGCGATGGCTTCCACCAGATGTTGACCACTAAAATAATGGCCTGAGTTAATTTTAAAGTGATAAACAAAAAGAGGAGGAGGAGGAGAGTCATTGCTGCGGGGTAATAGATCCTTTGCAAAATGTGAGGTATGTTGGGGACTGCCCGTCATCTTTTGCTGCAGTGCTGGGTCCAGAATTTCGACGTCAAAAGTGTTTTGAGTTTCAGTGATGTTTTTGATTTGTGTTGGGTGAATCATTTCTACCAAAGCCACTTCCCAATGGGCTTCGTGATCTAAGGGGATGGCCTGAGGTAATTTGGCCGTGTAACAGCACAACGTGTTGTGGGGAAACACCTCCATGGAACTGTCACTGGGTAAGGTTAAGTAAAATTGGTTTTGGTGACTCATAATTCCAGAGTTCTGTGGCTGTCCGAGGGGTTACTGGACGTCAGAGGCGTGTCTCCGCCCAAAATGGGGTTCTGGTTGTGGTTGGACTGGTGACTGGCACTGGCACTGGACACAAGGTTCCCGTTCGAGGAGAATTTCAGGGAGGGATTGGGAAGTAGGTAACCGATGCAACTGCTCAATAAAATGGTCCACAATTGTTTGTCTCCTTGTTGCAAACTCAAATTGGCGATGGCTGCCCCGATGACACAATACACCACGAAGATTTGGCAGAAAAAGACGATTTGCGTTTTAGGCACACGTTCTCCACACCACACCCACAAGGGTTGTTTTTGTAAATCTTGCACAGAAGAACTGGGTGAAGAAGGAGTGGTCGACGTAGCTGCGTCTGTTGTGTGAAAGGGCATGATGCTCACTTCTTTTTATAGTCGATGACTTGCGAAGCGTCGATCCAAGAATCGAAACTGGGTGGATATCCTTTCCAACGTACTTTGACTTCTTTGACACGTCGTTTGCCTACTTTACGGGTTCTGCGTTCGAGAATGCTTTCGATGTCGTACACGTCGTCTTCTTTTTTGGTGACACGTTGTAACTCGGGCAAATAAAACGTTCCTTTGAGTACTTCTCCGTTCATGTCTTCCAATTTATAGACGGCAGGATGACGGCCATGCACTCGTCCAGTGACGCGAAACAATTCGGTCGTCCAGTTAGGTAAGTAACCTTTGTCGAAAGTGCGTTTGGTTTTGCCAATGCGCACCCAATCTCCTACGGTCAACTCTCCACTTTTCTTGGGGACAGCCCTCGTCGGGGACGTACCAAACAGGCGCTCAAACACTAGCACTTCGTTGTCGGGAGTCACGTCTTGCGGGGCACGTCCGATGCTTCGATGGTAAGATTGGTTGTACGCTTGCACCAGGTGCGGTAAGATGTCGATGTACTTCAGAGTGTGGTGATGCGTAAAATACTTCCACATGTGTTCTTTCAAAGTGCGTTGAAAACGTTCCACGATGCTGGCTTTGGTTTCGGGATTCTCGGTGGTAAAAAAATGAATGTCACGTTTCTTTAATTCTTTTTGGAAAGCTTGGTTCAGAAATTCGGTGCCTTTGTCCGTTTGCCATCGAAGAGGGTGACGACCGCTTTGTTTCAACACCCGTTGCAGGGCTTGCACTAACTCGCTGCTTGATTTGGAAGTCAAGGGCACGACCCAGGCAAATTTGGAAAAGACGTCGATGACACAAAACAAATATTTGTAGCCACGATTGTAGCTGGCCAAATGAGAGACATCGGCTAAATCGGCTTGCCATTGATGATCGATGCCTTCCACTCGGGTGCGACTTCTGGCAAACTTGCGTCGAATGGGTTTGTGTAAAGTGTAGGTAGCTTGTTCTTGTAACCATCGTTGCACTTGAGGTAAACGGAGACTTTTCAGTCGAGTTTTGGCAGCACGATACAATTTTTGAACTCCTGCGTAACCTGCAGGATGCGAGGGATCGTAGTAAATGCTGGCTAAGACTTTTTCCATTTTTTTGTGTTTGTGTGTTAATAAGTCACCCACTCTTCGGTGATGCTACTTTGGGTGGGACGAAAGGGTGGTTTGGAAACGGATTTACGTGTCCGATGGGCTACGGGAGTAGAAGTCGAAGGTAGTGGTGGAGGTGGAGGTGGCAATGGAATGGCTTTGGTCTTCTTTTCTTTTTTCACTTCTGGTTTCCCTTCTTTCTTTTTCACTTCTGTCGAAGGAGGCGTGGACATCATCTTTTTAACCCAAGCTTTCATTTCTTCTCGTTGGGATGTGGGGGACGGGGTCAACAAGGATGCTGCAATCTTACTCGAAATGGGAGCTGCTGACGGTGTTTGAAACACTTCTCGCATCTCTTCTTCCTCAGGTCTTCGTGGGGTAGCATCTCTGGTGACCCTTGGGGATGGTAGTGGTGGTGGTAATGATGATGATGATGGTGCTGGACTTTTCATCAAGGTCTTAAAATCTTTCAGAGTGGGTAGAGCTGTTTCGTCTAAAGCTTTCTGGTGAAAGAGTTGCAGTCGTTGCAAGAGTTGACCGTACTTTTGCGATTTTTCTGTTTCGGACAAATCTTGGCGATCCATCAAGGACTGCAATTCGTGTTGTAACTGGGACATCTCGCTCAAATTGGGATTGGGAGGTAAATGCGGGGTGCGTTGTTCTTGCCACCGATGGTATTCCATCCATCGTTTGTAAGGCACTAAAGCTAGTTTTCGTCCTTCCATGGGGTTGTCAGAGGTCGATTCTGAGATCTTGGGACTTCCGAGGGCCTTTTTATCTTGCTCCCACCAGTCCTCCCAACATGGTTCCCAAGACTCCTTTCAGTATGGGGCCTAACAAGAGAGGTAAAATGCCTCCACGTTGGACCAACATCTTCTTTTTTTGACGAATGGGAATTTTCTTTTGAACCATTTTCCTAAGAACGTGACGATGTTTGCCTAAGCATTGTTTCTGGTGTTTGGACAAAGGGATCGTGCCTTTCAAAACGTTCAAACAACATTCGTACACGGTATCGATGACCTCTTTGGAGGCCGTTTGAATGAGTTTTTTTCGTACGAGTGGAGAAGCTTTGGACAGAACAGATAACATGTCCCCATGTTTGGCTAAACGTGGTGGCAATCCTTTCCTTTTCTTTCCTTGGGGTTTTCTGGAGGGTGACATTTTTGCTTGTGGGTTCCGGGACATTCACCAAACAGACACTAACGTCGATGACTTAACACACACCCTTTTATCTCTTTTTTGGGACTATCGCTTTGTCATAAAGGTGACAATGTTTTTCCGAAAATCGCCAAGGAATCCTCCCCTTTGTTGACGCCTCTTTTTCTTGGAACGACTGTGTCTTTTCTTAGGGTAATGTCGATGCTTGGCTAAGCGCTTTGTCGGATGACGCGTCTGCCTTTGTCTCTTTCTTTTGTGGCTTCTTGGAGGTGACATCTTTTACAAGTTCACTGATACCCCGACTTGGTCACAGGTCTTTTTATACTGGAACACGTCGCCACTGATTGTCTTTACGTCGTATCAGTTTGAGGACAGGCATGACACGTCGTGCAGGGGTACGTAACGGACTAAATCGAGCCAGTTCTTGCTTGGACAAATCCAGTAAACTTTGTAACATGCCCGATCTTTCTTGAACTTTGATTTTGGGAGAAGGTACTTTGTGAGCAGCAGCCACTGCCGCTAAATTGGAGGGTCCTGCCACTGGGGAAGTTCTTTTGGGGGTCATCAACGGAGAAGTTCTTGGTGTGATCAACGTCTCCAAGTACTCTTCAGTTCTTGGTGTCATCAACGGAGAAGTGGATAAACGTGAGGCTGCAGGAGACGCAGTCACCGCCGTGGCAGGTCGTGGTTTGCGAGTGTAAGGTTGCGTCCTGGCCGAAGTGCCTCTCTTGCGACTAGTTTTCTTCTGTGGACTTTTCTTTTTCTGGGGACTTTTTTTCTGTTTCTTTTTCTGGGGGCTTCTTTTCTTTTTCCGGGGTGGTGTCTGGTCAGAGGAGGGTCCCGCCACTGGAGAAGTTTTTCTCTTTGGGGACCTGGTCTTTTTCTTTTTCTTCTTGGGACTTCGTTGGACTTTTGTCTTGGGGATAACTTTGGGGGCATTAGGATCCCATCTTAAGAGAGAGCGAATGATGACCCCTCCTAGAGTACCGCTCCCTCCAGGTTTCAAAATGATTTGTTTTTTGGTTTGAGTGTCGATGCGGGGATCGGCCAGTTGGACCAAAGCGACCTTGTTTCGATCGAAAAAGCGTTTGGTTTGATGAGGAATCTGAATGATTCCTTGGAGTAATTGACGTGCCGTCACCGTGAACCATCGTAAGACTTCTTTGAGACTAGCTTCTAAGACACGAGCTCGTGTTTGTGGATCTTTTTCTCGACTGATGCCATACAAGGCACGAATCAATTTGACGGGAAGATGCGACTGAAGGGACGTCATGTTCACACTGTGTGAGACAGACGAAAAAGGGTCTGAGGTTTTTATAGATTTTTTTATGGGGAGTGAAATGAAGTCGAGGACGGAGACGTGTACAGGACAGGCCCTCCGTCTTGGCACCAGTGGTGAAACAAGTGGGTACGAAATCGCAAATCCTCGGGGGTCGTAGGTTTCAAATCGACGAGTAAATAGGCGTGTGGTGTTTGAGTGGCATCGTCGTACGCCTGAGTCAGCCAAGGCGTTCCTAACTGTTTGGCTAAGACTTGCACTTGCGATTTATCTCGAGGGCTTTTAAACAAGACCACGTAATGCGCATTGAGACTGATGGTGCGATGGGCTTTACTTTGTTGAAACAAATTTTGGGTGATGTAAATGACACTGGCATTACGGTGATGCCCTTTGCGCGTGAACCACAATTTAATTTCTTCTTCGTCTTCTCCTAACATGTCGTCGAAAATAACAAATGGGTTTGACGGGAGTCAGAGACGATGCCGTCGTCTTCTTTAGGAATGCCTTCCACAAACACGATGGAATCGCCTTGACTTTCTCGCAAGAGGCTGTACGCCGATTGCCACTCTTTGTAACACCACACGATCCGTTGAGGTGGCCGATAGATCAAATGATGTTTATGTTCGATCAAACGTTTGACGAATTCGGTTTTGCCTGAACCGCTAGGTCCAGCAATGAGCATGTTAAAGGGATGGCGAAGATACAAAGCCTCCCAACTGGCACGATCTAAGTGTTCGTCGATGACTTTGACAGTGGAGGAAGAGGGAGCAGAGACAGCAGAGGTAGCCATAGTGTGAGAAATGTCACTTGTGACACGAAAACAAACAAGACAAGAGTTTATATACTTTATCAGAACACGTTTATTGAATGTTTTTTTTCAAACATGAATACGAAAGACAAAAATACATAAAAGCCAAAGGCTTAAGTACAAGGATAAAAGGCACATGATAACTATGAACGTGGAATAAACACAAGTGTCTGTACAACAACCACATGTTTTGGGTAATGTTCTAACCAGTTCTGTAGTAGGGGGTAAGGTCACACAAGTGTCCTCCCGAAAGGGTCTTTCAGGTCTGTCCACGACAGTCCTGTCCTGGGTGACGGGTTCTTCTGGCACCGTCACTAACACGGGTTGAAAAGTAACTATTTTCCTTGAACAACTCTCGTGCATACTGGGCCACTTCTTGGGTCCAAGCCTCAAAACCCCATTCTTTCCAGGCACGGACATCTGTCCAGTGGGGATGTAAGTCACAAGCTACACACACATCGTCATACACGTCTTGGGTAGCTAAAAGTTGACGAATCTTTTTTTCCTGTTGAGGTCGAGAAGTATCCAGATGAAACCGCAAGGCTTTGAGCAAAAGGAGTTTTTCGTGACCATTTAAGGCCATTGAGGTGGTAAGTACTGATCGTAAAGAGTCCACAAAGAATCGGCTGGTAAACGAAATCCCAGAAAACAAGTCACTAAGACACACATGGCAGCCTGTTTTTATATTCTCTTTTTTTCGGATGCAATACACGTACTTTCTAGCCAGAGATCTTCGTTCTCCAGTAGGGAATCTAAATCTTGCATACTGTAACCGAAACGTCAGAGTTCGTTTAGGTGTTTCCTCTTTCTCTAAGTAGATTCCACGTAAAATATGTTGGTAATCCTTTAACTTGTCTTCCTCAATGCGTTGCACTAGGTGAATCTCGAAGTAACCATAATCATGAACATGTCGATCATTAGCGACCTCAAAGTTTTGAACAATGTCTGACCATTGAAAGAATTTCTGACGAATCAGTTCTCTTATACCATTCAGGTACCAGTGGTTAAAGATCTGGTGACGTATCGGATGCAATTGTTCTTTACGTTTGACTTGTATTTTGACCAGCTCTCGGTAAATGCATTCTCTCAATTCCACAGGCAAGGCACGAATGTTCTCTAGCAAAGTATCCATGAATAGGTCATACTAAATCCTCTTTGGTCTGACACAAGAAATGTACTGTTTGCACAAACATGGTTTTAATTCATTGTCGAATCTAAATCGTTTCACCACTAATCTACACATTACAATTCGTTCAGAAGTTTCCTCTTTTACCAAGTTGACATTGCGTGAAAGATGTTGGTAATTCGTTAACTCTTCCTCTGGAATTCGATGCAGTACGTTTACAATGTAGTAGATAGAATCGTCAATACCAAGCCATTCCTTTTTATAACCAGGAGGTCGTTGATCAATGTCTGTCCAATGGAACAGTTTCAACTCAATCAGTCCTTGTATAGCATTCAGGTACCAGTGGTTCAAACACCGGTGACGTAACGGATGCAATTGTTCTTTACGTTTCACTTGTATTTTGACCAGCTCTCGGTAAATCCTTTCTCTCAACTCCACAGGCAAAGCACGAATGTTCTCTTGTAAAGTATTCATGAATAGGTCAGTCCGTACAATTCACAAAAGTAATCCACATAGTGAGTAATTTCTGACCACTGCCATTCAGGGTAACGTCCAAGAATGTCACTGAACTCTTTTGATGTAAACGGTCTAAAGCGATACAATAGGAGGAATGCACCCTTGACCCAAAGAAATCTAACACACTGGTTGACTTTTTTCACTTTCCTCTTATGAATTTCTCGACACAAAAGTTCTACAGTGACCCATTGAGATTTCACTCTGGCAAACCCCTGCCAAACTTCCTTGTAAATCTTCTCTTGCAGTTCTTTAGGTAATGATTCAATATCGTTTTTGAAATGAAGTTTAAATACTGGTCTCGGTGATGTCCAACATTTGACTCCTAGCCAATCTGGTTTCTTCTTTGTCAACGACATGGTAAGTTACTTCAATGTCTCGGTCCCACTAAGGGTAAGTAATGACAATTCGGTGACCATCGAGCATGTTCTACGTAGGCCGAATCTTGCGGTTCCCAGTGGTGAAGTGACACACCGCAACCGAAGCACTTGACTTTATCTCCTTCGCCCAAGTAGAAAAATCCGGCTCTGGCTAATTCTTCGGGGGTCGGTCCTCCCAGATACTTAGGCCATTTTCCTTTGAACGATTGAAGACGATTTTCAAAGTCGCAGTATTCCGACAAACGCACAGGAAACGAATATTCGTTTTTCACAGGTTCGTTACGATGAGGGTTGAGTGCCATGGGCAGGAGTTTGCTCAAGGCTGGATGACATCCGTAGGGGGGTAGACGTGAAGGTGAACATTCCCCTTTAAAACGAAACCCAGTAAAATAACCAAGAGGACGAGCGGCATCACTTTCGCATCCCTCAGGTTTGACACGCACAGCATCACTTTCCATGATAGGGGTAGGGACACTAAAGTTCCCATGATGCTTTACGGCATCGCTCAGGTCACAACGTACAGCATCGTACCCATCGCAAGGCTCACAATCGCACTCGTCTGCAAACTCCGTTACGCAATTACAATGGTAACCACATGGACAATCGCAGTTTCCTTCCGGACATTTTCCGTCGCAATGCATGGGTCTTATCCATCCAATATTAGTCACACTAGAGGAAGATACAACTTTTTTACAATCCCCAAACTGGAACGATGTCTCTTTCAAAGTATTCATCTTGTTCGCTCGGTCTTGGTAGTCACAATGAACTATCGATCTTGACCATAGCCCCTTTTTATACTAGTCGCAATGCAGTCTCCAGCTTGTACATCTTTCCTTTTTTACGTTTTTTATGTCCTGTTCTGGAAGGTACCGTCTCTAAGGTACCGTCAACATTGTACCGTAGTGTGATGGGTGGAAAGGCCATAGAAAGGTAAGGGCAATGCGGAGACCATCGAGTATGCTCCAGAATAGCTGAATCTTTATAGATACATAGATCCATTCGTAACTTCAGTCCGCAAGCAAAACACTGTACCTCGTATCCCAATCCTGACTCAGGTCCCAAGTAGACAAATCCTGTTCTAGCTAAAACATGCGAAGAAGGTAATCTTTCCCTATCCGTAGGACATTTCTGAAACGTGTCCAATCGACGGGCACAATCACAATAGTCAGGTAAGAAGACTGGAAAATGGTAGGGTTTGAACTTGGAGTTCTCATCAGGTTTCTCACTCGATTCTTGCTGTGGCGAAGTCATCTTTCTGGTGGGTGACTATCCTCTTACAACCAATGTTTTATACCAACGTGTCCATACGGTAAGGTGAAATGATTGGGAAGTCGCACTCGCTTCTGGTACACGATTTGATAGACTTTTTCCAAGGGTCGACTGACGATGTGGTGAGTGGGTAAACGTACAATCTTGTTCGGTTGATAGGTGGTCACTTTAAAGTTTGCATCCTCTCCCGATTGCAAGGCTTCTTTCAATACCCCAAAGTTGACCACTCGACTGGTACGATAATTCAGAGTCAGTCCTTTCACTTTGCACGTCGTGTGCACTTCTCCTTGTTTGTCCCGGTATTCGTAGCCGTAATTTTTGGGACCGCCACTGACGAAACTTAGAATCTTGTCGTCGGGATGCTCGTCTGTCCAGGCTCCTAAACGGTCTCCTTCGATGTGAGGGTGATGTTGAATCGGGTGATGGATGTAAATGCAACTGTCCGTGTCAAAGTACAGGACGCGTTCTTCTAACAGTTCTAAAGCTTCGTACAATTTTAAGCGAGCATGGGCTGTCACGTAAGCCGCAATGATGACATTTCCAAAAGGGTCGTCTTGTACAAAGTCCAGATCTTCTTCGTAATTGACCAAGATCAAATTCTCTCGAACGACGTCCACGTGTTTCATGTATTTGGTTTTGTCGTGAATCATCTGGAAGTAGCGGAAAGGTTCTGTCAAATATTCCGTCTTGGGTAAACACGGTCGTTGTGCCATTTTACCCCACAAGCAATTTAACATCACTTTGGCAAACGATCTCCTGCCTTCGTTTTTCTCGATGTGGTCTAAAGTGATGCCTTCTTGTTCGTAGTATTTCTCTTTGAATTGTATTTGGTCTTCGGGAGTGTGACACCAGGAAGGATAGCCGCTGGCTTCTTGTTTCAGTTTCAAAAGGGCATCCACGTAGTCGGCGAAAATGCCTTTCTGAGTAGGGTCACCCTTGCGGTATTGTTGTGTCTTGGGAAAGTGGCAAATTTCGTACACTTCTAACAGTTGGTATCCCATATCCAGAGCTTTGAACAATTCTACGCTGACCCAGGTTCCCGTCAAGGCCCGTTCTTCCTGGCTGTGATGGCAAGGTTGGTCTTGGTTGCACGTTTCGGCACAAGTACGGCACAAGGGAAACATCAGTTTGCCTTGACAATGGTGAGGTAAGACGGGATGGTATAGGTTCGTGGGAGGCAAAACTTTACACTTGATCAAGCCTTCGTATTGTCGAATGTTTTTCAGGTCGATGTGTTCCGTCAGCAATTGCGGGTGCCCTACAGGAAAGCGACAATATTTGCACACGTAGGGATACAGCGAACACACGTCCAAGTATTTGATTTCTTCTCCTTTCTCTTCGTCGGCTTGGTACAGCAAACAGGTGGCATTGGTCCTTCCTCCGTACAAACTATCCCTCGGGTTCAGCGGGTCCATGAACTGGTAACTTTCCACGAGGCGTTTAAACTCGGGATCGGTTTTCATACGGTGATCGTACTCGTGTTCCCACATTTCCACCACTTGGTATCCTTGCTGTTCTAACTTTAGGCGCCGCTGACATGTGTCCTGGTACAATTCTTCCATGGTTCGTTGCAAAAACTGATTTTTAGTGCCACGGTCAGGGTAACAGACGGGACATCCGTGAAATAAGCAACCGTTAAACTCGTACACGATCTTGGGGTTTTCTAAGTCCCAGCCATCTACCGAATACGTTCCGATGGTCTTTTCGCCCCCTCCGTTGCGGGCATGCTGAATCCACTTGTCTTCCTTGTCGCACAAGTAATGTAACCAACGTAGGGCTCTGACCGAGTATTGACGTTTGACATAGTGGGTCGTTTGAGGACTGATGACAGCCACGGTGTTTTCAGGCATGAATCGTTGTCGATACACTAAGGAACACGCTTTGGCAATGGTGCAAGCTTCTTTCAAAGGATCGACCCCTCCGTGTTCCATGAACAGTTCTCGAAATTTTCCACAGCAACGCCGTAAAATGTCCACGTCGGAACGACAATACTTTAGCATTTCTTCCTGAAAGTCGAAAGGGTCCGAGGCGTGAGCCTGGTACCAAGCGTAGAAAGCTTCTCGTTGTTCGGTACGCATGTTGTCGGGGTCGTAATAGTGAGCCTCAGGTAAATGGGGTAGAACGGCGTGTTGATTGGCTTCCGTATTGGAAAAGTATGGAAAGTATCCTTTAGCCATTTCTGTCATTCCAAACGTTTTAGGCATTCGACTCAAAGGCATGGCCAAATAGCTCATCGAATCTTTAAACTGTACTTGTCCCACTTGCATGAAAATGATTTTGGCTCCGTTCAAAGTCACTTTAGGACGCTCGGTGCCTTGTTCTGTATAGTATCTCAAAAGAAACTGTCCATCGTATCCGGAGAAATTGTGAGCCATCACTGTGGCATGACGATGACAATCTCCCTAACGTTCGATGTCCTCTTGGCTCCACGTTTTGTCGATGGGGTCTAAGACCCATCGAGCGAAATCGGCTAGCGTGTTCGGTCCCCGAAAGATTTTTTCACGTCCTCCAGGAATCTTGCTGCAGTGAGGGCAATGACTGAAGATAGGTTCTTGAATGCACTTCTCGCACGCTCGATGAGCCACGCAGAAATTAGGAATGTGAATGCCAGTCTCTTGCATGCATTCGAAATCGAAAAAGATGAAATTGCCTTTCTTCTTGTGACCGTCCTCTTTCTCTGGTGGGGGTTGGTATTTTTGCACGTAACATTGGTGTTCCAAGTCCACGATGTGGTGACAAATTTGACATTTTTTCTTTCCTGAACATACGTGTGCCTTGGTATTATTGGTACGTATGACTTGTTCACACGTAGAGCACAATCTCAGCAGTTGACAAGCACATTTCTTCTGTGAACCTTGCGTCTTCAAATGTTGTTGGTAACAGGTAGGGCTGACAAACGTGCGCAGACAAGTTGAACAAGGCACTGGTTCTTCGCTCAGACAGGGTGAAGAGGCCAAACATCCTGTGCATTTCGATCCACAATGCTTGTGTTGCTCTCGATTGTTATAACCATGGTCACATTTCTCACAGTAATAACTGTATCCCAGGAATCCAGTGATAGTGGTAATCGTATCGAAATGGTCATCGTGATAATAGACATGAATGTATTTTCCGTCCTTAAAGTCTTGCCCTCGAAACAATAGAGGTCCGCGCACTTCTTGAGGGTGCACTTTCAAGGTGTAGCGTGGAGCTAGGACATCTTGCAATTTTTGCATCTCAGGAATGCCACAGGGTGTGTCTTTGGACAGGCCAGCTTGTTGCAACAGGAGTTCTGCTTCATTTCGTTGTTTGGCTCGGTTCGATTGTTGAATAGTGTTCCAGGTTCTTTTCCATTCTACCGTGTCGTTCTTGTTGGCATAGGTTCGTCCCACCACGATGGCACGGGCTAAACACATCTGGTCATGAGGGTTGCGAATTCGGACGAGACTCTTTTTGGTGTTGCGAAGGTCGTCCACCAATAACATCTTTTTGAATCCAGTCCCTTGAGGAGGAGAGACGTGGGTCATGTCCAGTGTGGCTTTACCATCGGTGATGTCAAACTGGTCATTAGATTGTTGCACGTGTTGAATCTTGTCCATGACTTTGGAAGCAGTCAATTCTGCAGGGGTGCTAAACTCGATCCAAACAGGGGATTTCAAACCGTCGTGTTGTATGGAAAGTCTCAAGCGATCGTCTTCTTTGGGTTGACATTGTCGCTTGAGTGCAGTGAGCAAAGAATCCCACACCCCAGTGATGAACACTTCTGCTTTCTCTAACGGCACTTCAGCCTTGAAATCTTTAAACTTCACCGTGTATTTGTAAGCCGTGGTTCTAAATTTTCTAGAGGAGCGCTTTTCCGTCTCTCGAATGGAATAGTACTTTTCAGGGTTAACTAAGGGTGGTGAACTTGGTTTAGAGGGTTCTGATTCTGGTTCACTCATGTCCTCTTCAAAATCACTGGCATGAATTTGTGCCAAGATTTCAGCCCTGGTACGAGGCGATAGATCACGTTTCTGCCTCTTACTTTCTTCTTCTTCTTTCTTCTCGAATGAATTAGATCGTTTGATCTTGAAAGCAAAAAGTCAAATGACTCAAGTTCAAACACCATGAGCTACTTTATAGTCATAGCAGACCAGCGTATATAAAAGGGTGTGTGTCTTGTCCTTTCACTATTCATTTCACTCTCAAGCCGAGCACAACGATGGAAGAGACTAACCAAATGGAACGTTTCGTCAGAGCTTTGCGAGGGGTCATTAGAAAATTCTCTTCAGACCAGCCTACGGACTACTCTCCTTCCTTTAGAGATAAAAGTCAAGATACTTGCTATATCTGTCAGAAGAAAGGGCATTGGTCTTCAGAGTGTCCAGACCGTCAAAAAAGAACAAAAACAGGGACTAAAAAAGACAAAAGTCAAGATACCTGTTATTATTGTAAAGAAAAAGGACATTGGTCTCCAGATTGCCCAAAAAAGAAACAAGAGGAGTCAGAAGAAAAGAGGGATTCTTCAGAAGAAGAGAGGGATTCTTCGGAAGAAGAGAGGGATTCTTCAGAGGAAGAAGAGGAAGAAAGAAGACAATTCTATTTACAAGAGGCAAAGAAACAGGAGAAGAAGAAAAGAAGAAGGGAAGAAAATGAGGAAAAGACGGTGAAGAAATTTAAAAAACAGAGAGACTAAACAAGGAGAAAGAAGAAGTCAATGAACTTTTTATTAAAGTGTTGTGTTGTGAATTGTGAATTGGATTGTAAAAAATGGATAAAAGAATAAATTAATGATATAAGGTAAGTGTCTTTGAGTTTTGATTTTAAAATAAGAACGTACACTCACGCACTCATACACAGACACGTACTATAAGGGTAAAATGGGTGGGTTTTTTTGAGTTATTGGCAAATTGAAATTGTATTTCTTTTCGAGAAATGTGGGTGGCCCTGAAAAGGGCCTTTTTCTTCATGGTGAAGGGGTGAGTTTAAGCAATCAACTTTAACTGCCTTAAGCCTTTGCCACGGCCAAGGCCTACTTCTGGACTGCGTAATGTTGATGATGATGATAATGATTGGGTTGAAATCACTAAGGGTGGTACGGTAGGCTTAGTCACAGGGTTGACGTGTTTAGCTCGGGAAGGTCGTATTCTCTTTGGTCGTAATAAAGAAGTCTGATACATTTGTTTCAGACTTCTTAACTCCGCTAAAATGTCCAACAGTACCGTGACCGTTTGATTTTCACCCTCTTGTTTCTTTGCTGCTACTTCTTCTTCTTGCTGTTGCTGCTGTTGTTTTTTTCTTACCTCTTCTTCTTGCTGTAGGAGAAAAGCCTGTTCCGCTTCCTTTTGTCGTTGTATAAATTTCTCCAATTCTTCTTTCTGTCTCTGTCTAAAATTCTCCACTTGCGGTAATGAAGAAGGTAACGAAGGTTCCGGAACAAATTCTTGCGAGGAGAGAAAATCCACAAAATCCCAGTTCACCTCTTCTGAAAGTAAGTCCGGGTTCCCTTGGGCAGTCTCCCCTGTTGGTGCAGCCCAATGGATCGTTTTCTGAGTTTCCGTCATGTTGAATCACTGTCGCATAGATTGACTGCACACAAGCGCTAGCGAATCTATATAGACCAACAGACGTCACAGACTGCTCTCTTCGGATTGGATGCGGGCTGACTGAATTTTGTAACGCGTGTTCGGATTGGTGAATGAACTCAATCCGTTTCAATCCTACCTGTACCTATAAATAAGCGCAGTTCACTGCATTGATTCACCTGTTCTCGTCGCTTCAAGATGTGGACCACAGTTGAGTCATCCACCCTTGTGTCTTCCATGATGTTTCGGACAGACTTGCTCATGTATGTCCGATCCAAGTGGACCGTTGTCCACAGGACAAACACCAGCCTGTGGATACGTAGGATCTACGTTGAAAGACAAGGATGCCTGAAAAGAGTGCTGGTTTACGGACCAACAGTGAGACGCAGCCTAAGGACAAGAAGAAGACCAATACGGTGCCCTTTATGTTAATGAATACATTAACATAAACCCAAAGGCCCTTTTCAGGGCCAGCCATATTTCTCGAAAAGAGATAACCTTTCCATTGCTACCCTTTTTTTATTTTTTTATTTTTTTTAAAAAAAATATAAAAAAATCCCATGTTCAATTTCCCTTGACGCTATAAAGGCCCACCCTGTTTAATTTCCTTTGACGCTAAACTGCCCCACGATTTTTTTTTTCTCCATGTTAATTTCCCTTGACGGTAATCTGACCCACGATTTTTCTCCATGTTAAATTTCCCTTGACGGTAATCTTGCCCAGGGGTGTTTTTAATGCTAATTCCCATTGACGGTAAAGTGCCCCCCTTCACTACTGATAATAACGAGGATAATTTGGAGTATGCTAACGTCGCTGTATGTAATTTTATTATATAATCATGCAAGTTTGTATTTGTGCATGTACATATTTGTTTAAAACAGTTATGTCAACAACATCTACACGTCTGCGATATTTTTTTTATTTTTACTGTATACTTGTTAATGATATTGTTTAGTTTTGTTTGCAATTCACGTGCTTGATTGCATCTAAAACGTTGAACGTTGATCGGGATGCTCATTATATTTTAATTAGGTGGGAATATAGCTTCTAATTCAAGACACCAATAATACATTAAGCCAAGTTTTTTTTTCTTCTGTTCCACAGTAAATGTTTCCTCGTCGTTTTCATTTAACATCACTGACATAGATCCAGTAGATCCACCTGACGGAGTCAGTCGATAACGCTGTGAAATTGTGGTGGATGTCATAAACGTTACAACACCATGTACTGAAAGACTGTATATACCGGTAACCTCAGAGTGATGTTTAATGGTTTTATTGAGTAGTGACCATATTGCTTGGTCAGACGCGACTGTATTTACCATGTTGATAATCTTTTTGTCGGGAATTTTAATCAGTTTAATTTTTTTAACGATATCAGGAATTCCACTTATAACATCTTCTAGTCTTTATATAATATCATCGATATTACTCTGCGCTATCGTGATTAACTCTGAAAATGATTAAGGATCTCTTACAGCACTTAACAGTTTCTTAGTCGTTTCAATGTCTGATATAGCTGTTTTAATATCGCCGAGTTTTGTGTTAATTTCATAGAGTTTTACGTCGACAGTCAACAGACCTCTAAAGAAATCCTCTGCGATTTGAATGAGTCTTTGAAAGTTTCTACGAAGATTTGATAACATATTTATGTGAACGTCATATTCAGTTCGCATCGTAGTTAATTTAGTATCTACTGTATTATAGTTATTGTCTACATATTTTTTGTTGCGGCATCTTCATCAGATGTTGGATCTCTTAAAACTATTTTATTTCCATCCATGCTGAGTTTACTTGTCATTATATCACCGGTAGATCGCAAACGATTAGCAACGCTTTCTTGCAGTTTCATTTCTAATAGGTGCGATTGATATACTTGAGTCTCTGATTCTACCACTGACAGTAAATACTGGAATAGTATCCTCAGTAGCACCTAGAACACTCCGAATTTATGTCATTCCATTTGATATTACTCATCTTTAAAACTCCGTATTTATCCTGAAAAATAACAACTTCATCTCTGAAGGTTCATAATATCGGCAAGTTCATTTTTAGTAGCATAATTTGACAAATCAGTATCATCTTTTTTATTGTCATTGATAGAAGAAGATCTTCCGTAAATATCAAACACTATAGTTTAAGACCTGTTTAAAACGATTAACGGCTACATGTATAAGCGTGCACGACTTTACGAGGTGGTAATGTTGATGAAGATATAGCATTGAGTACATTAATTACTTTACGACCACATATTGGCGAATCAGTTAGTGTTGGTCTTGGCAATGATTAATACTAAAATGGAATGTTTTTGGCGTATTTTTAAAATTATATTGACGGAGGAAGCCCATATGAATCAAAATAAATGGAAACACGCGGATCAAATGCATATGCAACCCAATGAGTACCAGGCCCATAATTATTATCAAGATTGATAATTCCTGTTTCAATATTAATTGGCTATTCTGGAAATTGATTGCGTATAAAATCTCCTCGAAAAAAATGTTTATTTTCAGTTTATTAGCTAAATCAATTAAATGATAATTATACATTGGACGGATTAACGAAGTGTTACTGGAAGTGTCAGACCTTTTACGTATCGATAAGGAGTTCTGGAAGTCTCCGGCCTCTTCCTCTTTTTTTAAATCTTTTTGCTGTTGGTTCCTTTAATGCCAACTCAGCAGCTGTTCCAACAGCACCAAGTGCAGCTGCTTGTGCTGCAGCGGCTATTAACGCTGGTAAAGCTGCAAGAATTGGAATTATACCTCATGTTTTAACCGAGTATTTAACCGTATCAGCAGAAAAATTGAGTTTAGCGCCTGTTTTTGATTGTTTAACACAATATAAATGCTTGAGTCGACGTTCTGACAAAGATAATTTATTTTGACCACCTGTGATCTGATCCTTTTTAGTGACACTTTTATTCCGCAGTTATTTGCTGAACTTGACTGAAGCTTTTTAATCTGACCAGGTGTTAGACTGACACTAACCTGATGATATGACATTATAAATATAGTGAGTGATTTCATTACGTTTTCTACTGGAGCATCAATAACTCTCATTCGTCCACCAACACCTTCAAGTAACATTGATTTGTCGCTGATTATAACAGCAACTGTTCTGTAATTAGGAACAGCTCCAGCATCTCTATTTACTTGAGCTTGAAAGTGAATATCAACGACAGATTGTCTATAGACATAAATTTATTTTTAACATTAATTCGTTCTGGTAATTGTTGTTGAGGAGGTCTTAGTTGTTTTTGTCATTCAATTTGTTGCTGCGGTGGAGGAAGTTTGGGTTGTTATAATACACATGATATAGCCATTTAAAATAAATATCATTATTTATTTAAACCTCCTTAGATTTTAAAATTTCAGACTTTCGAAAATGACTATCAAATGCAACACTAGAAAAATCTTTCTCTTGAACTCTTTTAAGTTCTTCGATAAAATCATCTTTAAACTTATTAAATTAATTCAACATTTTGTTTTCTAACTTTGGGTTTAGGTGCAATATATTTTGTACATTGGTATTTCAGTACGATTTTTGTCAATACCTTCAACATTTCAGTTGGAAGATCTCTTAAAATCTTTTTTGTTTGTTTAGATCTTCTTGCTATCTTTTCGGTTTGTTCAGTTTATCTTAATTGATGGAATATGAATTGCAGTAGCTTCTGCAACTCTTTCAGTAACCTCTGTAGCCGGTTTAAACAATCTGTATGTACCTTCTGCATATTCAACTTGGGATTCTTGAGATTCTTGAAGTTTTTGTCTTAGAGAGTCACAAACAGGCAAAAACATTTTGATTGCTTCCAATCTTTCTCTAGCTAATCTAGCTGTGTAAGACTCCATACCCGGTGCCATTATTGATATAATAATGATTTCATTATAGCAGCAGAGAGGGTGCGACTTCAATGAAATGTCCGGTGGGTAAACAAAACGCGCATACAAATTTAGAAAAACACAAACGACAAAGATAAAGTAACTAAATAAACTAACCCAATTAGAGAAACTCTCAGTATGTTAGAGGCTTCGGTCTGGAGTTACTACGCTTATATTTTCATTTTCGTAGGAAGCTTTATTTTTCAAAAATGACGCTTCAGCAAAAGGTCTGTTAACTTTCTCTGCTGCTGAATATCAACCTCGTGTCGAGCACCTTTGCCTAGCCGGACCAGCAAACTTAAAATAACTTTCATCGAGATATACCTACATGAAATCGATAGGAATATGGTTTATTTTTTCAAGAAATTGCGATCATGGCATTTGTTATGTCTTTAATCCGCTGACAGACGAGACGAAAGTACATCGTTGCTGAAATTTGTCCTGGATCTGGCCATTTGCATTCCTAGTCACGTGACTACACTACTCTCGCAACCCACATGTCAATGATATCAGAGGTCAAACAGTCACATGATATCAACAATAAATAATTTCTAGTGTATCGGTGTAGGAAAACAAATCAAAAACATAAATCAAAGTCACGTGATTTCTATAGGATAATGAAAAAATTAAACTTCTCAAAATATTTTATTGTGAAAATCTGTAAATGTTGCAGCAATTTAAAGAAAACCAGTTCCTCTACGCAGAGAGTACATGTCAATGTGGTAATCACCTGACACTAACAAAACCATCGCTGACATGTGCCCGGTACTTCTTGAAAATGGTTTTCTCCACCCTGCGGCGACACCGTTGTTCTCAGATTAAATATGTTGAGAATTAAGTGTGCATTGTATTTATTTACAAATATTAAGTGACTTTATAATATGTCCAAATTCTATGTATAACAACTTTGGAAATTTGTTTATTGTCAATATCACATGTCTATATGACTTCTGAAGTCACTGACATGTTGGTTGCGAGATTTATATAGTCATGTGACTCGGGATGCAAATAACCAGATCCAGGTAAAATTTCAGCAATGATGTACTTTCGTCTAATCTGTCAGCTGATTAAAGACATGACGAATGCTATGCTCACATTTTTTGAGAAAATAAATCATATTCCTATCGATGCAGGTACATCTCAATGAAAGGTCGTAATACATTACCAAAGACGCTTTAAACTGCATGTATTTTTGTTGAAAGATGTCTTCTGCATGATCATAATGCTGCTTATATTATGCAAATTGCATCCAGCAAGTGACATGATTTTAGGATGAAAGGGACAAGAAAGGTCTTAAGATGTTGTAACAGTGCAGAAGAATGAAAAGGAATATTTTGGATTCTTGGGGGGGGGGGGAAGCAGGAAGGGCAACAATTACCTTTAGTGGACATTATGCGTGGATTTGTATATGTCTGATGGTGGGAAAGATTACTGCCATTGCCATGGCCTACATGAAATTTAAAGGATTACAAGTTGAGAGATAGCAACAAGCCATTGAGTTCCATAGGGCTTGGAACTGCATTTGTGAAACTATACTGGAGGTAATTATGGTCCAAATGTACTTTTTAATTGTTTACCGTAGTTGCATTACTTGTGAATTACACTTCTTGACTTACAAATGCATGTTTTCCAGCTAGAAAGTAGCACTACATTATATTTTTTACACCTTTTGAAAACCATCTAACTTTCGGAGATAGAAAAAATTGACTTACTGAGAAGGTGTCATAAAGGTTGGCAGGTTTGATACATACATACATCCATACAGTTACTTACATACATACATACATACACATGACATGGTGCTTCATTTGAAGTTGATAACAATTACCATGATTGAGGTGTAACCTTTACAATTACAAGATAATGAAACTGCTATGCCTATACCACAATATCATCTCATGGTTGAAAAATTATTATCTAATATTCTACTTTTTTCTTGCAGGAATTACTTGAAAAACACTTGATTAATAAGGAATCCTCAAATAAGGAGAGCAAAGTGTTCTATTTGAAAATGAAGGGAGACTAATACCGTTACCTTGCTGAAGTACAACCAGCCCCTGGTAGAGAAGGTATATGTACTGTTATTTTATAAATTTATCAAATTAATATTTATACATGAAATCGTGTCATGTTTGAATGGAGAAATGCATTCTGTCTATGTGATTTTAATAATAATGGTAGAAATTACACATTGTATTTTAATTTCATCCGATTTTACCTAGATTCCATTATTGCAGTTGCAAAAGAGTACAAAATATTAGATCACCTGCCACATAAACAAGATAATGTTTTATTTTTTAAACTTCACTAGAAAATATCACTTGACAACATTTCTATAGTAGCTCATAACAATCCCTTTTTAGACATGCTTAGTTAGTTCCTTTGGAATTATCTGTGAATCTACTGATGAAGTTTTGAAAAGTTTACAAATTAAATTGCTTCTTCTGATGCCACTTAATTAACTGTTAACTATTTATACCTACCATAGTTATTCTAATAGAAGCTGTCCTTCTAATAACACCAGTCCTCCCAAAAATGAATTCCTACGTTATTGAGGCTTGTTCATCAGTATATACCCATTATATTATGTCCAGATAATTACAACAGTACACGAGTAATCCAGACATTCCAACCCTTACGATTTTGCCATAGGTCTTACTGAAATTACCCTTAAAATATGGTCTTGCAGAATAGAAGCACCAATTACTTAAGTATGATTGTTTGAAGTAAAATCCTGATAATGGTTTATCTGTGTTTAATTGGGGTCCATATTTTATATTAGATTCAGTGGAATTGGTCAGGAAACCAGACTAACCTTACCGGAGTACCTCATACGCTTTAAACTGCTGTTGCTGTGGAGTTCTTTTGTGATGCAAAATGTCTGCATCATCAAACAGTTGCTTTGTTCCTGTGGGGGGGGGGGGGGGGTAATGGCAAGAAACCATAGTGTTTGGAACTGCAGTTTGTGAAACGACTAGAGGTAATTAAGGTTTACAAACTTTTGAGTTGAATATGTTTACTGTCACATTGGTCTTGAATGACACTTTTGGACTTTTAAATGCTTGTGTTTCATCTTAACATTAGCAGTGGATGATATTTTGTTACACCTTTCTGAAAACTGGTCCAGCTTATGGGGGAAAAATTTACTGCCTTACTGAGGAGGTTTTGTTACAGTTGGCAGGTCCGGTAATCAATTGACATAGAAAGATCAAAACAACGTAATTTAGAAACGTTTAAATAGTGATGTACACTATTCAGAACCCCTCCCCCCACATCTGGCAATTGTGCTGTCCCTGTGATATCTATCAGAATAACTGCAGTATTTGTATTAAAATAACAAAATCTGTACTTGTGTATCTTAGAACCTAATATGTAATAAGTTCATATGATGCCATTTCATGAAAATATATGGTGTATAGACCAAGGGCACACAAACCTTAAGTAACGGATTGACTATTTATTATCATAAAAATTTTGACATTTAATTAATTGCTGCTGATAAAACATAATCATAGCTATACATTGACAATGAACTGACACTGAATTGAATTTATGAATGAGCCCAGTTGTTCTTTCCAACCATATAGTATATAGTTACCTCAGACTTAACCCACCCCATTTTTTTGATCTTTTGACATTTATGTCATAGTATGGGTCTAATAGAAACTTACAAAGATGGTGCCATGCATGTGAGTGGATTTATTTCTGGAAACTTGCACTTAAATATTAACACTCACTTTCTGGATTCGGTACATCATTCCATAGTTAGGTTTGCAGATTTATGCTTTTAATGTTTGTTTATTTACTCGGTATTTGTTTTTTTTATCTGGCCATGACCATGCAGCACTTACGGAATTCAACAGCTTCGTACAGCTCTCCTTTTTATAACACGTTACTCATGATCCACAACAACAGGTTATGAAAATTATATATGGAATGTTGGTATGTAGTGAATTATACAATGTACTGAACTATGGTAAAGTGGATGCTAGCAAAAAGATCAAATTTCAGCATTTTCTTCTTTCAACCCATATTGCTATACATTGGCGTGATTTTTGTCATGTGGTCCATAGTAGTAATGCATTATATCTTCAATTACTTTATGTCAAGGTACATTACATTGGGGGACAGCTGTGTTCATCTGTTTCTGATCTAAAAAAAAAATATCTAAATCTTCTATCACAAAATATTTAGACTTTGTGCAGTTTCATAAAGAGGTACTGCCTTTGCAGTGTTTGCCATTATTATTACTTGACAAGTATACTTTGTGTTTCCGGCAGATTTTATTAAGAGCAGATTTTCAGTATTAAAAAAATTCAAAATGCTTTTAGTGATTGCATTCTAAAACTGTTGTTTACATATTGATGTTTAAAGATTGAAAACAAAAGTTGCTATATTTTCATTACCAATTATAATGGAGGGTGAGGTAATAGTTGACAATCTATTAAAACACATGACTGTTGGAAAAGTTTGTTTAGTGTTTGGTGCAATTGATATCAACACCTGCATGAACTAGATTTTGTCTGGAGCTAAACACACAGTTACTGGTCTGGGTCAAGGAGCTTTTCTCAATCCATCAACTACTGCTTCTAAAGTGTACATCTAATATATCACGTTGTAAAGTGATCTTCAATTTCTTCATAGAAAAAGGCAAAGTTGACACATTTCAACAAGCTACCAACTTCGTCTTGTAGTGTGTAGATGAAAATCAATATATTCATGCAATGATCATTTTCCCTTATCAATACAAGATAGGACGAATCTATACAAAATGATAATTACCCCATACATGGTGCTTTAAGGATTAGCATTCATGAATAATTATCAGTTTTTTACCTTTTTATTCTTTAATTGAGAACATAGCTGAGACGGTCACAGCAGTCATGTGCAGCGATTTCTCTTGGTTAAAAAAAAAACACCTAATGACCCTCTGCCAGTTCTGTGTCTTTTTGTTTTAGAGACTTTAAATTCCTATACAATAAAAAGGGGAGAATTTACATGACAGTGACTTATTACTATAAACTAACAATTCGAGTCCCTCTAGTGTCCAGAAAGAATTTCCATAAATGTACTGATGTGTGTTGAAACCACCTCTAATATTCTTGGTTGAAAAGATTTTCAGATTAACTGCTCTTGCATACATATTTGATGTAAGATTCATCTCGAACCAGTCATCATTTCAAGACTTCTGGTGAAAACCTGATGTCTGTATATGATCATCCATTTAAGAGAATTAGTGACAAGATTTTCAATATGTTCCTTGTGGCTGGCAAACATCTGCAGGGATCCATTTTAATTTAGGAAAGTAGATTTCATGACAAGTCATTATGTGAAAACCCTATGTCAATATGATCATCAGTTCTAGAGAAGTAGCTATAACAAGACTAGAAAGATGGCTGCCATGGTAGCTATAGTGGATCTCAGACTGGTACCATGCTCATTTAGGATCAACTAGAAATCATAAGAAGTCCTTCAGGACACATGGTACTAATTATACGGAAGAACTGTGAACCAGTCTAGAAATGTATGAAGAAATAATAGAGTATTTACGGGTTTGGTGGTCCATAATTGGTTAATAATGAAAATTAAAATTTTAGTAAAAATATCTTTTGAGAGCTTATCCTATATGTAATTTTTAAAAAATATAGACAAATTTCTACTGATGCAATTTTAGCATTTTTACAGGCTTGACTCAGGAGTACTAAATAATGAAAGTAACACCTAATTCATTTGGTGCTGAATCAATAACATGTGTTTCATGCACATGTATGTAAACAAAGTGCTGCGGGTCATATGATGCTCTCCACACATAAGCTTGCACCAAGGTTAGATGTGCATGAAGATTTATAGGTCTCATCATCAGCACCCAGAAATTTTAAAATATTGAATTTTGAATATGATGGTGTTTCCATGTTTACTACAGGAGTTGAATTAGTACCATGTGTCCTTCAGTGAAAACCCCATGCTCATATGACTGTTCAGTCATTTTGAGTAGCCATAACAAGGTTACTAAAATGACCACTGTAATGGCCATAGTGGATGTCTGAATGGTACCATTTATGACCAACCTGACATCATAAGAAGTCTCATGATGGCAACAATAACATTTTTAAGAGTGTTGCCATGGCAGCTAGTGGGATATCAGATCAACAGATTTTTCAATTAGGATGAACTAAACATCATAGGAAGTCTTTGAGAGAAAATCCACAGCCATCCAGTCAGACAGATCAGTGAGGACAAGATTTTTACAAATGGCAGGCTGCTATGGTGGCCATAATGAATGTGTGAGCTCAACCATTTTCTTATAGGACCAACTATACACTGGAGTGAAAATATGTAAGATTCATTGCACTCATCCAAGTAACTGAGGAGTACTCATCCAAGTAACTGAGGAGTACTCATCCAAGTAACTGAGGAGTTACTCATCCAAGTAACTGAGGAAGAGTACTTGTCCAAGTAATTGAGGAGTACTGATAAGAGACTATGGAGAACATAAGCTCCCTAGAAGAGTTAAAAATCACTGACATGAAATCTGTGCTGGAAAGTCAAGGGCGTTTCAAACAACCTCTAAATGCAGCAATCGATACTGATGTTCCAAATTTGATAAATTAAAGGCCTAAAAAGTTCACTAGAGAATAAAAGGGACAGAATTTGCTTGGTATCCTCTTATTACTACACTGAAGTGAAAAATTTGTGTAGAAACTTCATAGTTGTGATTTTCCTGGTGATATATTTCATTTTTATAAGCAATATTTCACTTTTCTTGAAGCAGACAGTCTCATTTAACCAGACCTTTTCCAATGCTCAGTGAGATCTCCACAAAATATAAGACTTGTAAGAAATAGATTTTCCTGCAATACAAGAATGAAGCTTTCACAAAACTTTTTAAAAGTAATTTGACTGGCTATCAAGATAAGGTGACGTAATATATCACTGTGATGACAAAATGATGTTATATTTCATACATTCATGGAAAGTTTCTTTGTCTAACTGAGAAATGTTTATTGCATCAGATTCTGTTAAAATGATATCTAATGAAGTCCTTGAAAGTTTGCAATATAATTTTTGTCTCAAATGATTGAAGAAAGTAAATCTCTGTAAATTCTGAGATAGTGATAAATGTCTTTGTAGTTTTCATTCTGCAAAGCTTGACTCCAGCACCTTCTGTCAGTAACAGAGATCAAATGAATATTTTACCATACTCTAGTACGGCAGAGATCTCATGAAACCAAAAAAAAATGCTGGTTGAATGAGATAATATAAGTCAGAGTTTATCCACCAAATACAATGCTTAGTAACCACTATGGTGGCCTAAACGGTTAGAGTGTCTGCCTTGGATGTGGGAGGTCATGAGTTCAAATCTCAGCCAAATCATACCAAAGACTTATAAAAATGGTACTAATAGCTGCCTAAATTGGCGCTCAGCATTAAGAGGTTAGTGTTAGGACTGGTTGGCCTGGTGTCAGGATAATGTGACTGGGTGGAACATGATGCTACATTATCTGTGTCATGATACCCCAGTGCTAGATATCACTGAAAGGTATTATAATGAGTCGATAAAACCATTTATTTAATATTGTTTTGTTTTATTTCTTTTGCATTTCTTAAAGCATTCTTCAGAAATTATTATCATTTGCCAACCCCTAAAAGCCAGAATTCATTGGGGGTAAAGTCACAATCTTTGAGTAGCACTAGAGTGACAGCCTCTGCGACCACTATTAACGGTACAGTTCTTACATTAGTAATTACACTGATTGGCCACTTTAGCTAAAGCCTCACATGCAACCCATTTATCTTATTCCTAGTTTCATTTACATGTACATGTATATAGTTGACCTGTTGAGAATAACTGATTACAGTATAATCATGTATGTATCAGTTTACGTCTTAAGATACAATGACTTGGCAGCACAATACTGGTGATATGATTCCAATTAAAAATAAAGTTTTAAACACATATTACTATAAAGAAATGCAAAATAATACACATAAAGCCACACGACATAAATACTAAAATATAAATATGTTAAAATTCCATTAAAGATATATAAAAGATAAAGGCATAAAATATAAAATCATTAAAACAAATCTAAATTTGTTACATAAATTCTACTCTACGAAAAACTCCAAGATTTTCTCTAGTGGCACAGCATACTAATTTTGTTAACCAAGTTCACATACAAAATTTCAGTATCACCGTGTGCAAATAAATATATTCAGCAAGAAGGTGGACATTTCAGGATATGTACATTGGTTGAGGTCCATCCATCAGACGGTGTAATTAGGTCATTTATTAGTGTTCTGTATCCATCAGGTGGTATAATTAGGTCATTTATTAGTGTTCTGTATCTATCAGGCGGTGTAATTTAGGTCATTTATTAGTGTTCTGTATGTGACTGGCAAAATAACACCACATCTCTATGTTTTGTTATGTATTAGTTGTACCACTATCCAATAATGAATTTTATGTTCCAATGTTTGTGGAACATTAAGTTTGTAGTGACTGATGCATATGTCACTGTCATTTATTCTTACATTAAGGGTGTTGTCATTACAAACATTTATCATACCACCTCAAGATTTTAGGTAGGATAGTATAGCATGCCAACACATCATGAGCTAATTAGCTAATTACCGGTAAGTTAGAATTATAAAGAAAAGTCAGTAAAAGATCAAATGCCAGTCATGGTGAGCTTATTTTGCTGAAAGAGTGTGGCATGAGAAAGCGTCCACAATTTCGTGATTCGATCATGAACTGCACTTGGTAAATGACATCAAACACAAACCTTACTCCAATTCGGTGAAATATAACGTATGGATCATAACTACCTTGTTCTTCACCGAGGGAGCAGTGTTCGTGAAAACACATTCCCTTACAAAGTTTCATGATTCTACATAGAACAGTGTATACAGTATAAATAGCTTGCTAAAAACCTATGGAGTCATCAGCTAAATACAAAAATTAACCTACGCCAGTAGTATGTTAAAAATAGATCATAATGATAATTTTGCGTAGGTATAGTGCTAAGGGAGATATTTATGATCATCTAGTTTAATAAGCAACCATGAACCATTAAAGCTTAAAATTTAATCAGTCAGTGAATCATGAAATATGGGTCTGTGAATCATGAAATATGGGTCTATGAATCATGAATTTTGGGTCACACTAATTTATGTTGAGGGTCTAGTACTCATCACAATGCTTACAATTACCGTGCTTTGTGATTTCAGGTATAACAATGTCTTTAAATGGATGCATAAAATGCATGTTATCATGAACTAAACAGACAAAATTTAGCCCAAACCAGAAGATTGCTCAACACAGGTCACTGTGACCTTCTTTTCCTGCAGACGTGTGGTATTAACAGAAATGCATATATTCATATGGTTTGTTGGTTCTAGTGATAACAATGATTGTGAAAAAAATTGGAAAACAAACCTTACTCAAAGTCATTGAAGCATGAAATATTGGTCTCAGTGACATACTTCTGTTTTAAAAGCGCTCTTCTTGTCATGATGCACCCCTTTGTTATATTTCATGATTCTAAGTATAACACCATGTGTACATGACACAACCAACCTGAGCTAAACAAAAAAACTTGACCAGAAATGAACAAATAATATACATGCTGTACAAAGCTAGTCCCTTCCTATTGGGTAGGTTTTATGAAACCCATTCCAAGCTGGCTCTGGTAGCCTCAATGGTTAGAGCATCCACCTCAGACGTGTGAGGTCACAGGTTTAAACTGTGGCCGAGTCAAGGCAAAGACATGTAAAAAAAATGGTACCAACAGCTGCCTCACTAGGTGCTCTGCATTAACTGGTCAGCCTAGTGTCAGGATAATGTGACTGGATGGGACATGACAATACATGTCTGCAGCATGATGCCCCAGTGCCAGACATCACTATAAACTGCCACACTGCAGGCATCGTAGTGATATGACTGAAAAATTGTTAAAGCTACATTAAAGATCCAAATCACAGAAACACAAGCCTTGGAGCCAGAAATAACATATGGTTGATATGCAGTTAGGCTGTATATATGTATAAGCTTTTACATCTGCAGAGGCTGACAATGATCCCAGGGATAGTGCATTTACTCTCTACTTTGCAGAGGTGAGCTAAAACATTATTTGCTTGACAGGAAAGTTGTTTTTCATCAGTGTAGCCTAATGTAAATGTAAGAAGCTAACCTATATAAAAAATCCAGCAATTTTACCATGCCACAGTTGATCCCATTCTAAACTGATTGATGATATGCAACAGTTGATCCCATTCTCAACCAATTGATGATATGCAACAGTTGATTCCATTCTCAGCCAATTGATGATATGCAACAGTTGATCCCATTCTCAACCAATTGATGATATGCAACAGTTGATTCCATTCTCAGCCAATTGATGATATGCAACAGTTGATCCCATTCTCAACCGATTGATGATATGCAACAGTTGATCCCATTCTCAACAAACTGATGATATGCAACAGTTGATCCCATTCTCAACCGATTGATGATATGCAACAGTTGATCCCATTCTCAACCGATTGATGATATGCAACAGTTGATCCCATTCTCAACAAACTGATGATATGCAACAGTTGATCCCATTCTCAACAAACTGATGATATGCAACAGTTGATCCCATTCTCAACCGATTGATGATATGCAACAGTTGATCCCATTCTCAACCGATTGATGATATGCAACAGTTGATCCCATTCTCAACAAACTGATGATATGCAACAGTTGATCCCATTCTCAACCGATTGATGATATGCAACAGTTGATCCCATTCTCAACTGATTGATGATATGCAACAGTTGATCAGATTCTGATATGATTGATTTTAAAATGGAGTTGCTCCAGAATATTCATAAGTTTTTATATAAAAAAATGACCAACATTATTTAGTCAAATAATTTCTTATTTAATAATAAGTAGCAATTTGTTCCTCTATTACCTTTACCATTTCATATGGCTCTAGACAGCCATTTCAGAACTGTAAAATGTAAAATGACTTCTGATATCTTACCTTTACAGAATGTACGTAACCACCATTAGGGATTTAGCAGCTTTTGTACAAAGTAGGCACTGACCATTGACTGACACAAATTCAATCTTATAATGCATGAAAAATGCAGGTAATATTCTCATAAACAAGACACAAATATGTTACATTCTGTAATCTATGCAAAAATCAGACATTTTGTACTACAGCCAATGTAGAAATCAAATGTGGCATATATACATACTTATAATTGTAGATTGTTTCATTTCTAGATTTAAGAATGAGTCATTCTGATCACTTCCAAAATTCCACATTCATCTTTTCCAGGCATTATGAGAAACCACAAAAGGTAATTTGGTCATCCATAGAGTACATATGTTCAGGTCAGAGACATTGCATACAATTCATCATTAAATATGATTGCTGCTAGCTCGCGTTTGAATTCTGATAGAGACGAATAGGCAGTGCTGATCTCCAGAACTGGACCACAAGTGTGTGCCTTTGGAATGTGGTTAAGTCCAGTCCCATTATTAATGCTAACAACAATTGGCTCTGCAGGCATACTGGTGCTGCCAGTCGTAAAATGCAAAAATTGTGCCAGGGCTTCACTGTTCAGGCATCTGATAAAGTCTTTTAGGTAGATGAGTGCCGTTTGTTGTGGACTGGAGAGGTACTCTTCATCTGTTTCTGTCTTCAACTTTTGAAGCACTTTTTGTGGTGTTGGTTGAAGGCTTCTGTACATTTCAATCAGTCCACATTCTGAAATGCAGCCCCACAGATTAGTCATCCACACATTTGGAATGCCGCTCATCATAATCTGCCCAAAGTATGATGGCTTTGCTATCAACTCCGCTCTTGCTATCTTCAACACTTGCTGCCTAAAATGCTTGGGTGATGGTATGTTATTCATTCCAAATCTGGCGAACATTTCCATCAGCTGTGACATCAAATCGTCCGAAAACACATCTATAAACATATAAAGATAAGATTAGAAAATGGACCCCATATTTAATATTGTCCTTTTGTTACATTACTGAAGGATTCATATTTTGTGAATAAACCTGCCATTTTCTATAAATTCTTATACTGAAACATTTTTGTACAAGCTTATTTAAGAGAAAACTGACATTTATTGAAAAGTAAAATAACCCAGACTTTAAATTCAAAACCTAGAATGTCTCTGATGAGATGACATAAATTTCAGAAGCATAAGTGTAATATGATTCATTTATACACTTTACAAAGCTTGACCTCTGACTTTGACCTTCTTGATTAGACCTTAAAAGTGTAAAGCCAAATATTTTTAGGCAACCATATATAAAAATAACACATTTAAGTTTCATCTATCAATTTCAAAAGCCTAGTAAATCAGAAAACCGGATGGAAAATGCAATTGAAACCTCAAATACTGATATGTGACCTTGACCTCCCAGTGGTATATTTGACACACCTTCCAATGGTGACATATAGTTTTACCAGGTTTAATCTTAAATGGCTCAAAAATTATTGAGTTGATAAGAAGGTGTAATGCAATGTTCAACATAAGTACCATAATGCCTGCCCTATATCAAGGTCATGGTTGCCTCATATCAAAGTCATGCCTTAGACAGCTTTGTACTTGGGCCTGAGCCCTAATCATCCTTTAGCAATCAGACTACTTCAAGCAAGCCAGACTGCTCTGGTGGCCTAGTGGTTAGAGAATCTGCCCTGGATGCGGGAGGTCGTGGGTTCAAACCCCAGCTGAGTCATATCAAAGACTTACAAAAATGGTACTAACTGCTACCTCGCTAGGCGCTCAGCATTAAGAAGTTAGTGATAGGACTGGTCGGCCTGGTGTCAGAATAATGTGACTGGGTGGGACATCATGCTACATGTCTGCTGCATGATGCCCCAGTGCTAGATATCACTTTAAACTGCCACACTGCAGACATCATAGTGATATGACTTGGAAAATTGTTAAAGCTACATTAAAAATCTAAATCACAAACACACACTCAAGCAATCCAGCTTGTGTTTCCAGAAGAAATCAGAAGACCTAGAGCTATTTATGACCGTAGTTAAGTGCAATGGATTAAATGCAGCCAATAAAACATATTTAAAAAATGGCCATATTATGCATTTGTTTGTAAGGGTACTGCCACATGTAAGATGTTGTAACCAATCTTATGTCTTATGACACATTATGAGGAAGTGGTAACCTGTAAGGGTACTGTGATATGTAAGATGTTGTAACCAATCTTATGTCTTATAACACATTCTGAGGAAATGGTCAGGAGGGTATAATAAAAGAAATCTAGAGTTATTTCATCACTTCATTTCAGCATCTCATCAAAGGCCAAAAACATGGTGCTCACTATATTCAAAAATGGAAATGATCCAACGCTGTTATTTCAATCAAGCACCAAGTAGGTAGATGTCTTCATGTAGAGCTCAGCAAAATTAAAGTGCAGCCAGAGAGTACAGGCAATTTCCTGTACTGTTTACCACATGTCCATTTGCTTGAACTTAAGGAAATTAAATCACATCACCATATCAGACCTAACAATGATCAATTCTAAGAGATTTTCATGGTTTTTTTATTTCTTAATAAACTATCAGACATGAATTTTCATGACTGTTGTAAATATATGCCCTGGCAACCCTGGACCTACTAGTCACATTTGAGGTTGTGGTAAACAGGATATCAGTTGGCTGTATCTGGTACATATGATATACACTCTCATCTATCTGGCAAGAATACAGCATGGCATATTTGAACATCAAGTTGCGTCCATTAATCTCAGACAGCTCTAAAGTTAAAAGTGAAGAGTGTAATAGAACAATACTTAGCCTTGAAGAAAGAAACCCCAATGTGACTAACAACAAATGTCCTAATTAGATATGTCAGTATGTGAGTGTTTATGGTATACCACCACCACCAGCTCTACAAGTAAAGATCCTCAATGCAACATAAACCCTTGTCATGATACAAATGATTCATGAAGATATCTAAATTGGTTTTAAACAAGACTGAAGGTACTAATGCTGCAGGGGCCCCGAGTGGCTGGGTGGTCTAAAGCACTCACCATTACGGATCACTGCCATTTCACCTCTGTCTGCGTGGGTTCGAGTCTCGGATTCGGCCAATGGGGTTATGTGGGAAAGCTTGCCAGTAGCTTCTCACGGGTTGGTGGTTCTTTCCGGGGTTCTTCCTCCACCATTAATACTGGCTGCCATGTATAGCCTATTGTGTGCTGAAAAAATGGCGTTAAACCCTACAACAACAACATTAACAACAACAAAAACAACAATTAATGAGTCAAAGTCCGTTCCTCCTGTCCATTTATAACTTCTGAGTAGTGAAACCATCTCCGATATTCTTGAGATACTCGAACAAACAAAATTCGGCAAGAAAAATGTTCGAAAAGAAAACATTTTATAGTACATAATTCTATGTCATGACATTTCACATAAAAGTCAGTTTTTAAGTGTCATCAAAAGTGTATCAATTTGTGGGTTATTGTCATATAAATATATCACTTGAAATGCGCTTATTGACATGTTCTTCAAACATGACACAAAAGTAGACAAAATTTCATGAATAGTAGAGGTATTATGAAGTGTATTGACAATTTTCAGTAATGAGACAGCTTAAACGGCAATGACCTGACAAAGGGAGACATGTTTTTGTCATGATACAAGTACGTACCAAGTTTCATGAATATTTCTCATCAGCTTAAGAAACATTAACTATAAGTGAGTGTGAACAAGCTTCCCATGTGGGCCTGATACTGCTCATCTGGCTTATATAATTAAATAGCTGACAGGCCACCAAGCAGGCTGATGTAGTATAGTAAAAATATAAATAATCTTCAAATCTGTTATATAACTTTTAAACTTTACCTATTTCACCACCATCTGAGAAAAAAAATTATTTTCAACGATATGGGCATAATTATTAAGAATAACTCAAACACATACACGAACTCATCCAAGATCTTATTAACAAAAACCTATTTACTACAATTTATCTAAATTAAATGAGAATATCAAAACTCAGAGTCTCTAGAGAATATAAATGCTTGGAGTCTCTAGAGAATATAAATGCTTGGAGTCTCTAGAGAATATCAAAACTCAGAATCTCTGGAGAATATACATGCTTGGAGTCTCTAGGGTATGTAAATGCTTAGTCTCTAGAGAATAAAAATGCTCACAGTCTCTCGAGACTGTAAAAGCTCAGTCTCTAGAGAATATAAAAGCTTGGAGTCTCTAGAGTATATAAATGCTCAGTCTCTAGAGAATATAAAAGCTAAGCCTCTAGAGAATACAAAAGCTCAGTTTCTGGAGTATATAAAAGCTCAGTCTCTAGAGTATATAAATGCTCAGTCTCATAAATATATAAAAGCTTAGTCACTAGAGAATACAAAAGCTCAGTTTCTAGAGAATATGACCGCTCAGAGACTCTAGAGAATATAAAAGCTCAGAGATCTAGAGAATATAAAAGCTCAGTCTCTAGAGAATATAAAAGCTCAGTCTCTAGAGAATATAAAAGCTCAGTCTATAAAGTATGTAAATGCTCAGTCTCTTTGAGTATATAAATTCTCAGTCTCTAGAGAATATGAAAGCTCAGATTCTCTAAAGAATATAAAAGTTTGGAGTCACTAGAGAATATAAATGCTCAAAGTCTCTGGAGAATATAAAAGCTCAGTCTCTAAAGAATATAAAAGCTCAGAGTCTCTGGAGAATATAAATACTCAGCCTCTAGAGAATATAAATGCTCAGAGTCTCTAGAGAATATAAAAGCTCAGAGTCTCTAGAGAATATAAAAGCTCAGTCTCTAGAGAAAATAAAAGCTTAGTCTCCAGAGAATATAAAAGCTTGGAGTCTCTAGACAATATAAAAGCTCAGATTATCTAGAGAATATGAATGCTCAGTCTCAAGAGAATATAAAACCTCAGTCTCTTGCGAATATAAATACTCAGTCTATAGAGAATATACAAGCTCAGTCTCAAAGAATATGAAAGCTCAGTCTCTAGAGAATGTAAAAGCTCAGTCTCTAGCAAATATAAATGCTCAGTCTCTAGAGTTTGCAAATGCTCAGAATCTCTAGAGAATAAAAATGCTCGGTCTCTAGAGAATATAAAAGCTCAGTCTCAAGAAAATATGAAAGCTCAGAGTCTCTAGAGAATATAAATGCTCACAGTCTCTAGAGAATATAAAAGCTCAATCTCTAGAGAAAATAAAAGCTTAGTCTCTAGAGTATGTAAATGCTCAGTCTCTAGAATATATAAAAGCTCAGTCTCCAGAGAATATAAAAGCTAGGAGTCTCAAGAGAATATAAAAACTTGGAGTCTCTAGAGAATATAAAAGCTTGGAGTCTCTAGAGAATATACAATCTTGGAGTCTCTAGAGAAATAAAAAGCTCAGTCTCTAGAGAATATGAATGCTCAGTCTCACGAGAATATAAAATCTCAGTCTCTTGCGAATATAAATACTCAGTCTATAGAGAATATACAAGCTGTCTCTAGAGAATATGAAATCTCAGTCTCTAGAGAATATAAATGCTCACAGTCTCTAGAGAACATAAAAGCTCAGTCTCTAGTGAATATAAATGCTCAGAGGCTCTAGAGAATATAAAAGCTCAGTCTCTTGAAAATATAAATGCTCAGTCTCTAGAGTTGATAAATGCTCAGTCTCTAGAGCATATAAATGCTGTCTCTAGCAAATATAAATGCCCAGAGTTTCTAGAGAATATAAATGCTCAGAATCTCGAGAGAATATAAATGCTCAGTCTCTAGAGAATATAAAAGCTGTCTCTAGAAAATATGAAAGCTCAGTCTCTAGAGAATATAAATGCTCAGTCTCTAGAGAATATAAAAGCTTAGAGTCTCTAGAGAATATAAAAGCTCAGCGAATCTTATGTGTGATGACCCCATTAATGTGGGCTGATCTTGCATTTAATAAAACCAATATAAAGCCATGAAGATATATGCTTCTTCACCAAATTGAGCCAACTCCAATTTGTATTCATTATCTAGAGTAGTAACCAGCTCAAGCAATCTGATATGAAATTACCTGATAAACGTTTTTATCATTCTAAGACTTAAACTACATAACAGAAGCAAAACCAAAAAGTTTAGCAGTCAACAAATAATTTATTTTATAAAGTTACAGACTGAAAATTTGAAAGACACAGTTTGATGAATTAAATTCCAAATAATCCTAAATGTCCTATCACAGGTCCAAATGTATAGAATGTTCCGAATGAATTCCAATAGTCTTGAATGTCATGATGGACCACAATTATTGATATGTATGAATGAGTTCTCAATAATCCTGAAGTAGTGTTTTAGTCCAAAAATGAGCACTTTGTAATTTTAGGGAATGATTTAAATGATTTATCTCAAAGTATATCTGAACACAACTGTAAATGATTCCACAGAGTGATCATAAAACAGGAATGAATAATTTTTAAAGAACACACAATATATAGGGTCAACTGAAACTTTATTGTACATTTAAAATAATCATTGGCACAACAGTGGCAAATCCCATCATAGAACACTGCACCAGTCAAGTTCTGAATTTTTTCCTATAGGAATACCTTAGGAAGAGAGATATGGGGGAGTTTGTAGGGTTAAGAGTACCCGACACCTGTATGTGGAGATGCAAGGGGTTGATACAAGGTATATAGGGACACTGATAATGGAAACTCAGTAAGTCTGATCCTGAAGATTGCTACAATAACAAACAGCAGCCAATATGCCAGACATGTACTGAAGGAAGCATGTGTGAAGTATACGGGCATAATAGTTGAGTACATTTAAGTACCGACACAAATTGGGGGTCAGAAACAAAGGTTCAGAAGCCCACTGAATAAGCAGATCCAATGCTTATAGCCAAAGACGAGTCCCACAAAACATTTACTGCATGGTCTAGATGACACGGAGGAGGACACACACATGGTTGCTCCTCTGCTCTAGTGCCAGCTGCCGGAATAGAACAATCTATAATCAATATAATGCATCAGCAATAGCATTTTCTTATCCTGGTGTAAGTTCAGCTTATATGACAAAGTCATTAGCAGCAGCTGTCAAAGTCAGGCAACACATTAGTTTCATAATGTCAGGACTCATAGATCTGCCTTTTTTATTATTGTGACTGTAGTCTCATTGTCACAGTGGAAGAGTATTTTCTTTTGCTGCCATTCCTGATCCCACAACCACTGACACCACTATTGGATCAAATTCACAGAAAGCTATTGACAGTTTATGGGCCACCAAAAGATGTAACTCCTCTGGTGATAAATTTGCAAAGAAACGAACTTTAAAATAGTTGACAAAACCAACCGACCCTGACGGATCCATGTAAAATTCCATATCTGCAGAATCTGAGATGAGATCAAAAAATAGAAAAATCCCTTTCTATTGACTAAGAAAATCACTCCACATTTGTAAATCTTTCCTGCATTCTCTGTAAATATGTAGATGATGATACAGTTTACTAATGGCCATTGATACTTGCAATAAATAAGAGGCAAATGTCGTACCTGGGACGTTTACATGACAGGCAAAATTCAAGTGTTCTATGAGACATAAGAGTTCGTGTTTAGTTATTGATTTTGTTTGTTTTTAGATACTGAGTCAGAAGGCTTCTAATTATTTCTATTTGTTCCTATGGTAATTTTGCTTGCATGGTTAAGTTATTCAGAAGCATGCCTAAACATTCCAATCATGTGGTTGGACCAAGAGTTTTATGAGAAGCAAGTAGAATTCCCAAGTGAGCGAAAAGCATTGTCATGATGGCCATGATTCTACCAGCCACATGGTGAGGGTGGTCCATTCATAAGAAGTCATAAAACACGAAGAGAAAATTGTCAGTGTCAAAATTATGCACTGCAATCCAACATAGAGCTTCAGACTGTTTGGTGAAAATCTTTGGTGAAGACCGAGATCCAAACACTAGATGTACATAGAGATAATACTGACTGTTCCATTTAATGCCATGAGAGGGCAAGACTAGGGTGGATTGGAATGAGTTTAAATGCATCACATATATCCAATTTATATAACTACACTCATGTTCCTGCCTTCTTAACTGTCTTTATGGCATCATCAACGTTGACAAATTTTAAGGAAAATTCATGTTTATCAATCAAACTATTAAGGATTGAGTGTTGTTAATAATTATGTGGGACTGAAAGATCAACAATTAACCTCTTTTTCTCTGAGTATTTACCCTCAATGATGCCTATAGGCTTTTTCCTGGTAAATGGGGTATGGTGAAAAATCGAAAGGTTCTATACAAAAATCTCTATTCTTTCTCATGTTCTGTAAGCTCTTGAACTATGTGTGGCTGGGATCTAGCAGATAGTAAATTTTTACATTCAAAGGTTTCTGAGAGTTTGATCCATATGCCAATATGAAAACCTTTCACGCAAACAGTTGATTAAATTTGTCACAAAATCTATATCAGGATGACCATGGAGTTCTTGAAGTAGGTCAACACAGATAGGGGTAGTTGCAGTTGTAGGCATTAAGAAAATAAAAGATTAATTCCATGTATCTTGCCCCACGCCAAACCAGGAACAGAATATAATCAGTCCTTCTTATTATTTTCTTTGGCATATTTATATTATGTGTTCTTTAAAAACCTTAATAGGATGGTCATTCTTGGCTCTCTGATCACAAGTGACATGAGGATGGTCATTCTTGGCTCTCTGATCACAAGTGACATGAGGATGGTCATTCTTGGCTCTCTGATCACAAGTGACATGAGGATGGTCATTCTTGGCTCTCTGATCACAAGTGACACGAGGATGGTCATTCTTGGCTTTCTGATCACATGTGACACGAGGATGGTCATTCTTGGTTCTCTGATCACAAGTGACATGAGGATGGTCATTCTTGGCTCTCTGATCACAAGTGACATGAGGATGGTCATTCTTGGCTCTTTGATCACAAGTGACATGAGGATGGTCATTCTTGGCTCTCTGATCACAAGTGTCACAAGGATGGTCATTCTTGGCTCTCTGATCACAAGTGACATGAGGATGGTCATTCGTGCATGATTTGCATATATGCAATAAACTGTAGTTAGGCCTGCTACAATTGTTCTTACTGAAATTGTTGCATATTTGTTTTCCATTGAACTGAAGTATCGGATGGCCATGCGGATCCATGTGAGTATGACTGGCTGTGCTTTCTCTTCAATTGTTGACTATTAAATGGCATTGTGAGGTTAGCCAGACAGAAGCCACTTGAGTGTAGAGTACTGTTGCAGTGAATGCAAACCTCTGTCCTTCTACCAGAGAAAATAGCTAGAAACAACTCTGTATCATGCGGAGTCCAATCTACAATGTTATTGTATTGTATTAAGAACTGGGTGGCCTTACGAGAAAAAGCATTGATGCATGTACTCAAAAAAGCCAATTCCTCTGTATTTCTGATGTATTTCCTCCATAACGTCATCATATACATCTAATTCAGGCCTTCTTATTGGACAAACCTCACAGAGAATGTTTCTGTAATTGTAGAAGGCGTTACAAAATTCAGAAATAGTTTGCTGGCCAGACATGGGTCATTCCATTTCACCACAATATGATTGCCACCCTGATTGATAATTTTAGTCTCTGAGCAAGAATCCATGCCTGAAACCAGCAATAAGACAAGAAAGATGAACGTGCTTATCATTGAATATGTCCTTGCGTACCTTACTGGGTACAGTGTCCACCAGAGAGAGTTTGTCAACAGAAAAAACATATTACATTGAATTGGAGAACCTAGCTGTCATCGCTGTGCACTAGCAAGGGCCGACTGAAGGTTGAAATCACTACTCGACTGACACATATCCTCAGCAACCAGACTCCATGAAGCTTGGCAAGATGTTTCACCTCACGGTGATATGGTAGTTATTTGGGAAGATTGTGTTTGGCTAACTGTTGTTTGATAGCTGCCATGTCCAACATGATGAGATCACATGACACATCAGCTGTTCAAGGTCACATGAAGAGGATGCTCTTCACACCTATGAATCAATCATCTGGTACACATCATCTCTGTACAGTTGAAGAAGATGCTTTTTCCAATTAAAACTGGCACCCTTTCAGCTAATTGTTTAACCAGCTTGGATGCAGTCCACTTCTCTGGAATGTCCACCAAAGTTAACTTTGCAGTAGTGGTGACGTCTTAGATTATGTTCTGTACTATACTGTGAGAGCTGGTCAAACGTTTAACAGTTCAACTTGATCTACAAGGAGCCACTGTGGGCTGAATAAACATGTGATCACAAAACAGAAAGTAACATGTGGTATTATCAATCTAAAGAAGGATTTTTTTTTTCTTCTGAAAATAATGTTAAGTTAAATGCAAGTTCCACACTAAAAAGAACACATGTCTAGAGGCATCCCAGCTGCTGTATAAATGTGGCCCCGACTCTATGTATGTATAAATGTAGACCAAACTCTATGTATAAATTTAGCCCCAACTCTATGTATAAATGTAGCCCCAACTCTATGTATAAATGTAGCCAAACTCCATGTATAAATGTAGCCCCAACTCTATGTATAAATGTAGTCCCAACTCTATTTATAAATGTAGCCCCAACTCTATGTATAAATGTAGCCCCATCTCTATATATAAATGTAGCTCCAACTAATAGTCTTTGATCACATGCTTCAACCCAGTCATCTGAATTTACACTTTGTATATTTTTCTTACGTTTTTCATTTTAATTATGAAGGTGTATTATTGTGCCAATTCTTATACATTGTTTTATTAAAATATATGCATTTCACTTCTTGAAATTTAACCTTTTTCTATCATGTTGCATAATCGTGCAAGGGACCAAAACCCTGACAACCCCAAACAAATGATTTTCAATAGTGAACATCACAGCTTATTTTTCTTGTTTTTGGAAGAGAATACAGGAAAGCTAAAAAAATAAAAATGTGAAAATACACAACATATACACTGAAATCTATTTCTAGCCACTGAATTTCATTAATAAACACAGACCTTGCTCATTACAAAACAACTGACAGGCATATATTGATGAAATAAAGCCATTGTACTAAGACTAATGAAATTCTATAAAACAAGTAGCCAAGAAACAGCTGACAAGCACAATCTATCTAATGAAAAATCACCCCATCAGTAAGCATTAATCTTGCCGATATAAGTTTCCATCTAAGTTCCTGATGACTTAAGTCTACTTCTCATGTTTTATTGAAATCAAATAGTTTTCTTTTAATACAGACTCTACGGTGGCAACAAGTTCTGTCAATCAGATCCAAGATCACAAAATATTTGAATCCTGCTCATTCCCAAACTCATGCAATATCTTAATCATAGGAGTCTACAATCCAAGATTTATGCTATTCAGTTCAGAAATATGACATACAGAATGGTAACAGGCTCAACCAATGAAACCTAAGCTCACATCATGAATGGTAACAGGCTCAACCAATGTTAATATACCTACCTGCATCACACATGCCTAAATGCATGTAACTGTTAATATACCTACCTGCATCACACATGCCTAAATGCATGTAACTGTTAATATACCTACCTGCATCACACATGCTTAAATGCATGTAACTGTTAATATATCTACCTGCATCACACATGCCTAAATGCATGTAATTGTTAATATGCCTACCTGCATCACACATGCTTAAATGCATGTCACCATTAATATACCTACCTGCATCACACATGCCTAAATGCATGTAATTGTTAATATACCTACCTGCATCACACATGCCTAAATGCATGCAATTGTTAATATACCTACCTGCATCACACATGCTTAAATGCATATAACTGTTAATATACCTACCTGCATCATACATGCTTAAATGCATGTAACCATTAATATACCTACCTGCTTCACACATGCCAAAATACATGTAGTTGTTGATATACCTCTCTGTATCATGAATACCAAAATACATGTAATTGTTGATATACCTATGCAACTTTATTAAACATGTACATTTGCATACTGTAACATATGTTAATATTCTACACAGTAACTTGTGTAACACACACTTAAATAATACACACACCTCTAATTGAAACTACAAATCTAAACAAGAACATGTATGAGGACATCTGAGTATATGTGACTATGAATCATATAGTACCCAGTGTACTAAGAACCCAGTGTAGTAAGTACCCAGTGTAGCAAGAACCCAGTGTAGTAAGTACCCAGTGTAGTAAGTACCCAGTGTAGTAAGAACCCAGTGTAGTAAGAACCCAGTGTAGTAAGTACCCAGTGTAGTAAGTACCCAGTGTAGTAAGAACCCAGTGTAGTAAGTACCCAGTGTAGTAAGTACCCAGTGTAGTAAGTACCCAGTGTAGTAAGAACCCAGTGTAGTAAGTACCCAGTGTAGTAAGTACCCAGTGTAGTAAGAACAAAGTGTAGTAAGTACCCAGTGTAGTAAGAACCCAGTGTAGTAAGTACCCAGTGTAGTAAGTACCCAGTGTAGTAAGAAACGTTTAGTACTGAGTTTTGAAAGAGGCAAGAGTATTTCTATCTTATTACTTTCAATCCAAGTTTCTGCACCAAACTAAGAAAAGGAATGCTTTCACTTTTAAGAGTTTCACACAGAATTGTTTGGAGAAATTAATGCAAGATGATATTTGCAAGAAACTGAGCAATTATGTTTGTTTGTGGCTTTGTAGATTTAATGCCACTTATTGACACATGATAGCTATACATGACGAGAAGAGGAAGCCAAAACAAACTCTGGGAAGGGAAGCTACTAGCAAACGATCTCACATACCCACGTTAGCCAAGCCAAGACTCAAACATATACAGAGGTGACATATTGTCAGTTATCTGTAAAGTCAAGCACCTTAGTAAATTGATTAAATAATTTGGAATCAGACATAGTAATGTACTATTATTAAGACCCTGTAAGAGTGAAATATATCACACCTGCTGTTTCCTCGAGACCCATTGCTATAGCCCTTGCTTCAGATGCTGAAACAAATTTGCTGAAATCCTTAAGAACTATCTCATCTGCAGGAGGCGATGAGGGTTTTATGGTTGACCAAAGAAATGATACACTGAGATCTAACGGCAATGATCCAGTTAGCAGCAAGGCATGAGTCATGACTCTTCCAGCAGCTCGAAAGACATCATGTGACTCAAAATATCTTGATGTGGGAACACATGGAACTTTAACTGTCTCACCATGGAAAAAGTCCCTTGTAACACAATTCCAATACGAGGCAAACATATCTCTGGTCAGTCCTCCACCATCAAATCCCAATTCACCCTCAAATTCCACACGAATTGTATGCTGAAGGATTCCAGGCTCATCTTCTCCGCCATAGATTTTGTTTAAGTCTTCAAGTACAAATTTTCTCCTGACCACTACATCCTTTTTCTCAAGCAGGGTTTGCTTGAGATTTTCTGTACATAAAACAAAGGATAATTACAGAATTAAAGCAAAAGCACTGGCGAGCAATTGCTCACATAAATAGAACTGCTCATCTCCCACACCTCATCCCTACTAGAGCATCCAATAGTAAAAGCAACTGATGCTCCACTGCTCACAAATTTTTTCCAGAAATTTAAGAAATAATAATTTATTCTTTTCAACTATTGAGTCTTAAAACTATTGTCGATATTCTTAAGTGGTAGGAGTTTCAAATTAACCACAGCATGACCAAATATATATCATGAGAAGTCAATAGCAATTAAAGTTGATGAATATGGTGGCCATATTGGATGACAGACTGGCACTATTTTAATTTTGGCTTAACTATGCACCATAACCCCCAATATCACATGGAAACCGTCTAGAACCAAAACCTGGAACAGAGTAATTTAAAAAGAGCTTCCAATACTCTTGTACAGTCCTGTGGAAAAAGCTTCCACTACATGTAAAATCTGCTGAAAATATTAAAGTATTTAAGGAGAGATATCATGAGCATGTATGTGCTTCTAATAGATAATGGAATTTAGTATTTTAATACTAAACATGTTAAAATACACAGCAATTATTGCTATCTTCATATAATGTGCATTTTTATACTCTCCTTATGAGGGTATCAAGGGAGAATAGCCCTTCACTAATGAGTCACCCTCTATAAATAAAACATTATTATTATCATTATTATTATAAAAACTCTTCAGATGAAAATTCTATGTCAAAACAACTTTCCATTCACAAGTAATATGAAAATGATTTTTAAGATGGTTGCTATGGCAGCCATATTTTAGGTCAGACCAGCACCAAAGTGTCAGGATCAACTAGATATCATAAATTAGTTTTCTGTCCAAAATTCCACGCTCCTATGACTCTCCATTTAGGACAGGTAACACTACCAAGACTTTCATGATTGTTGCCATGGTGTCAGATAAGCACCATTTTCATTTAGTATCAACTAGACATCTTAAGAAGTTTCCTGGTGAAAACCCAATCATATAAATTTCCATTTATAAGGAGTAATGTTAAGCTCTTTGAGATGACTACTCATTGAGATGACTACTCTTTGAGATGACTACTCTTTGAGATGACTCCTGTAGGAGCCATGAGAAATATCAGCTATGCATAAATTCTATTTTGGACCAACTAGACACCATAAGATTTCTTCCGGCAAAAACCCATGCTGATTTGACTTTCTGTCAATGAATAGGAACAATAATAAAATTCTAAAGATGACTGCTTTTGGTTATAATAATAATAATAATAATAATAATGACCTTATTTAAAGAGGGTAACACAATTACCTAAAAACTAATCTACCTTGAGGCCCTCATACAAAGAATTTATTTATTTTAGCTGCATCTCTGAAGCCACTGGATATATTGGGTTTGGAAGAAGGAAATAGAGTGGGCATTTCTAATCTCAACTGGAATACTATTCCAGAGCAGAGTTCCAGAGTATTGGAAACTTTTTTTAAATAACTTCTCATTTGGTTTGGGAATTTTATACTGTCTGGTAGACATGGATCACAGGTGGGGAGTATTACCAGGTTGCCTATACTGGAATAGTGATTGTAAATACTCAGGAGCACTATTATGAGATATCCTGTAAATTAATTTGGCTTTTCTCAAACAGATTTGGTCTTTAATAGGTAATATTTTTAACCTACCAGCTAAATTTTCCTTGCTTTCTTTCTGGATTGATATTAGCCCAAATGCTCTTTTTGAAGATGTGCCAGCTTTGCTATGTTTTTATCATTTGAATTACCCCATACTGTACTACAGTAGTCCAAATAGGGTTGTATGTAACTGTCATAAAATAGTTTTCTGTGCCTTTCAGGAGATAATGTCTTATCCTACTGAGAAGCCATAAACTCGAATTGACTTTTTTACTGATATGTTTGATATGTTCAGTCCATGATAGGTTATTATCTACCAGAAAACCAAGTAGTCGATCATGACAGACCATTTGCAAATTTGTATCCTTCCATGTCAGACATAGTTCATCACTATCAAGATTTGTCCTTCTTTGCTGTGTTGAGATAAGTAATATTTTAGTTTTACCAGTATTTACCACCATACCATTGCATGTGCACCAGTTTTCCAGTTTGTTTACGGCATTCTGTAAAGAAATTTCTAGTTCATGCTTTGTGTTTTGGATGTCTGACAATGTTGTGTCATCTGCATAGAGATCTGTTGATGATACTGAGTCTCTTAGTAAAAGTGGTAGGTCATTAATAAATAAAATGAATAGTAATGGACCTAGAATTGAGCCTTGTGGTACTCCATATCTAATTGTTTCAGGTTCAGACAGAACATTATTTATGTAAACATGTTGTGTTCTCTCACTTAAGTAAGAAGTAAACCATCTAATTGTTCTTTCATCACACTGATAGATTTTCAGTTTCTTCAAAAGAATTTCATGATCCACCATGTCAAAAGCTTTTCTGAAATCTACAAATACAGATCCTATTATTCTACCTTGGTCAAGTGCTTAAAGCCATTTATCAGTTAGTCAGATCAAGGCAGTCTCACAAGAATGGTTCTGTCTAAAGCCTGATTGATTAGGGTGTAACAGCAAGTGTTTGGTAAAATATGACATGAATGAGTTATGGACATGTTTTTCAATCAATTTTGACAAGTTTGGTAGTATTGAAATTGGTCGGTAGTTATCAGCATCATCCTTAGAACCAGATTTGTGAATAGGAGTTACTTTTGCAGTTTTCCATATTTTGGGGGCAGATGAGGTTGCAATACTTAAATTAATTATGAATGTTATGCTATCTACAATAGCAGAGGCAGAAGATTTAATGAGTCATGGACCAATCTGATCAAGGTCTGTAGCTTTCTTGGTATCAAGTTCACTGAGACATTTTTTAACAAAGTTTTTTGATACTGGTGGGATAGAGAAACATACCTCCTTTGAGATTTTGCTGCTGCAGAGCTTTTTCAGTTCATTAAAGTTGTTTTCTATCACTGGTTCTTTTAACTTTGTGGTAATGTTGGTGCAAAAGTCATTGAAAACATTTGCAATGTCAGTTTCAACAGTGACTATGGTGTCATTTACCAGAAGTGAGTGAATTTTATTTGTCTGTTTTTGTGCGTTCCTCCAGTGAGTTTATTGAAGACTCTCCAAATGGAGTTTGTGTTGCTCTTTTTGTTTTCAAGCATTGATTGATAATAAGTTTTTTAGCTTTTTTAATCATACTTGTTATTTTATTTCTCCATACTTTATATTGTGTATGGTTTCCCATAGCCTTGAATTGGTCTCGTGTTTTCATAGCATCTAGGATTCCAGTAGTAAGCCAATTAGGTTGAATTTCAGTCTTTTACTCGATGTACTTTCAGTGGTGCATGCTTAGATACTACGTCCATAAATAAGTCAGTCCACACCCTCATGGCTTCATCTATGTCATCCAAATTTTGGATCATATTCCATGGAACTTTATATAGGTCATTGAGAAATTGTTCTTCATTAAAAATTTTGAACGATCTGTAAGTGATCGTTTTGTGTGTATTTTTCTTATTTTTCTTGCATTTAACCTTTCTTGTCAAAAAAGTAGGATAGTGGTCACTAAGACCAACATTCAATACATTAACACAAACCACATTGTCTGGTAGGTTGGTATAAATGTGATCAATAAGAGTGCTCGATTTTTCTGTTACCCTTGTAGGCTCATTTACTAGCTGGTCTAGGCCTAATGATTCAATAAATTCCATCCAGTTGTTCCTTATTTGAGTATTGAGACGGTCCTTATTTATATCTCCGAGTATATATGTTTCTTTCTCCTGTGCTAGAACATTTTCCATTTGTTTCAAAAAGTTATCATTCCAAAATGATTTGGAGGAAGGTGGCCTATAAATGAAACCAACTAGGAATGATTTTGCATTATTTTGAAAAATTTCCACCCAGATACTCTCAATTTCATATGACTCCAAGTCAAGTCGCCTTTTTACATTTACACCTTCCCTAATGTATACAACAAGACCCCCACCCTGCTGTCTCTCTGTCCCTACATAATGGTTTATTGTAGCCTTGACAGTGAAAAAGATCATCATTGTAGTTAGCATTTAAATTGGTTTCAGTGAGTCTTAAAACATGTATATTATCTTCCTTGGAAGTCAACATTAACTTAATCTGGTCTATCTCTCCCACTACACCTTGTACATTTAAGTGACCTATGTTAAAACCTTTTGTATTTAGTTTCATATCAATTATATGTATGTCATCATGCAATGGGGTACTCACTGAGATTGTCTCCATACTACTTTTATCATTCTTACATCCTATTTCTATATTTAAATGTTCATATATATTAGCATCTTCAAAGTCACATACAAACCCCTGAAAATCCATTTACATTTGCATCTGCAATAGTGTCCATTGAATAGTTAGAGTCAAGAGTCCCACAAGGTACATTTAGATATTTTGTAAATGAAGCGTTGGCATTCTCTTCTTTGCCAGCTTCCTAATATGTATACATTGATGGACAAAGTCTTTGTTTGTGTCCATATTTATGGCACCTGAAACACTCAATCTGTTTGCCATGATGGCATACCTGTGTCATGTGCCCAGTTTCTCCACAGTAGAGACAGCACTCTTCTTTAAAGTGCCTGAAAATGGGGGCATACATGTTAATATTTCTCAGTAGTTGAGAGGTTCCTTTTCTGCTTAAATGAATTTTGTCTCTGTGGTAGAGACTAAGGTTTACATCCTGGTTCTGAAGAAAGAAAGATGTGTATTGTGGAAAGTACTGTAGGTTGAAGTCTTCACATAGGTCAATTATCAGATCATTGATTTCTTTGGCCTTGGTGTCCACACAAGGAGGTAGTCCTGATATCATTATTTTACATGTATTTGGGCTGCAATACCTAGCAGCATACAGTAAACTTTCAAAATCTGTTTGATTTGATTTAATGACCTTCCCTCACAGGCATCATTTCCACCTACTAAAATAATTTGTATTTGGTTAGGTCACTGTTCATTATTATGTCTGTGATGTTGTTGATTTTTGCACCTCTTAGAGTCTGTACATCTGTTTTAAAAAGTCTCCTTGGTATTATATTTTTCAATATTGAGGAGCCAATTATTAGAGTCCTATCTTTTCTGGCTTGTGATGTCATGTGTTGGACTCTGGATTGTATTTCAGACACATATCTTGAAGGAAAGGGTGCTGAAATTGGTGTTTCAGTTGTGTGAACTACTTGTGTTGATTTTGACGCATTTGTCTGAGCACTGGGAAATGCAGTTTTTGGTGAAGGTAACAGACTTGTCTGAACTGTGGGCCATGGATGTACACTTATTGCTGTTGCAGGTGTGACACATGACTGAGGGGGGTACTGCTGTTTGCAATGCAGGATTACTTTGGGTATCAGTTTTTATTTTGCATGGTTATTTTACATTTTCTTTTGGCTGGTACTTGGATTGTCTGTGTCTGAGCATCTGATACTGTTGATATTTGGGAGTCTGTTGGAATTGCTGTTTCACATGAGGTTACTTGCTCATTAACCCTTCCCTGTGCTGATTTAATAGCATGTAACTGTAGTTTTAATTCTTCAATTTGGGCCTCCAGGTTCCTAATTGGTTACCATACTGGATGTTTGATTGGCAAAAGTTTTCATTCAGGACCAACTAGACATCATAAGAATTGTTTTTAATAACAACCTCATGTCTTAATGACAATCCATTCAGGTGGAGTAGGTGCGTCAAGATTTTAAACATGGCCGCAATGGTGGACATATTGGATATGAGAGCGGAATCATTTTCACTCAGGACCAATGTTACTTCATAAATGTCATCAGGTGCAAATCTCATATTGATATTAATTTCCATTAAGGAGGTGATGACAGAGTAATATTTTCAAGATGGCTACCATGGTGGCCATATTGAATGTCAGATCGGTACCATTGTCTATTTTGACCAAACAGACATCAAGTGAAGTCTTTTAGTGGAACACGCTTGTTTGACATGACCATTTATTCAGTAGAATCAGCGATAACAGGATTTTCAAGTGGGTTCCTTGGGACGAATGTGTGTTCAAACTTGTATGGCAATCATCCAAGTACTTAAAAAGAGCAAATAGTAACTAGATTTTCAAGATGGTTGCAGTAGTAGACAAACAGGCTGTCAGATCACATTTATGACCAACAAGGTATCATTTTGATCATTATTTTTATTAATTATTCATTTTTATTTGCAACCATCAACACATAATAAGGAGTCTTTTAGTGAAAACACCATGCCGCCATCACCATAACCATTCAACACTGACAACAAACTAGGCATCATAAGAAGTCTTCTAGCAAAAACTCCATGTCATAATGACTTTCTATTCAGGGCAGTATCACGAACGATATTTTAAAGATGGCTACTGTAGTGGCCATACTGATTATCAGATCAGCAAACGTTTCATTTAGTACCAACTACACAAAATAAGAAGACTTTTAGTGAACAGTGGAACAGTGAAAACATTTTCTAGATGGATATGTGGGTGAAACCATTTTTAGAACCAATCAGAACTTTGGATGTATGTGTGTGTAAATTTTCATGGCAATCCTCAAAGTAGCAAAAACGAACTTGTGCTAAAGGTCACATAAAAGTCATATAACAGACAATAAATAACATGCAAATGTGCCATCCCATACTCTCATCTGGTCTATACCCACAACAGCTGATCATTGAAGGAGTGCCTTGTTGATATGCAGCAGATCTTCAAGTAATGACTGTAATATTAACCATGTTTGACAGCAATAAAATACTGAAGGATGTGTCATACAATGCAAGAAGCTACATGACAGAATGGAAGTAACTAACATCAATAGTCCCTGATCAGGATTAATTCTCTACTGGCCAAAATGAATTTTTGGAAATTCTGGAATTTAAGATAAAACTGTTTCTTCCTTTTAACTGTTGGGTGTTGAAACCATCTCTGATATTCTTTGATAATAACAAGATTTTTAAATTAGCTGCTCTGCATGTCAGATTGGTACCATTTTCATTTCGGACTAATGAGACATCGTTTATATCAAATGATGTGTAAGCATAATATCAATGTATATCTGGATGATGTTACCATAACACCATTTTCAACATGGCCATGGTGATGACATATTGATATTGCAATAACACCATTTTCAACATGGCCATGGTGGTGACATATTGACATTGCAATAACACCATTTTCAACATGGCCATTGTGGTGAAATATTGATACTGCAATAACACCATTTTCAACATGGCCATGGTGGTGGGCATATTGATATTGCAATAAAACCATTTTCAACATGGCCATGGTGGTGGGCATATTGATATTGCAATAATACCATTTTCAACATGGCCATGGTGATGGGCATATTGATATTGCAATAATACCATTTTCAACATGGCCATGGTGGTGGGCATATTGATATTGCAATAACACCATTTTCAATATGGCCATTGTGGTGGACATATTAATACTGCAATAATACCATTTTCAACATGGCCATGGTGGTGGGCATATTGATACTGCAATAACACCATTTTCAACATGGCCATGGTGATGGGTATATTGATATTGCAATAACACCATTTTCAACGTGGCCATGGTGGTCGACACATTGATATTGTAATAACACCCTTTTTAACATGGCCATTGTGGTGGGCATATTGATATTGCAATAAAACCATTTTCAAGATGGCCATTGTGGTGGGCATATTGATATTGCAATAATACCATTTTCAATATGGCCATGGTGGTGACATATTGATATTGCAATAAAACCATTTTCAACATGGCCATTGTGGTGGGCAGATTGACATTGCAATAATACCATTTTCAACATGGCCATGGTGGTGACATATTGCCATTTTCAACATGGCCATGGTGGTGGACATATTGATATTGCAATAAAACCATTTTCAACATGGCCATTGTGGTGGGCAGATTGATATTGCAATATTACCATTTTCAATATGGCCATGGTGGTGACATATTGACATTGCAATAAAACCATTTTCAACATGGCCATTGTGGTGACATATTGATATTGCAATAAAACCATTTTCAACATGGCCATTGTGGTGGGCATATTGATACTGCAATAACACCATTTTCAACATGGCCATTGTGGTGGACATATTGACATTGTAATAACACCATTTGCATAAACTTGAAATGTATTCAAGATATTACACTGTCTGTAAAATTTGGTCACATTCTGTAAAGCAGTTATTTAGAAGTTATTCAAGGTTTTCCAACTTTTAGTAACATAAAACATATCAGGCAACAATTTGGTATTATTTTAACTAACCTAAAAGCCCTTCAAGCCAGAATGCGATCTAACACATTTGGTAAAAGCAGTTTGTAAGAAGTTCTTTAAAGGCACGGCTATTTTTAGCAACAGTGTCCAAAACTAATATGGAATTTGAATTATTTGTGTAAATTTTGAAACCTATTAATGCCATAAAGCTTTCTATTAAATTTATTCAAGGCTTTTTGTGGAGAAGTCAGTTAAAGATTTTTCTAATTTTAGTAATGGTGGTTATATTTTATGGAGGATTTCATGACAATGTGCATATATGTACCTGCTAATATGAGTATTCTGTCTCATCTATACAGTCTCAAGGATGAATACATTCTGCAGTCATCCTTTTCAACAGTGGATATAGAATTCTTTTCTGAGAGTGTTCATTCTCAGAAGAGATAGGTATTAGGGGTTTTAAACTGAAAAATATACTTTTAATATGAAAAGATGATCTCAGAACCCCAGGAACCAATCTAAATTTTCCTCTATAATTTAATATCAGCATTAAGCAATGCTTCAGGTGCTACATCATTCAAACCTTAATAACATACAAATGCTAAGGAGCAAACTAATGTCCCACTCCATATCGTTATCCTGACACCAGGTCGACCAGTCCTAATATTAACATCTTAATGCTGAGCACCAAGCAAGGCAGTTGCGAGTACCATTTTAATAAGTCTTTGGTACGACTTGGCCGGGGTTCGAACCCGCAACCTCCCACATTCGAGGTGGGCGCTCTAAACACTAGGCCACTGGAGCAGTGCTAAAGGAGAAAACTAAGAGACTGAGTTTAATGAAAGTCTATAATAAGGACTGCATTAACCATTAAAAATATTTTAGCCAACTTATTAATGAAGAAGCAACTTTCATTGTAAACATAACCCAGCCTATCCAAAAGTGGGTTTTCTCTGGGAGAAGAATGAAGTAATGAGAACATAACTGTCTAGCACAGGATCTCAGAACAATAAAAGTCCAGGACACAGACTTCTTTTAAAACTAGTTTTCCATGTTTTCTAACCATGTGTCTGAAAAATTCCTTATATCAGATTGTAAATCCAGTCTTCATCAATGAACAGGCATTGGCTGATGTTACAAAACCTGTCTTCATCAACGAATAAGCATAGAGTTCTACCCGATGTCACAAAGTCAGTCTTAATCAATGAACAGGCATTGAGTTCTACCTGGTGTAACAAAGCCAGTCTTAATCAATGAATAGGCATCAAGTTCTACCTGATGTTACAAAGTCAGTCTTAATCAATGAACAGGCATCAAGTTCTACCTGATGTTACAAAGTCAGTCTTAATCAATGAACATGCATCAAGTTCTACCTGATGTTACAAAGTCAGTCTTAATCAATGAACATGCATCGAGTTCTACCTGATGTTACAAAGTCAGTCTTAATCAATGAACAGACATCGAGTTCTACCTGATGTTACAAAGTCAGTCTTCATCAATGAACATGCATCGAGTTCTACCTGATGCTACAAAGTCAGTCTTCATCAATGAACAGGCATCGAGTTCTACCTGATGTTACAAAGTCAGTCTTCATCAATGAACATGCATCGAGTTCTACCTGATGCTACAAAGTCAGTCTTCATCAATGAACAGGCATCAAGTTCTACCTGATGCTACAAAGTCAGTCTTAATCAATGAACAGGCATCGCATTCTACCTGATGCTACAAAGTCAGTCTTAATCAATGAACAGGCATCAAGTTCTACCTGATGTTACAAAGTCAGTCTTAATCAACAAAAAGGCATCGAGTTCTATATGATGTTACAAAATCAGTCTTCATCAATGAACAGGCATCAAGATCTACCTGATGTTACAAAGTCAGTCTTAATCAATGAACAGGCATCGAGTTCTACCTGATGTTACAAAGTCAGTCTTCATCAATGAACATGCATCGAGTTCTACCTGATGCTACAAAGTCAGTCTTCATCAATGAACAGGCATCGAGTTCTACCTGATGTTACAAAGTCAGTCTTCATCAATGAACAGGCATCAAGTTCTACCTGATGCTACAAAGTCAGTCTTAATCAATGAACAGGCATCGAGTTCTACCTGATGCCACAAAGTCAGTCTTAATCAACGAACAGGCATCAAGTGCTACCTGATGTTACAAAGTCAGTCTTAATCAACAAAAAGGCATCGAGTTCTATATGATGTTACAAAATCAGTCTTCATCAATGAACAGGCATCAAGTTCTACCTGATGTTACAAAGTCAGTCTTAATCAATGAACAGGCATCGAGTTCTACCTGATGTCACAAAGTCAGTCTTAATCAATGAACAGGCATCGAGTTCTACCTGATGTTACAAAGTCAGTCTTAATCAATGAACATGCATCGAGTTCTACCTGACGTTACAAAGTCAGTCTTCATCAATGAACAGGCATCCAGTTCTACCTGATGTTACAAAGTCAGACTTAATCAATGAACAGACATCGAGTTCTACCTGATGCTACAAAGTTAGTCTTCATCAATGAACAGGCATCAAGTTCTACCTGATGTTACAAAGTCAGTCTTAATCAACGAAAAGGCATCGAGTTCTACCTGATGTTACAAAGTCAGTCTTCATCAACGAAAAGGCATCCAGTTCTACATGATGTTACAAAGTCAGTCTTCATCAATGAACAGACATCAAGTTCTACCTGATGTTACAAAGTCAGTCTTAATCAATGAACAGGCATTGAGTTCTACCTGATGTCACAAAGTCAGTCTTAATCAATGAAACGGCATCAAGTTCTACCTGATGTCATAAAGTTAGTCTTAATCAATGAACAGGCATCGAGTTCTCCCTGATGTCACAAAGTCAGTCTTAATCAATGAACAGGCATCAAGTTCTACCTGATGTCACAAAGTCAGTCTTAATGAACAGGCATCAAGTTCTACCTGATGTTACAAAGTCAGTCTTAATCAATGAACAGGCATCGAGTTCTACCTGATGTTACAAAGTCAGTCTTAATCAATGAACAGGCATCGAGTTCTACCTGATGTCACAAAGTCAGTCTTAATTAATGAACAGGCATCGAGTTCTACCTGATGTCACAAAGTCAGTCTTAATCAATGAACAGGCATCGAGTTCTACCTGATGTTACAAAACCTTGGATTATGATTCAAATGCTCTACAGAACCACTGAAGTTGTTTGAATGGAATTATATGTTATATATTCATGAATAAATTTTTTAATCAATATTTCAGGTTGAAATTTAAGCCTGCTTACCCAAGACATCAAGGAAACATTCCAGGTGATCAGATTCTTCAGATTCTCTGCTAGCTCCGACTGTTTTTTCAAACTCTGAAAGAACAAATAACGGGTATTAACAAGAATACTGCCAGTGGCATATGACGCTACGTTTAATAGTCCTATATGCAGACAGCTGAAAATATTATACAGAAAGAAGTTTTCTTCTTTCTGCCACCATCAAAATGACCTTTTTTTTACCCCAAAATCAACAGACTTCTTCATTAACCCATGTCCAAGCCTCTGCACAAAGTTTGGTCCAATTCCCAAACGCAAGCCAATTACAGCATATGGTTACTATATAATATGGAGAACTATAGTCAAAGTGCATAAACCATTTTTCTTTTTTCAGTCGCAATGACCTCACCCTTCAGCTTTTGGACCCCAAAATCAATAGCTTCCTTCTTTACGCCAAGAACAAGCCATTCAAAAGAACAGTAACTGTAGATGGTGGAACTTGAGAAATAAATATAAAACACAAAACTTAACTGAACTCAGTTAAATGTTTAGGCCACAGCAACGTATGTTTGTAATGAAGGTGCAGAACTCAATAAGATGCATCGCTTTATCAAGTTTCATATTTCCAGGTCAATCAGTATTTATGCAAAGTAAAAAGCAGCTTTTGAGATATATGCAAAAACTTAACCATGAAAATGCAGCTAACATACATGAATATACAACATTAGGGGGCTGGTTCTATGAAGTCAGTCTTCATCAATGAACATGCATCGAGTTCTACCTGATGCTACAAAGTCAGTCTTCATCAATGAACAGGCATCGAGTTCTACCTGATGTTACAAAGTCAGTCTTCATCAATGAACATGCATCGAGTTCTACCTGATGCTACAAAGTCAGTCTTAATGAACAGGCATCAAGTTCTACCTGATGTTACAAAGTCAGCCTTAATCAACGAAAAGGCATTGAGTTCTACATGATGTCACAAAGTCAGTCTTAATCAATGAACAGGCATCGAGTTCTACCTGATGTTACAAAGTCAGTCTTCATCAATGAACATGCATCGAGTTCTACCTGATGTTACAAAGTCAGTCTTAATCAATGAACAGGCATCGAGTTCTACCTGATGCTACAAAGTCAGTCTTAATCAATGAACAGGCATCAAGTTCTACCTGATGTTACAAAGTCAGTCTTAATCAACAAAAAGGCATCGAGTTCTATATGATGTTACAAAATCAGTCTTCATCAATGAACAGGCATCAAGTTCTACCTGATGTTACAAAGTCAGTCTTAATCAATGAACAGGCATCGAGTTCTACCTGATGTCACAAAGTCAGTCTTAATCAATGAACAGGCATCGAGTTCTACCTGATGTTACAAAGTCAGTCTTAATCAATGAACATGCATCGAGTTCTACCTGATGTTACAAAGTCAGTCTTCATCAATGAACATGCATCAAGTTCTACCTGATGTTACAAAGTCAGCCTTCATTAATGAACAGGCATCAAGTTCTACCTGATGTTACAAAGTCAGTCTTCATCAATGAACAGGCATCCAGTTCTACCTGATGCTACAAAGTCAGTCTTAATCAATGAACAGGCATCCAGTTCTACCTGATGTTACAAAGTCAGACTTAATCAATGAACAGACATCGAGTTCTACCTGATGCTACAAAGTCAGTCTAAGTCAGTCTTAATCAACGAAAAGGCATCGAGTTCTACCTGACATTACAAAGTCAGTCTTCATCAACGAAAAGGCATCCAGTTCTACATGATGTTACAAAGTCAGTCCTCATCAATGAACAGACATCAAGTTCTACCTGATGTTACAAAGTCAGTCTTAATCAATGAACAGGCATTGAGTTCTACCTGATGTCACAAAGTCAGTCGTAATCAATGAAACGGCATCAAGTTCTACCTGATGTCATAAAGTTGGTCTTAATCAATGAACAGGCATCGAGTTCTCCCTGATGTCACAAAGTCAGTCTTAATCAATGAACAGGCATCGAGTTCTACCTGATGTCACAAAGTCAGTCTTAATGAACAGGCATCAAGTTCTACCTGATGTTACAAAGTCAGTCTTAATCAATGAACAGGCATCGCGTTCTACCTGATGTTACAAAGTCAGTCTTAATCAATGAACAGGCATCGAGTTCTACCTGATGTCACAAAGTCAGTCTTAATCAATGAACAGGCATCGAGTTCTACCTGATGTTACAAAACCTTGGATTATGATTCAAATGCTCTACAGAACCACTGAAGTTGTTTGAATGGAATTATATGTTATATATTCATGAATAAATTTTTTAATCAATATTTCAGGTTGAAATTTAAGCCTGCTTACCCAAGACATCAAGGAAACATTCCAGGTGATCAGATTCTTCAGATTCTCTGCTAGCTCCGACTGTTTTTTCAAACTCTGAAAGAACAAATAACGGGTATTAACAAGAATACTGCCAGTGGCATATGACGCTACGTTTAATAGTCCTATATGCAGACAGCTGAAAATATTATACAGAAAGAAGTTTTCTTCTTTCTGCCACCATCAAAATGACCTTTTTTTTACCCCAAAATCAACAGACTTCTTCATTAACCCATGTCCAAGCCTCTGCACAAAGTTTGGTCCAATTCCCAAACGCAAGCCAATTACAGCATATGGTTACTATATAATATGGAGAACTATAGTCAAAGTGCATAAACCATTTTTCTTTTTTCAGTCGCAATGACCTCACCCTTCAGCTTTTGGACCCCAAAATCAATAGCTTCCTTCTTTACGCCAAGAACAAGCCATTCAAAAGAACAGTAACTGTAGATGGTGGAACTTGAGAAATAAATATAAAACACAAAACTTAACTGAACTCAGTTAAATGTTTAGGCCACAGCAACGTATGTTTGTAATGAAGGTGCAGAACTCAATAAGATGCATCGCTTTATCAAGTTTCATATTTCCAGGTCAATCAGTATTTATGCAAAGTAAAAAGCAGCTTTTGAGATATATGCAAAAACTTAACCATGAAAATGCAGCTAACATACATGAATATACAACATTAGGGGGCTGGTTCTATGAAGTCAGTCTTCATCAATGAACATGCATCGAGTTCTACCTGATGCTACAAAGTCAGTCTTCATCAATGAACAGGCATCGAGTTCTACCTGATGTTACAAAGTCAGTCTTCATCAATGAACATGCATCGAGTTCTACCTGATGCTACAAAGTCAGTCTTAATGAACAGGCATCAAGTTCTACCTGATGTTACAAAGTCAGCCTTAATCAACGAAAAGGCATTGAGTTCTACATGATGTCACAAAGTCAGTCTTAATCAATGAACAGGCATCGAGTTCTACCTGATGTTACAAAGTCAGTCTTCATCAATGAACATGCATCGAGTTCTACCTGATGTTACAAAGTCAGTCTTAATCAATGAACAGGCATCGAGTTCTACCTGATGCTACAAAGTCAGTCTTAATCAATGAACAGGCATCAAGTTCTACCTGATGTTACAAAGTCAGTCTTAATCAACAAAAAGGCATCGAGTTCTATATGATGTTACAAAATCAGTCTTCATCAATGAACAGGCATCAAGTTCTACCTGATGTTACAAAGTCAGTCTTAATCAATGAACAGGCATCGAGTTCTACCTGATGTCACAAAGTCAGTCTTAATCAATGAACAGGCATCGAGTTCTACCTGATGTTACAAAGTCAGTCTTAATCAATGAACATGCATCGAGTTCTACCTGATGTTACAAAGTCAGTCTTCATCAATGAACATGCATCAAGTTCTACCTGATGTTACAAAGTCAGCCTTCATTAATGAACAGGCATCAAGTTCTACCTGATGTTACAAAGTCAGTCTTCATCAATGAACAGGCATCCAGTTCTACCTGATGCTACAAAGTCAGTCTTAATCAATGAACAGGCATCCAGTTCTACCTGATGTTACAAAGTCAGACTTAATCAATGAACAGACATCGAGTTCTACCTGATGCTACAAAGTCAGTCTAAGTCAGTCTTAATCAACGAAAAGGCATCGAGTTCTACCTGACATTACAAAGTCAGTCTTCATCAACGAAAAGGCATCCAGTTCTACATGATGTTACAAAGTCAGTCCTCATCAATGAACAGACATCAAGTTCTACCTGATGTTACAAAGTCAGTCTTAATCAATGAACAGGCATTGAGTTCTACCTGATGTCACAAAGTCAGTCTTAATCAATGAAACGGCATCAAGTTCTACCTGATGTCATAAAGTTGGTCTTAATCAATGAACAGGCATCGAGTTCTCCCTGATGTCACAAAGTCAGTCTTAATCAATGAACAGGCATCGAGTTCTACCTGATGTCACAAAGTCAGTCTTAATGAACAGGCATCAAGTTCTACCTGATGTTACAAAGTCAGTCTTAATCAATGAACAGGCATCGCGTTCTACCTGATGTTACAAAGTCAGTCTTAATCAATGAACAGGCATCGAGTTCTACCTGATGTCACAAAGTCAGTCTTAATCAATGAACAGGCATCGAGTTCTACCTGATGTTACAAAACCTTGGATTATGATTCAAATGCTCTACAGAACCACTGAAGTTGTTTGAATGGAATTATATGTTATATATTCATGAATAAATTTTTTAATCAATATTTCAGGTTGAAATTTAAGCCTGCTTACCCAAGACATCAAGGAAACATTCCAGGTGATCAGATTCTTCAGATTCTCTGCTAGCTCCGACTGTTTTTTCAAACTCTGAAAGAACAAATAACGGGTATTAACAAGAATACTGCCAGTGGCATATGACGCTACGTTTAATAGTCCTATATGCAGACAGCTGAAAATATTATACAGAAAGAAGTTTTCTTCTTTCTGCCACCATCAAAATGACCTTTTCTTACCCCAAAATCAACAGACTTCTTCATTAACCCATGTCCAAGCCTCTGCAAAGTTTGGTCCAATTCCCAAACGCAAGCCAATTACAGCATATGGTTACTATATAATATGGAGAACTATAGTCAAAGTGCATAAACCATTTTTCTTTTTTCAGTCGCAATGACCTCACCCTTCAGCTTTTGGACCCCAAAATCAATAGCTTCCTTCTTTACGCCAAGAACAAGCCATTCAAAAGAACAGTAACTGTAGATGGTGGAACTTGAGAAATAAATTTAAAACACAAAACTTAACTGAACTCAGTTAAATGTTTAGGCCACAGCAACGTATGTTTGTAATGAAGGTGCAGAACTCAATAAGATGCATCGCTTTATCAAGTTTCATATTTCCAGGTCAATCAGTATTTATGCAAAGTAAAAAGCAGTTTTTGAGATACATGCAAAAACTTAACCATGAAAATGCAGCTAACATACATGAATATACAACATTAGGGGGCTGGTTCTATGAATCCCACTCGAAAGTACTGCCTAGGACCTAGGAAGAAAGACTTGATGACATTCTATGTTGGTGTACAGAAGTATATATCTTTACTTGTGTAGATATTGCAGACATTACCAAAGATAAACACTACTTCGTAGAGATGATCTAATAATTAAATGGTAAATCCTCTTGTTTGCTACTAGGGTCTGATTTTACCTTTTTTTAATGTATATATCTACCTCTCCTCTGAAGCAGTCTCCCATAGCCATTCAAAATGTATTTTTCCAATGAATACCTACCTAATAAATGTAGCGCTGTACTATTAATTTAGAAAAATGCAAAATTACATAAATGGCTAATTTATTACCAGTTAAGATAGGACACTTAATATTTATTAACTAAAGAGCATAAATAATCCCTATGATTAACTATTATACTTTTCCTTAATGGGCAAGTAACTGTTATAAGTGTCCTTAATGGGCAAGTAACTGTTATAAGTGTCCTTAAAGGCCAAGTCTTTGCACATGTTTTAAATTTCTTGGTTTAGATGTGCGTGTGTGTGTGTGTGATTGCATAAGTGATTGTTATTTATAGAAAATTTGCCATTCAAATCCCACGCTGTTCTCTCCATGTCAAATTGTCCCAATTGTCTTGACCGTCTTGAGGGTCCAGGTTGAGGAGGTGTTATTGGTCTGAAACGTTCTGTTGGTGACCTTGGTGGGGGTGTTGGTGACCTTGACGGGGGTGTTGGTGACCTCAAGAAAGATGGTGGTGATGGTAGCAATGGATATGTAGGTGGAGATGATCTTTGAGTAGCCATTTGAGACCTATGTGGAGATGTTGACCTGACTGGTTCATGAAGCTGATCATCATTGGCCTAAAAGAAAGAAACAACAATAAAATTGCTGATGGAAGCTTTACTGTTATTTCAGAATTTTTTTCAGTTATCTTCAAGTGATTCAAAATCATTAGAATTATGGCCAATAAGTCTATAACATGCCATTCTAATAAAAAAAATGTCTAGTTGTTGCTTGTGACTGCAAAATTATAATGTATGTAATTTTTCAAAACTTAAAATGTTTGGTACACCAGTGATCTATAAAAATTATAATTAGTTTCACACTAAAATATTTGTTCAACAAGTTTGTTTTATAACTTAATCATTTTTCAAGTAAGAAATGTAACAGGTTTGAGTTTGAAAGTAATTATAATAAAATATTGTGAAATTTCATCAGCCACATGTGAATTAAATACTGAAGATTACGTAGAGGTTTTGAGCACCTCCTCAATAGTCAGGTCCTTTATTTTTGTGTCATACAGAGGCACTTCCACAAAGTGAATACTATTTTTCTAAGCATCTTTCTCTTGCATTTTACATCTTTTGTGTGTAAACTACTTTTAGTTGAAATACATTATGTAAAATTCCATTACTCAATCTCTATTGGCCTTAAAATTATATACTGGAAGGAAGAAGAGCACTCCAACTTGGAATGTAATCATTTTGTACAAGTATGATAAGTTTCATCTGCAGTTTCAAAGTTAATGTGGCATGGAGAGATATGACCCTAAATGACACACCTTCTGATTATATGTAAATGTAAAACAAGTTATACCTCTTAATTAACCGTGGTCATGTGCGACCAAGGGACGGAACCCGCTTTACAGATCACACACACATTGTGTCAATGTAAAGCCTATAATGTACTGAAAAATGATGTGAAACCATACAGAATAAAACCATTCATCCCTTAATCTCAAATGAATTATCTATGGGTCTACAAAATAAACTGTACCAGTGATTACATAGCTCAGCTTTATGAAGGTTTTGGTGGCATTCACTAACCAGACTAAACTGATCGTGATGATAAAAACCTTTTTTTTCTTGTTAAAGCATGTTTACCTTTTAATCCTTTTAAAGTTTAAACTAAAAATGGCACTATGCAACCAGTAAAATGCTGACATTTTTAAACCACATATATACATGCATATATATAGATCCTATCTAGCTGTTCTTTAATCCACCATGATCTTTCTTCCTTGGTGTGAAATTTAGGTCAAGACTGTTGTGATATCCAACTTTTAATACACACATACATACATACACACACAAACACATACATACATACACACAAACACATACATACACACACACACACACACATACATACATACATACACACACATACATACATACATACATACATACATACATACATAAGTACATACATTGTTACAACTCGATGGTCAGTAGTACTATGGTCACAAACAAAGTAATAGAAAACAGCACAAAAAAACAATAGCTCTTGTAAAACTTAACATAATATTTATTTATCAAAGCTAAAGTATAAATGAAAATGTAAGGTCAACGTACAGTATGATGAAGTGAATCTGAACTAATCCTTATAAAGATCTATGAACTTCCTAAATGAATGAAAAGTTCATTACACATTTCAAATAAATGAATGAAAAGTTCATTACACATTTCAAATAAATGAATGAAAAGTTCATTACACATTTCAAAACTGGAAATGTACTGGTCCTTCAAGAACCATGATGTTGTCAAGATGGCATTGTCCAGAATTCCTTCAAATAATTTATAACAGTTCCAGAATAATATAATAGTCCAAATAATGAGCATTTTTTATTTCCACTGAACAGTCCAAACAAATGTTTTCTGCATCTTGAACAATATCTAAGTACAACATAGAGCATGTCTACAGACTTACAACAGGAAGACTGGATATGTGAATGACTCCAAAATCGCAATGAAACTGATTGCTCAGTGCTCTCTTGATATACACAGTATATTGCGACTGTATTTTGCAATAGACCCCAGGTGACAGAACACATTACTGAATCTGTGTCAAACCTTTCTATTCATTTGACCTATTCCAACCAATGGGAAGTTAATGAATACTTCTAGAAATATCAAAACCCCATCAGCCAGTGAGAAATTAAGCCATAGGCAACATTAAGTCTTATTAATATTATTATTATTAATTGTCAACACATGCATAATTATCTATTTATGGATCCTATGTAATACTAAACTTTTAACATAATCAGGTCATGTATGAAAACTTTAACTAAAGATATTCTATATAATTTACAGCCATGGACAAAAATTTAAAAAAATCAGATAAAATCATGTACCAACAGTTACGAAAAATATTGGTATACATATATACATACATACATACATACATACTGTGACAGGCATAAAAGACAACAGAAATAAAAAGGAACATAGGTTTCTGTGTCAGTGTAAAAATACTCTGCATTAATAAAAACCAAAGATTAATCTTTGTTTTATATTTTGTTTTTATTAAATCATACTTGTAAAAACCTATTTCATAAGCTGTTATCCTTCCCCTACCTTAGAAAAAGCTGTTATCCTTCCCCAAACTTAAAAAAGCTGTTTTTCTTCCCCTACCTTAAAAAAAGCTGTTATCCTTCCCCTACCTTAGAAAAAGCTGTTATCCTTCTCCTACCTTAGAAAAAGCTGTTATCCTTTCCCTACCTTAGAAAATTTTTGTATCTTTTCCCTACCGTAGAAATTTCTTTTATCATTGTCAAACTCAGAAGGCAGACTTTTCAAAAGCTATTATCATTGCTGAAACTTAGAAAGCAGAATTTATTGTCAGAAGCTATTATTGAGTAATTACCTTCTAATTTAGATAGCACTGCAGAAAAGGAACACAAATTTCAAATAATTTAATATAAACTGTCTGCATTAGCTTTATAAATATTTCTGAAATCCAGATTTCCATGTACATAAGACCCAAATGCAGGAGCAGTTGGCCAAGAAATTGTCAATATATATGATATAATACTGGACTAAATTTTTTAAAATTTGGTGCATTGTTTTCTTAACTGACATTTAAATGTTTCTTACTATTAGCAACAAAAGCCACATGTGATCAGTGTCATTTATATAAATCTTAAAGATGCAAGCTAGGATACTTCCTCTAATTTTGGTTAAATTCTGTTAAGTGGTTATTTAGAATAATTTATGAAAAGTTTTCTATTTTAGAAGTGTAAATCATGATCATTTGTATAAACTTAAAAGTCCCTCATTCCAGAATTATTCCCTATAATCTTGTCAAATTCTGTTCATTGTTTCCAGAGATGATATTGTTTAATGTATTTCCCATTTCTAGCAACAATCTCCATGTTTTATGGCAAATCTGCATCAACTTTCATAGATTTAAAGCCCATATAATCATGTTTTCTGTCAAATGTGTTCACATTCTGCTGAACAATTTGTTTAAAGTTTTTTATTTCTATTTTTAAGCAATGGTGGGCGTATTGGCATACTGTGTGAAATTTGAGATCACTTTTTGCCAGGACACTTTCTGCTTGGTCAGACTCTGCTTACCAGTTTTTAGATGAAGATGTTTTTATATTGTTGCATATATTTGATGGCGAATTGGCATAATCTGCGTAAACTTGAACTTCATGCTTCATAAACATGTAATTTAAAGATTTCTACTTAAGTAACTGTGGTCATATTTGATGGTGGAATGGCTTTACTACATAAATCTGAATGCCTTCAATGCCAGGATTAATGCAGACACATTTAGTAAAATCCTGTTAAGTGGTTTTTGAGAAGTCATTTAAAGCTTCTTTTTATTTTTTTGAGTAACTGCAGCCATATTTGATTGTGGCTTCAAAGGGCTTCAAGAGATGAAAGATTTTCAGTCAAGTTCAGTCAAAATTCTGTTCAAAAATTTTGAATAAGTTATTGACAGATTTTGCTTCTGTTTTTAATATTTGTGTTCATATTTGGTGGCGGACGATAAGATTCAAGCCAGCACTTTTGGCCACAAGTCTGGCATGCTAACCACCAAGTCCAGCATGCTAACCACCAAGTCTGGCATGCTAACCACCAAGTCCAGCATGCTAACCACCATGCATTTTTAAGGATTTTATAACCTAGTTGAAGGCTTTTGCATTTTTAGCCATTGGAGCGATATTCTATGGCATCATCTGTACAAATCTGAAAGGCCTTTATGATCCATCCTACCTTTAGATGAAATTGGTCTGGAGGTATCTGAGTAGTTTAAAATATCCATTGTTGATAGACATCAGAGAGACTACAGATGACAAAGTGCATTACCATGAGTTTGACCTTATAGCCAGAAAAGCCAAATTTAACGAAGATGGATAGAGTAGTTTTAAATTTTAAAAAATTCAATTTCATGCAAACTTCCTCTATTGCATAAAGATATTTTCTGCACAATAGTTCAGACGTGTCCAAGTACATGCATACCAACTGTCTGATTTGATGTTAAATTTTAAGGCATTTTAAATCTTATTCAAATCATTTAAATTCTTATTTCTTTTTCTTTTTGCTAAGACTTTTCACATAATTATACCAATGTCAGACCTCTCAAGGAACAGAGCTTCTGGGTCATATACACATGAAATTTCCAAAGGATGCACCAGTTCTCCCCATAATCAATCTGCTAATGGCTGGACTTAAGGAAATAAGCATGATTCAGCCAGTGTGACTAATGAACACTTAATCCTTGTCATTGCATTTATCTTATGGAAAGGACTGAGCCCCCGAATACCACTCTGACAACAAAACCATGTTCTATTGAGTGTGTATGTTAAGTAACATGTTCTATTGAGTGTGTATGTAAGTACCATGTTCTATTGAGTGTGTATGTAAGAACCATGTTCTATTGAGTGTGTATGTAAATACCATGTTCTGTTAAGTTTGTATGTAAGTACCATGTTCTATTGAGTTTGTATGTAAGTACCATGTTCTATTGAGTTTGTATGTAAGTACCATGTTCTACTGTGTGTAGGTAAGTACCATGTTCTATTGAGTTTGTATGTAAATACCATGTTCTATTGAGTTTGTATGTAAGTACCATGTTCTATTGAGTTTGTATGTAAGTTCCATGTTCTATTGAGAGTGTATGTAAGTACAATGTTCTACTGAGTGTGTATGTAAGTACCATGTTCTATTGAGTTTGTATGTAAATACCATGTTCTATTGAGTGTGTATGTTAGTACCATGTTCTATTGAGTATGTTTGTAAGTACCTTGTTCTACTGAGTGTGTATGTAAGTACCATGTTCTATTGAGTGTGTATGTAAATACCATGTTCTACTGAGTGTGTATGTAAGTACAATGTTCTATTGAGTTTGTATGTAAGTACCATGTTCTAATGAGTGTGTATATAAGTTCCTGTGATTGAGTGGCACATAAATGATGCCCTATTTCATTTTAATGGCTATTAAATTAAATGTAATCAAAGTTTTCTCAAAATTTAATTTGGAAAGTAATGCCAAATCATCGTTATCCCATAACATTAATAATTAATATTTAAGTACATGTTGTTTTGATTAGGCACAGCAGTATTGCAGAAACTCTTTAAAAGCATGCAGAAAAGTATGTTGACTCATACAAATGAGGCAGCAAAATCTTTATCATTTTAGGGAAACAGACTTGTTATGAAAATGACACAAATGCCAACAAAAGGAAACAACAATAGGTGAAAGTTTAGTTTGACTGGTGGTATGTGTTATCAGTATCTATAGCTTGTGTGAATTCATCTTGACAACAGTTCAAATTTGCAGTCTCAAGCTACATGCATTTAGGTATCGTAGATGTACCAAGATTGATCTATCTTTTCTGAAGAGCATATTTTATATCCAGCCGTTATTCCTTAGGGTCAACTCTTAAGTTATTTAACACTCTTTACTACTTCATATAATTATTTTGAAATAGCTTTTACATATATGTTGCTTGATATATTTTGTCATTCCTTCTTTAATGATGGTAATTTATGTTTATAACTACAGTGCAGTGCAGGGTAATGCAAGGGGCTGACTCTTGTTTTTTTTCTGTTGAGAGAATGGGATAGACTGCTCTGCTTACAGTCAGAAAACTACACAACATTCTTAGTGATCATTCTTGGGATAGAAACTTATTGTTGACAATAGATAATTATTTTCCTTTTAGTGTGAAATTATAAATGGCTCAGATTTCAATCGTTATATTATTAAAGAAATGTACATATGCTTTCTATCCTTTTGAAAGTGGGAGACTCCCATGTTTATGCCAGTGACTCTCAGTACTGAGTTTCTTGAGTCCTGGACTCCTCATCTTGAAAGTCTGTTGAGATTCCTGAATGTGTATTACCATTTGAATAGTTTTTTTGAAAATTACTTTAAGGTTTCCTCTATTTAGAATTAATAAAGATTTAAGTCTTTTATAAAATATTTCATATCATGTATGGCATCACCATAATAGGGCATACAACATACCTTCAAATACTGATGTACGAAAATTTCATCCCTTACTTTAATTGGTCAAACTATTGAACAGAAACAGAAAAGTAACAGATGGACTGATTGATGGACTCAAATGCAGACACTATGCCTGCCAATTTTCACAAAACAGTGGAGGAAAATAATTAAAACCTTAAGTGTACTTTTGAATCCTATTTTAGGAAAAAAGGCCCATTCACTGATATACTAGACATGATGTTACAGAATATGCATACCCATCTCTCTTGCAATGAATGACTTTCTGGACACTAAGTTGTGACAGACATACAAACTAATATGGACAGCATTCCTGTCTATGTTCCTTTGACATTCATGGAAAAAGAAATTGTACCCTCAAAAAAGGATATTGCAATTAGTCCATGGGCTAGGTAGGCCTACCATACATTCCTCCCAGGACTTTATCTCTTTGGTATATTTTTATATTTTTGGGTATACCAAACAAGGAAAAAACACGTTAACTTTCAAATTTTGGATGAATTATCTTTGCTGGCTGAATATTTAAAGGCGCCACAAATTGGCCTATTTAGGTACACAGTGAGATAGTTGTGGGATGTGGTGATATCGCTCCTTTTGAAATCATCTCTTTTCAAAGCATTAGTGCACATGAGCTATATATTTGGACAACAAACATCATCCAAATGTCTCAAGGCCATTTCACCACAGGAAGGCTTCAAAAATACCTAGTGAATGTATATACGAAGCGAGTTGGTGTTTTTATCCGAAATTTTGTCTTTAAATTTACATCCTTGATGAATGTATTGGCAATGTTCTCCATGTAGCTACTTGGCAGAAGTCTGTAGGAATTCATTTTACTGCAAGTCTTTTTTGAGCCACTGTGGATGTAATGTTATTCAAGTGATCCTCCATGCACCTAACATTTGTAAAGTGTATTTCTTCTTGAAAGAGACACAGAAAAAGTTACAATGGAGCAATACAATGATTACCATGTTTTAAGTTTTTTTAAATCAGTGACAGGTTATGGCATGTGAGCATCATTAATTAATAAATTTGTAACTTATCTCTACAAACTTAGCATTTAGTACTTTTATTACTAGTAATGGTAATTAGTATTAGTAATGGTAATAAGTACTAGTAATGGTAATTAGTACTAGTAATGGTAATAGGTACTAGTAATGATAATTAGTACTAGTAATGGTAATAAGTACTAGTAATGGTAATTAGTACTAGTGATGGTAATTAGTACTAGTAATGGTAATAAGTACTAGTAATGTTTGATTGATTCATTCATTGATTTTTAACGGCACATCAGCACTGTTAGGCTATTTAGCACCAAACAAAATGTTATTTGTATAATCTTTTTAAAAAATTATAAAAGGTCCTATATCGACCAGTGATATAAAAGAAGTAATGATTGAAATTAAAAATGGTAAGATGGTAACGGTGCAAAATAAAGCTTCTCGATCAATGGGAGATGTAAATGTTCTATGTTAATAAAGAAAGATGAAAAGGTAATAAAATGGGACGTTATATATATTGCATAAAACTGCACAAGGTGATAGCATAAAAGTCAGAGTTTAGAGTAAATATTTACGGCTTTCAGGAACTCTATAATACGAGTGATGTTGATAGTATCAAAAAGTTCTTTCATGTCATGCACAGTGTAATAACGATCGCGCGTAGCTTGCAGGTCAAAACACTCTATCATAAAGTGCTTGACAGTGAATGGTTCATTGCAAGAAATGCACTCTGGTGGGTCTTCACCTTTTAGTACGTGGGTGTGGGTAATATAAGTATGACCAATTCGGATTCTTGCAATGACTATCTCCTCCCTACGAATGGTTCTGTAGGAAGGAGTCCATTCTCCTAGAGTTGGCTTGATTACATGAAGTTTGTTGTTTACAGCATCATTCCATGATGCCGGCCACTTCTGACGTAAGGACTTTCTGACACTATGTTTAAAATCAGTATACAGTATTTTAAAATCAGATGGTTCTAGAGTAAGGGCCATTTCAGCATCATGATCAGCTTTTTCGTTACGTTTAATACCAATATGGCTAGGTAACCAACAGTATATTATATCGTGGGAGACACTCATCTCGGTATTTTTGACAAGCATGTTTTTCAATAATGGATTCTCCAGTTTTCTATTGTGTAGTGACTGAAGTACTGATAGTGAGTCAGAGAAGATGATACTGTTTAAAATACGTTGCTTGCTATATGTTGCAGAGCAAGGTCTACTGCTCTGATTTCGGCTGAAAAAATTGATGTTCCATTTGGTAAGCGAACTTGCGTTGTGTGATTTCCACAAACGAAGGCTGCAGCAGCCTTTTCCTCATCCTTTTGAGCCATCGGTATAAATTCTTGTGTAGTTTTTATATTCGGTGAGAAGTTCTTGATAACAGCTGTGGAAGACAAAAGGGTTTGTCTCTGATTTTTTTCCATCGTGTAGCGTAAAAAGTACTTTTGGTTGTTTAAGTAGCCAGGGTGGTGTTTCAGAGATGGGCGTTTTCTGAATTTTAGAAAGATCAATTTTTGAACTGTCAAGGCTGGATGATATTTTAATGCCAAAGGAAGGTATGGCGTTTGGTTTGTTTTCATATAAGGTTCTGTATTTGGGTTGAAAAACAGCCGAAAAAGCAGGATTCTGAGGGTTTGATTTTAATTTGAGAGCATACTGTGCGGAAAGCATTTCTTTACGATGCGATAACGGTGGTTCATTCGCTTCAGCTAGTAGGCTTTCACAAGGGGAAGTTTTAAATGCTCCCAGAGCCAGTCTCACTCCCTGATGATGAATTGGGTCAAGCATTTTCAAATATGATTTTCTGGCTGAACCATACACAACGCAACCATAGTCCAGTCTGGACCGTATAAACGTTCTATATAAGCTGAGTATGACTTTTCTATTGGCACCCCAGTCAGTGTGCGCTACTACTTTAAGTAGGTCAAGTGCTTTTAAGCATTTAGCTTTCAAGTTCTTTAGATGCGGAATAAAAGTCAGTTTTCTGTCAAAGATAATACCTAAAAATTTTGTTTCCTCAACAACTGGAATAGGTGTTCTGTCCAGCGTGAGTTTAGGTTCTTCTTGGTGTCGTCATAACCGACAGAAATGCATGCATACCGTTTCTGATTTTGAGAATTTGAAGTCGTTTGTACTAGCCCAATTTTGAATCTTGTTTACATTTTGCTGTAGTTGTCTTTCAATTGTATGCATGTGCTTTGATCAATAACATATGAGAAAATCATCAACATATAGTGAGCAATCCACACCAGGAGTCAAACACTTGGTGCTGTTATTAATTTTGATATTGAAAAGTGTCACAGATAAAATACTGCCCTGGGGCACACCCATCTCTTGCTCATGCAAATCTGAGAGAGTAGAGCCCACTCATACCTTGAATTCTCTGTCTGAGAGGAAGCTGGATATCAAAGAGGGCAGACGGACTTTTAGATCTAGATCATGCAGGTCTTTTAGTATCCCATACTTCCATGTTGTGTCATAGACCTTTTCTAAATCAAAGAAAATCGCTACTAAATGTTCTTTCTTGATAAATGCATCGCGAATGAATGTTTCTAGTTTAACCAGATGATCATTGGTGCTCCGTCCATAATGAAAGCCACTTTGGAAAGGAGATATTAAATTGTTAGTTTCCAGGTACCATACAAGCCAAGAATTGATCATTCGTTCCATTGTTTTGCACATGCAGCTTGTGAGTGCAATAGGTCGATAGTTGGTAGGATCTTCGCTATCTTTACTGGGTTTGGAAACTGGTATTACTGTTGCTTCTTTCGATATCTTAAATCATTGAAGAGTTTCAAAAGAGATGTTAAAGATGATTCTGGAAGATGTTTTAAAACCTGGTAATGTATTTCATCAGGCCCAGCAGAAGTATCATGGGCCTTGTCTAAAGCCTCCATAAGTTCTGATAGGATCATTAACATTTAAAACTGTATCCTCATTCAGCCTAGTTTTACAGAGTGTTTCAAACTTGGCCCAGTCGGCCTTCTTTAAATTCCATTGTGGAATTACTTCATCAATTGTAGAGTTATGATTTACAAGGAGATTGGAAAGTGATCGCTGCTGTGAAGGTCATCAGCGACCTTCCATTCATAGTCCAAAAGCAGCGAAGGAGTACAAATTGTCAAATCGATGCATGTGTATGTACCCGTGCCTGGGTGTAAATATGTTGGTGTTTTGGAGTTATATAGACACAGATCGTGTCTAGAAATGAAATCTTCAACTTTGTGACCTCTGTCACTTATATGATTTGATCCCCATAAAATGTTATGGGCATTAAAATCCCCGAGTAAAACAAAGGGTGCGGGAAGCTGTAGAACAAGATTGTCGAGTTCGTTTGGTACTAGGTTAGTATTTGGTGGTAAGTAAATAGAGCAAAATGTAATCACTCGATGTAGAGTGACGCTTACAGCAATGGCTTGTGAATTGGTGTTTAAATGGATGATGCTATGAGGGGCTCAGTTGTTCACAATAACAGAGACTCCTCCTGAGGCCCTGTCAACATTCTGTGAGTAGGTGTTAAAGAGGGAGTAGTTTTTCAGTGTGATGTTATCTGTATCTTTCAAAAATGTCTCCTGAAGACATAGTACTGCAGGATCATGTTCGTTTATAAGCAGAAGAATATCATGATAGTTGGCTTTAAGTCCTCTACAGTTCCATTGTATGATGGTGTTCTTCATTATAAGTTTATACTGGAGATTCTGGACCTAGTTAGACCTTTCGCGGAGGCAATCTGGTTATTTCTCTGGAGGAAGTACAGGGGTGAATTTTTTGTTCTTAGGTCTGGAGCTACCTTGAGCACATAGAGCAGATTCTTCTGCATCCATGCTCTCAACGTCTACAAACCTGTTATATAGTTTGATGGGGTCATCTGATCCCTTTTGTTGTCTGTTTCCATGAGATTTTTTACTTTTTGGTGATTTCGGTGGTTGGGTATTATTAAATGTAGTCTGAGTAGATGCCGTGTCTTTCTCTGCTTGGTAATGGGGGGTGTGTTTGAATTTGGTGTTGAATTGGGTGCTTCTGTTTGTGTTTGAGCATCTTTCATTGTTTTAGGATTGCTCTTCACTACAGTGGAGAAGGATGGGTCAGGATGGGCTGTTTTTGCCTGTACAAGTTTTCTGGCTTCTGGATAGGGAATATTATTTGTGTATTTTACCCTCTGAAATTCCTTCTCCTGTTTCCAGGTATCGCAATCCTCTGAATTGGCATGGAGCTCTTTTCCACAGTTGACACAATGCAGAGTTGCTCTACAATCAGATTCCTGATGAGCATTGTCTCCGCATCGGCCACATATTTGGCTTTTTGAGCAGCGGTCTTTGTGATGGCCATATTTTTGACACTTATAACACCAAAGGGGGTTTGGAATGTAAATCTCTACCTTTACTTGCAAAAAGCCAACTTCTACCACTGTGGGTACAGTTGGCCTGTTGAAGGTGAGTACAATGGTGTTGGTGTCCTGCAGATTGTTATTACGTTTAATACATATTCGTCAGACTGCAGTGACACCTTCACCTTTCATTCCTTCAATGATATCAGAGTCGGTGACTCCAGCCAAGTCATGACAGCGAATCACGCCTTTGGACATATTCAGTATGGTGTGAGCGAATGAGGTCACTGGAATATCAAAGAACGTTTTTATTTTCTTGATACTGTCTGTCTGACCTCGTCGTTCACACTCCACAAGAAGGCAACCCGATTTCATTTTTTGACACTCTTTGGTGTTCCAATCAAACCTGTAATTGTTTTCTCGTTCGCAAACGGAGACAGTGAGGTAAGCGGTTTTGTGGCATCTTTTGATTGTATGACCATGAAGCGTGGAAATGACTCCACACTACATGGCTCGTCATCTGAGTCAGATAAAGTTTTTGTACGTTTATTTTGATTTTTTTGGAAATATCCATTTTGGCTAAATTAAAATTCAGCACCCGTGCTCCCCGCCCACCAAGGAGCCCAACAAGGGGACACTTTTCAAGTGCCAGGGATACACAGATGCCATACTCAGTTGATAAAATTACCTTTGATTGACCCTGAAGTCGCCAATTTCTAGGGTCGGTAAAATTACCTCCCGATTGACCCATTAAGCCACCGCCTTCTAGGAAGTCTTCTAAGACTTAGTACAATCAAAGATAAAGGAAAAGTCTATAGGGGCAATGGTGGTATCAAGAGAGATACAAGGAGAAAGATAAGGTAGGTGAGAGAGTAAATAAAGACTTCCTAGGGCTTGGCGTGACCAACCGATTTGTCGAGACCGGGTCCATCCCGACCACCCGTCTAAAAGAAGTAGAGGCCAAAGTAGTGTATTGCATCGGAAAGCCTCTGCTCAACTACCAGGATCCTTTCCTCCCCCGACACGGGACGCAACCCACGGCAAACAGGTTGCCTCTACTTAGTCGCCTTTTACAACACGTAGCGAGGCACGTCGGGCCAATTCTACAACCCCGGACCCACAAGGGGTACTAGTAATGGTAATAAGCACTAGTAATGGTAATTAGTACAGTGGGACCCTGCTATAACGCACTCTGTTATAACGTGAATTTGGATATAATGTGGTCGTGGCATGGCTCCCGAAATTTTATATACATGTATTTTTCTTGTGCAAAAATAACAAACAAATTCTTATAAAGTACGAAGAAAAAAACCTAAAAAGTTGTTTATCATTTTGGGATAGAGATCACGTATGAATAAAAAATGCAAGAATATCGTGGCTTGGCTCCTGAAATTTTATATGTATTTTTCTCATACACGAAAAAGTATTTTTCTCGTACACGAAAAAGTACTTTTTCTTTCTTCTTAAAAGTAAGAAGAAATAAATGCATAAAAATTTTATTCTGGGATCGCATAGGTCTTCGCCAATGTCGTAAACTTGGATTGTTTTTCCTTATTGGCTGCAAAATATACCATGTGGCTTTTTTTATTTGTTGGCGACATTGTTGGCTGTTTAAACTTTTATATACAACCATTGGTTTGGAGTGCAGAAATTCAGAGGCCCCATGAAAGGAAGCCACAAACTGGATATAAAATGCACTGACATTTATCTATTGTTACATAAACATATTCTTTGTCTATACTGACAAACCATCTAAACAGTGCATTGTTATATCATAATCCGCTTATCCTGACATCTAGCACGAGTTCTGTATGTTGTGAAATATCCGCTTTTTTGTTGTTGACATTTCTGGTAACAGAGATAAACTGTCTTTCATCGGATTTTTGGCCGCTCGCTAGAAATTAATATATTTACAAAGACGCATTTGTGTGTGGATGGTAAGTAAAATTCCTCTTCTTTTCTCTCAGAATTAAATCCTTCAGAACACTCACGTTTTCTGTAATAATCCATGTTGTCAGAACACCTGCGTCTCTATCTTCCGTTGACCCTTTCTTAATTTTCAGACGCATGCGTAGAAGGCAGCATCACACTGCTACCACAAATGTTAAAAAAAATTTTTTTTAATTCTTATTGGTTTATTCAGTAGGCATGGAGGGACAGTAACTAGAATAGTCTAAACGATGGCCAATTCCTTTTAAAAATGTATCCAGATAAAACAGTTTGCTAAAATTTCAAGGGAAACAGATTACCTTTGAAGCACGGACTCTTATGAAAACGTACTCAGCGAATGGAAAAAATCCCCGTCTCAATCATACAATACAATTATTTGATGTTGCCGCCACAATAAGAAATGGGCATTTGTTTGGTTCTCCAAAGCTGTACTTTAGTGGCGACTTCAAAAGCGCATGCAGCCTTCATCAAAGAAAGCGGACTAAAATCTTTCAATAACAGCAAAGAAGTTTTCTTCAAAGGAAGTCAGTACCAAACTTAAATAAAAGTGATGGAATCTGATGGATTTTTGCATTTTCCAACATGACTGGAACACTTTAACTGTGCTGTGAAAGTTTCCTTTCTGTAGGGAAAAAGTTTATGCCAATGGCGGCTTAAAACGCAAACTAACTATTACTGACTTCAAACGTACTTCAAAGTAAATGTGCTTCGTCATTCGTTACGTGATTGTGCTATGTTTTTCCACTGAATTCAGACCAATATGACCTGTTACAAAATTAATGAATATTTTAAAGCTGTGTATGCATATTTTTGATGGGATCACTTGTATTGTGGATTCATTGTATATGATGGGGTTCGCAGGTGAGTACACTGCATTGATACTCTGATCATGCTATACATTAGACATTTATATATAAACAGTATTCATGTATATGTACCAATTCATGGTTCTCTAAATAAAGTATGATGTCTTCTCTCTTTTCACTACAGGTTTCTCATTTAATATGCATTAATTCAAGATAGCAAATGTGCCGACGAAACACGTATCTTAGCCCGCAAGTATTCCTCCACCCCCCATTTTTTTTTAAAAAATTTCGGAGGGAGGGGGTACATTTTCTTCAGCTAACTGAGTTGGTTGCATATAACACGGTTCGGTTCATAACACGGTCGGATTCTATGGCACCCAACTACTGTGTTATAGCGGGGTCCCACTGTACTAGTAATGGTAATAAGTACTAGTAATGGTAATAAGTACTAGTTATGGTAATAAGTACAAGTAATGGTAATTAGTATAGTACTAGTAATGTAATGGTAATAAGTACTAGTAATGGTAATAAGTATTAATAATGGTAATTAATACTAATAATGGTAATTAGATTTTGATAGTTATTTGCAATGGACACAGAAGAAAATTGAGGTTCAACTTCACAGATCAAACAGAATCATTCAGATCTTTGTCCAAACAAAATAGCAGCCTGAAGATAAAAGCTAGAAGTTTAAAAAAAGTTGACGAACCTTGGGCACAGAAGAGAGGATGCTGTTGAACAAGTAGCTCATGAATACAGAGGAACACGGATACCATTGATAATATTACCAGAAATTTGCAATGAACCTGTCTAAGTTGAAATCATCAACCATCTTGTCAGAACTTGCATCAGCACATTGAACTTCATGATGATCTTCTGATGAAAGATAAGATTTGTTTCAATCCAGATTATACATATTAAAACAAAGAAGAATGAAGGAAAATAAACAGAAGGTTGTATGGAAAACAAAACAAACTTCAATATTTGAATATGATGGATAGAAATCAGTCCTTCAAATATATGGGAGGCGGTGAGAAACTTCTCACCAAAATACAAGGATATGATTTGTTTGCTCCAGAGGCATATTTCCATGGCCAATGTTGTAAGAAATATGTTCAATATCCAGTGTTCTGTTGGAGTGGAAATGAGAAAAAAAATGTTCAAGCAGAAGAGAAGTTTTCCAAGCAATCGGTAGAGAAATTGTCAATGACCAAAACATCGTGAAACAGGGTGACATATGTAAGCTGTATATAGCTACTTTGCCAAATACAATCCACCCAAATACAAAGTACAGAGAAGTCTTGCAGGCTATGTTGAATAAAAATTACATCTACATACAGAAGTTATTTTTTTATAAATTTGACAACAGGGCAAATGCAAGACCTGTCTTTTGTACAATTCTAAATCAATTATTAAACATGAGCAGTCACATTTGTCAATGGACTTCACAAAACTGTGGACTTCACACAACTCTGTGGACTCACACAACTCATATGGCCATCCTTATACAGAAGAAATGCAGAATAACAGCAAAATAATATGGGCAATATCACTACATCCCACAACTATTTTATTGTGTACCATAACTAGGTCACTTATGGGGTTCCATTAAATATTCAGCCAGCACAGATAATGCATCCCAAATTTGCAACGTTAACATCCTTTTTATTGCTTGGCATACCCCAAAACATAAAGAATATACCAAAGATGCACAGTCCTGGTGGGGATGTACGGTAAGCCTACCCAGAACATACACCAATCAAATATGCCCCACATGTATTAAAATACATATTGGGTGTGATAAAATGTTATGGTCTTGCCGACCGAGGACGTACATTGGCAGCAACTGAAGATCCAGGCACATGGTTCTGTGTTTCAGATATAGTGACCTGAAGTTGGGTGGTGCTCTGGCCGGTGACTGCATGCATATTGTCATTGGAACTGATGATTGTGTGATGTGTAGCTGCAGGGCGAGCCGGTCTGTATAGTGGTCTACCTGGTAAATTCTGCAATCCAACTGTTTCAGAGATAAAGGTAATAAAATGTAAAATCTTGATCACTTAAGCAAAAAATATATATATATATATATATATATATATATATATATATATATATATATATATATATATATATATATAAAAAATATATATGTGTGTGTGTGTGTGTGTGTACATATATACAGCAAGTATTGTCAAGTGTGTATAGATATATACATACTTCTTTCAATAGTAATAATACGAAAGAAATTTTTAATATGCGTTGTGACATTAATTGTGCAACATCAAATGTTATTTATTTGATAACGTGCAAAAAATGTGGCATCCAATATGTTGGACAAACCAGTCAACAAATATCTAAACGTATGAACCAACATAGATCAGATATAAAAAATTATATCGATCAATCATTTTCATCTCATGTTGCTGCACATTTTAACAAAAATTCCCATACATTGCAAGATTTCTCCTTCCAACCTATTGTTAAAGCTGATTCTGAAATGGAACGTCTACTAAAGGAAACCTATTGGATTCACCGTCTTAATACGGTATATCCAAAAGGTCTAAATTCAAAAACACTATATGACATTTAGTAATTTTTTATTAACTTTTAATTTTTTTTTTTTTTTTTTCTGAATTATGTCCCCTGTTTACAATTAGATATGAATATTTCATATTATTTTACTTTGCAGAAAATCTTAATTGGTAAAAGTATAATCTAATAACATAAAAATAAGTTTATTAATTCTTTAAAAATGAAATTGAATTTGTAATTAATTATCAATATAATATGATTAATTATTTATAAAATACTTGATAGTAACCGTAATGCACACCATATTTTTATTATATTTTTATTAAATAAATTGAGTTCTGATAACCACTTTAACAGCTATAAAGATTATACTAGTGTTTATGTTGTTTACATTGATTTTTGCAATTTTTTTTTTTTTTTTTTTGTGTAATTTATTTTCTTTTCTTCTAATAAGCGTGTATTATACATAATACTAATATTACTAAAACTGTTTATCTCTATTTGTTAATAAATCGTATATATATATATATACACGTGACATGATTTTATTTTAATAATTTGGAGTTTATATTTGATTTTTATTCCAAATTAATACCATCACCCTTTGACCTTCAGATGGCCAGTCATCTGCTGCCTTCACCTCAACAACCATGTTACCGATACCTGCGTTTTTTATTTATTGCTGTAACGGACAGCTTGAAATGATACGATGATTATATTATGACCTTCACGCTTAACTAATCGCATCGCTGAAGACTGAACTCTGGGTGACATTGTATGTAAAATGACATTGTTGCAATTTGTCTTGGCTTAAATAATGATACATATGATAGTGTTGATACAGTGAATAACAGTATACACTAATTTGGACAAAACATGGTCATAGCTTGGCTCCCAAATTTGTACAAACTTTCCACTCATTTCTTCCTGCTGATTATTTCATTGCTGCCAAGTTTCTTGCTCAAGTAAATGAATCTCTGATTTGTTAATCTCGTTCAATGTTATTGAAGAAATGTTTAAATGAATAAAGATGTTCCAAGTTATCAGTATGAATTTTCATTACAAATATGTATGTCACTGTACATAGTTTGCGTTTTGTATGATGCTAGCTTAACCTAATATGTATTGAACCGTCACCCATTCCTCCAGTCTGAATATGGTTTCCATTTTTAAACAAAATTCTCTTCATCATGACACAGTTGTCTATAAGACACAGGAAACTACCTGAAAGTGGTTGACAGGTGAATCTTAATCCTAACTGACCACACATCAAATGATAATTGGCTAAAAAGGTAAGCTGGTGCATTGCCAAAACCGAGAACCCTGTCTATTCATCAGCATGCCATTTTCTATAAAAACCCATTAATATTACTTTAGCATCTCCTTTGAAATTTTGCTTATTTTGTAAGAGGCATATTTCAGTCAATGATGAAAGTGTTTAGCAATTTGAATGAAAATTATTACTATTTTGGTACACTTGATTTATACAGGTTATAAAGTGAAAGCTGTCTAAGTGTCTGACCATTAGTGCAGCAGCCATCCTCCTCTTATTAAGTCCAGCTTTGCAAATTAGGTGTCAGAGAATAATGGACAAACATTGCATGGGATAAGATTAGCACAGTGCTCATTGGAATTTCAAATAGAGGACAAATGACTGACTTGTATTGACAGGTTAGGATTGCTGATCTGTAGGTTATTATCCTAGGTACTAATCAGTACATCACGAGATACAAAAAAAAAAGAATGTTTATTCTTAGATATGAAGATGCACAAATGAAGCAGCCATTGCTACAACTACTTGTATACTTGTGTAACTTCCTCTTCAAAAATAAACCTGGGTCAAATATAAAAACTGTCAACCCCACTGAATAGCATGTTGCCCCTGCTCAAACAATTACAACACCTTTGGGGTAGTTTGTGTACCATAAAATCTGTTTTTACTGTGTATGTGAAAGCAAATGTGCACGAGTTTTTCATCCTTGCTGTTCCCTTTTTCCCAAATATGATCTAATGATTAATTGAAAATTCCGAACCAAATGAACAGCTGTGACTGGATTATGGATTATCAAGTTTCTCTTATTGGATAATTTAACTAGATTAAGGATTGAAGCTCTTCCTGGATTAATATAACCTGATTAAGAATTACACATCTGTCAATACCTGTAAACACTGTTATCTAAATAAAGCATGGATATTTAATGAAAGTCTGGTATATTTCTAACACTCATTCATTTTACTCATGTCAACAGCTCACAATGCATTCATGCATAGGGACTGTACAATGCTCCCATCCATGGATATTGTCAGTTTTGTTTCCCATTGTTTTCCATTTTAAACAAAACAGTATGTTGGAAGATTAAGGATTATGATCTTAATCCACTAACAATTATCAACCATTGCACACAGATAACTTCATTCAATATCGCAAAGAAAGTTCATACACCAAAAAGAAACAATATCTAATCAGTTTCAGCTGTATACAATTGGGCAGAAACTCTTAACATATCCATATATAAGAATTAGATGTATGGAAATGTATAGCCAAAGTGTCAGTCAAATGCTGCAACAAATAAAGAATAAATATCAACCACTTTAATACAATACGATTAAAACTATTAAAAAAAATAAACTGTAATGCAACACTGAAACACTGTTGCTAGCAGTACCAGAAATGAGTAATGGTGACTCCACATCCAAAGAATTGCAATGCAATACTTTAGCATTATTGACACCAGTGCCAGAAAAATATATCTCACAATTCTTACGCAGGTGAGACTCAAATAGTTCGGTGTAATTTGGTGTATTACCTGATGTGAACAGCATTATGATGCTATTAAGGCCAACAAGACTGGGTTGTTTACTGTATCTCATTTATAGCAAATTATGTCAGAGATCTGGGACTTACAAACACCTATCATAGCAATATCTTCATCTCATCTCAACACCAGAAATTTTACACCTGAATCTCATAATTCACTGGTGATACCATCCATTCCCCAAAGAGGAAAAAATGATGATAATACCAAAGTTCTTACTATGAGCTGCAGGTTGAACTGTGGGCCAATGAGGGCCATCTCTTACTGAGGGAATTGTATGTGGTGTAAAGAAACCTTGCTGGGCAGTCACTGGCATTGTTGGTAGAAATGATCCGGCTCCACCACCTTGGAACATCTGTTTCACAATTTGCAGGTGGCACACACCCTACCCCTAGGCTAAAAAACAATGATAAAAATAACTGGCTCAAACTCTTACTCTGGGCTGCAGGCTGGTTGGGTCTAACTGTCGGCCAGCGAGGTCCAGCTCTCATCTGCGGCATTGTCTGTGGCGTAAAGAAACCTCGTTGGGCAGCCTGCGGCATTGTTGGTACGAAGTATCCTGCTCCACCAGCTTGGAACATCTGGCCCATCTGTTGAGTCTAAATAAAAACAGTTCTGGCAAATTTTAAACAATTCACTAATGTATTAAACACAAACTTCAAATAGACATATGAAAATAGCTTTTATCTTAAGAATATGCATATTTAAGCCAGATATATGTGATGTTCAAGATACCAAATAAATATTCCACTAAGGTACAAAATTTCATTCAATTGATCAAGGGCTTTTCCAGGCAGAAGCCAAAATTCAAGAACAGTCAGCTAAATTATCCAAGCCTTAAGGTGCAACTGCTTCTAATGCTGTTGATTGCAAAGTTGTGAAAACTATTTCAATAAGTCTGGTATATTGCTTCATGCATATCTGAACGCCGGCATCATCTGTCTAATAGTGAAAGGCCTTTACACCAAAAGTTTCTGTCCAAGTTGATTAAATTCTGTATAGCAACTAAGAAAGTGGTTTTAAATGAATTATCATTGCTAGTAAAAACAGTATTATCTATGGAAGAGCACATCCTTTATATAAATCTGGAAGTCTTTCAAGTTGGAAATCTTTCCTGGTCAAATTCTGTTCATCAGCATTTAAGCATACACTTGTCAATTAATTCCATGTTCATATACACCAACAAATTACAGGTCAGGGCTCAAGTTCCATTCCCCACCCCACCTATGTAAAACTCTATTGGTGAACAAGTTGGGTCACAGAATTATACACCCACCTCTCTCCCAAATCCAACCCATACCTCACCAATGAGATCAATCCATACAGCTGCCAGCCCTCCAGGCTCACAATTAGTGAAAATAGGGATTAGTGAATTCTGACATGAATTCGTAAAGTTATCTTCTAGTCCGGGAATATTTATAGGAACAAATGTTTAGCATGGTCTCCAGCTGATAAAGGTAGATAGTGTTCAACAAGAAAACTTGACAATGCTTCAGCAATGGTAGCTTGCAGGGCTTCTGTCGATGGCTTAAAATATTCAAGAGCTGAAATCTGATGCGAGTTCTTAATTTTCCCTGAATAGTTATTTTCACCTTTTCCATGCATTTATGAAACTATGTTGCTTACCTGTGGTTATGCCAAGACAGAACTTTTTAACACTGATCCAAAGGACACGAAAATCTTTACCTTTATATAATCAACAAGACACCAGTGGGGAAAAAGAAAGAAAAGGCACAATTTTATTTAAACTTTTATTTCAAATAAAATGAAGGTTAAAGGGGAAGGCTGAAAATTATCTTACATTAAACAAAACCCCGTCATGTACAATGGCAATTTTAAGCTCAATTAATACAAGTAAATTATCCCTCTTCTCAATTTTCTTTCTTCAAACAGCCTTCAGACACTTCTGAACATACATACACAACAAGTGCTAAATGAAAAGTAAAAAAAAAAATGTTACAATTTTTTAATGTTTTGCTATTTTTTTTGTGATTTTTAATTCTTTCCTCATACTTTCAATATCAGGGGTAATGTTTAAATTAAGAAATTTTCTGACCACAGAATACTGCTTGATTTTTTTGTCATTGTGCATTTACACAAACGTACACAGTACCTGCTTATGGTACTTTTAATACATCTCTAAATTACACAAGATATTTTATGACGGGGGGGTATTTTCATCCTTTTTTGTAATTGGTGTGAGAGTTTCCACGACTTCCCAACAGGCAACTATTCTAAAATTTGGATCCAAGAACAGAATTTTTCAACGACATTTTCAAATCAATTTTTCCATTCAAAGGATTTGAAGGCAACAAATACACAATATCATCTGGTGCCTACAGAAATGCATGCAACTGATCTTTAGCCGTAACAAATTATGAAAAATTGATCTGACAATATTACATGGAAGAATATCAGTTGCTGTTAAAAAGACAATCTCGCAAGAGTATAGGTTGATATAAATATTTTCCATGGTTCAAGATAGCTGTCCCACAGTTTTATTAAATGATCAATGAAACAGAAATATTAAGCCCTATTGGGAAGTGCACCACAGTGCCATGTTTTATATTGCGTCTGGACGGCCCTTTCCAGCTGCTTGTTGGGCGGCAGCCTTCTTGGCTTCGTGAGCCTGTAGTACAGCAATAACATCATCAACCTGAAATGGTAAAATGTTATACAAGAAATGAGAATGATTCCAAGAAAAAAAAGAAAGGTACAGGGAATACTAGACAAATGGTTCATGAATTTTATTTGTTTATATTCATACATGGTTTTACTGTACAATTTAAATGATTCTCAAGTTGCAGAATGGGAATTTATTGTTTCTATTCAAGTATTTTTAGTTTTCATCTTTAAATTCAGTTTGTACCAAACTGCTCTCACTGCAGTTTTCATAAGGTCGTTATCAATGTTGACACGCATGCATCTGATAACATCACATGAAGAATATTTTCTTATCATTCTCGATGAACATGGTTGATAAACATTCATTGTACAGCTTCAACTACAATCAAAGTCATCAAAGACCACAAACTCGCCTCCATACTGAACCAATATATACATTATGGAACAAGGATAGAAAAAAAACTTGGTAATGATTGCCAATTCCTTGTCAGCAGGTCTCTATTTATGACAATATACCACAGCAATTGGGCTAAGTAGTAGCCTACTTTCAGACGTTCTAACTGCAATTGTATCCATAATGCCTAACTCTCTTGTACGGATATACCATTTTATCTGAAATTCTCGATATTTAGAATTCTGGTTAATTTCAGTCTTTGGGTATGGAAAATAGTTGGTTTGATGTACTTTACCGTTTCAGTCTTTATAATGATGTAAGAAATTGATGGTACTTGGATATTTGCAATAATTGCAAGTTTATATGATTATGATTACAATTCATGGGATGCACATTTTATTAATGATACACTGGCCAGTTTGGTCTATTTATAGATGGTGACATGGCAGCATTGAGCTCACATTGTGGAAGGGTAACCTTTAATGTAGCACAACTGTCTGTGTTGCATTGTAGCTTACATTTTCACAAATTCCAAAACCTACAGAGCTCAATGGCTGATTGCCGTCTCTCAACTTGACATAATCCTTTAAAATAAAATCATCTTTCCCATCATGCGATACACTCAAATTTTAATGGGTTCAATATCAATTTTGTCCTGAAAATGCATTGCTTTGATGGACACCATTTAAAAAATTTATATTAAAAAAAATCAGCATGACCCGGCACACGTTTTCATAAAAAATTATAGAGCATAAAATATCCAAGGTACTTGGTATGGCTTGTACCGGTCCTTACAAATGGGATATTTTCTTGCTATATTATTACAACTTAATAAGGCCAGAAATAGTTCTTACTTAAAAAAAACAACAGGAAACCTCAGAAAGTATTTACTTTAAAACAAGCAATACCAGCCACAGAAAAGAAATGTGCATGACTTTACCTTTGCTTTCAATGACTCGGAAGACTCGAGCATGTGCAGCAGCTCAGAGTTGTCTATTTCCAACAACATTCCAGTTATCTTTCCAGCTAGGTCGGGGTACATGCGCTGGATCAGTGGGAAGAGACGCTCACCCAGCATCTGTTTCTGCTCCTGGAGAGGAGCTGAGGCCAACATATGGGAGGTCAAAGGCTCCTGACCCTGGACAACCACAGCCTGAGGTGGGTTTTGTTGTTGCTGTGTCTAATAAAGAATTAACAAGATAAAGAACATTGTTTGTTTGGACAACAACAAAAACATGGCGAGATAATAAAAAAGTACAAGAGGCCTTAATGGACCCAATATCTTTATCCTGGATGACACCTGTTTAACATATTTAGTAACCGAAGCTAAACTGACAGGTAGAATGGCATCCTTTCTATCAAGTCCTTCATGCTAGAGTGCTTTCTGCAATTCTATTTATGAAAACAACTTGTTTAAAGGATTTACACTTTTCAGCAATGATGAACACATTTGATCGCCAATTAACACAATTTATATAGCTTTTAAAGTTCTCGGCAAAGAATTGGTCTGGAAAATTTGGTCAAATTTTGTTAGGCATTTTATGATGAGCTGACTAAAGCCTTTCCACTTAAATAGTAATTTTGTATCCACGTTTAATTTAGTAATGATATCCAAATTTAATTGCAAATCAGGATCATGACAGGATGTATTCTGTCCAGCTTGTCTAATTCAGTTCAGCTGTTTTGGAAAAGACATTTTAATTATTCTTTGCTTTTAGCATGGGTAGCTATACTTTAGGCAGATTGATGTAACTTGAAAGGCCATTATGCTCTGTCCCAATTTTATTATTAACCAGTGAAGCCATTTTCTTTTAAAACTTAAAAGTAGCAATTGTTGATGAACAATGGATGGAAAATACATGATGGATGATCAGGTGATATAAAGATTAAGAAAATTAAAAGTTTAAAGAATTTTAAATAAAGTTTTAAGATAGATAAATTTTCCTCTTTGCAAAACACTTCATATCCTAGTGACACAAAAACCATTTGCTGGAAGTGAAATATTTAGGAAATATAAATTGCTAAAACTATTCAGATACTTAATGACATGTACACGCACTTTACTATACATGATCTTGAAATTTGCCTTATAGCTTTCTTAATTTGGTGTTACGATTGTAATCTTCTATACAATATTCAATACTTTGCATAACATCAGAATGCAAGAATATTAATGGTTTTGTCAGAAGCTACTGCCCTTTAATATTTTCCAAGATTATTTATCTTAAGGTGTCCGTCAACAGCTGTTGACAAACCTTTTACTGTTCTTCCTTTTAGAATGATCTCCTTCTTGACTTAAGTGCCACTTTAATCACAAATGTCTTCCATGTTATGAGCGGACAGAAACCGAGAGAAAACTTAAAATACTGAGCTGTAACCTTGAACTTGAAAATAAACAGACCAACAAGATGGAGCCACCTTCAACTGTAACTGTAAGAGTTCATCAAATTTCACCCCCAATTTCAAATAACTTTCAATTTATAAAGATGAAACAAATCAGCTGTATGAAAAAAATGGATACACCTCGAAATGAAGCATTTAATTTTTTTTAGCTTCTTAATGAAAATTTAAACTAAATCAGAAATGTCTTAACATTACCATCTCTATTGCAATACACAAATGCCCTGCCATAAATATTGAGCACTTCTCCATCAGCTCTTACCGCATGCCTAGCGGAAAACAAAAAAGTGGAGAATATATTCAGATTAGCCCTACCTGTGGTACATTGCGCATTGGAGGCTGCCTTGGTATTTTGTATGGGCCTTGTTGTTGTTGTTTGGGAGGCACACTGGTGAGAGCAGTACGTCCTGGCACAGAGACAAAGGGCAACAATGTCAAACTCTTATCTTTCTAAGTTAAAATAAAGATAAAAACTTAACCAAAAAAGCTTACTTTTCACGGTCAGGAGTTTCATTTCACAGCTTGGGAGTCAACATTTGACATGTATTATATTCTGACCCAGAGTAATGATAACAAGTGACCTACAAGATGTAACTTTCAAACACTGACACCTATACCAGAAAAGTAAATACTAAATCCACAATACTTATGCAGGCAATATTGCAGAAAAGTGTAACAGCCCTGTTATTTTCAAAAAACCGAGAAGAAAACATTTTAATTATTATTGACATGAACACCAGATATTTGACACTTTTTGTTTCACAATTCACAGGCGACACACACCCAACCCCATTGGCTGAAAAACAAACAAGATAAAAATAACTAGCCCAAATTCTTACTCTGGGCTGCAGGCTGGTTGGGTCTAACTGTCGGCCAGCGAGGTCCAGCTCTCATCTGCGGCATTGTCTGTGGCGTAAAGAAACCTCGTTGGGCAGCCTGCGGCATTGTTGGTACGAAGTATCCTGCTCCACCAGCTTGGAACATCTGGCCCATCTGTTGAGTCTAAATAAAAACATACAGAGTCCTGTCAAATTTAAACAAACGACAAGTGTATTTAAAACAAACTTCAAATGACCATCTGAAAATAGCATTTATCTTAAGAATATGCATCCTTAAGCCAGACACATGCTATGTTCAAGATACCAAATAAATATTCCACTAAGGGGATGTCCATTAATTATGTCAACAATTTTAGGCAATTTTTTACCCGCCCTTCCCCCTTTGTCAACAACTGTCAAACTTTCAGTGACCCCCCTAATAAAATTTTACCCCCCCCCCATACAAACTAACAATATTTTATATGGCTGGCTTTTATGCTAAAAATAGAATATGGAAATTGAAAGGTCTACAAATAAATTTTAATACATTATTTTTTACTTGTTTAACAGATTTCTCGGAGGGATAGCTCATGGACTTCAATATATATAGCATCTATACATATAACATAGATGCTATTTAATACAAGTCCATGGATAGCTATACTATTTAGATATCTATGGCTCAGTGCAGTTTTTGAATTTAGTAACAGCTTCCCTTAAAAATCTGTCTACAGTCTACAATCTACATTGAATAAAAACAAAATATGATGCAAGACTATGACTTCCTTGGCAAGAGCTCAACCGGTTTAGGATTAAACTGGTGGGATGTTGACGGGTGAGTGTCAGTGTGTGCCATACTAATGCACCGACTAATTTCCTATTTTTTGATTTATTGTAAAAAATAACATTGTTGACATCAATTTATCTTGAACTCCCCCCTCCCCCATGTCAACAATTGTCAAACTTCTTCAAACCCTGTCCACCTCGGATGCGGGAGGTCGTGGGTTCGATCCCTGGCCGAGTCATACCAGAGACTTAAAAAATGGTACTAACAGCTGCCTCGCTTGGCATTCAGCATTAAGAGGTTAGTGTTAGGACTGGTCGGCTTGGTGTCAGGATAATGTGACTGGGTGGGACATCATGCTACATGTCTGCGGCATGATGCCCCAGTACTAGACATCACTATAAACTGCCACATTGCAGACATCGTAGCGATATGACTGAAAAATTGTTAAAGCTATGTAAAAAAATAAAAGTCACATCACATCACATCACATCTTCAAACCCCCTCCCCCTATTTTGTTGACATAATTAATGGACAACCCCTAACCTAACACATAAATCTTCATACAACTGCTAAGGGCTGTTCCAGGATTTAAATGGGAAACATAAACAGGCCAGACATCTACTCAAATGCAATAACAGTTGGCAAAAGCATCTGGGTCATTAAAATGCCCCCTGTTGAGAATTCTTCCATTTATTTAGGATTGAAAACTGTTTGAAGACATCTGTTTAATATCTGATTATGCATCAGCACCATTTCTCAACAGTGAAAGCTTTTAAACAAGGATTATTTATGTCAAATTTGGTCAGCTTCAATACTATCAAACTTGTCAAAATTGATTGAAAAACATGTCCATGTTTCACTCATGTCATATTTAACTAAACACTTGCTCTTACACACTATTCAATCAGGCTTTAGACAGAAACATTCATGAGACTGCCTTGATCTCCCTAACTGATAAATGGCTTCAAGCACGTGACCGAGGTAGAATAATATGATCTGTTTTTGTAGATTTCGGGAAAGCTTTTGACAGGGTGGATCATAAAATTCATTTAAGAAACTGAAAATCTACCAACGTGGTGAAAGAACAAATAGATTGTTTACTTCATACTTAAGTGAGAGAACACAACATGTTTACATAAATAATGTTCTGTCTGAACCTGGAACAATTAGATATGGAGTACCACAAGGCTCAATTCTAGGTCCATTACTATTTATTTTATTTATTAATGACCAACCACTTTTACTAAGAGACTCAATATCATCTACAGAGCTCTATGCAAATGACACAACATTGTCAGACATCCAAAACATAGAATGAACTCGAAATTTCTTTACAGAATGCACTAAATAAAGTGAAAAACTGGTGCACATGCAATGGCTCAGTGGTAAATGCTGGTGAAACTGAAATATTACTTTTCTCTGCATGGCAAAAAAAGATAAATCTTGATAGTGATGAACTATGTCTGACATGGAAGGATAACAATCTGCAAATGGTCTGTCATGATAGACTGCTTGGTGTTCTGATAGATAACAACCTATTGGACTGAACATATCAAACATATCAGTAAAGTCAATTCAAGGTTATGGCTTTTCAGTAGGATAAGACATTTTCTCCCTGAAAGGCACAGAAAACTATTTAATAACAGTTACATATAACCCTATTTAGACTAATGTAATACAGTAGGGGGTGATACAAACATAGCAAAGCTGGCACATCTTTTTTTAAAAAGAGCATTTGGGCTAATATCAATCCAGAAAGAAAGCAAAGAAAATTTAGCTGGTAAGTAAAAAATATTACCTATTAAAGACTGAATCTGTTTGAGGAAAGCCAAATTAATGTACAGGATATCCAATAATAGTGCTCCTGAATATTTACAATCACTATTCCAGTATAGGCTACCTGGTAATACTCCCCACCTGCGATCCATGTCTACCAAACAGTATAAACTTCCCAAACCAAGTAAGGAATTATTTTAAAAAAGTTTCCAATACTCTGGAACTTTGCTCTGGAATAGTATTCCAGTTGAGATTAGAAATGCCAACTCTATTTCCTTCTTCCAAACCCAAAATAGCCAGTGGCTTCAGAGATGCAGCTAAAATAAATAAATTCTTTTGTATGAGGGGCTCAAGGTAGATTAGTTGTTAGCTAATTGTGTTACCCTCTTTAAATAAGGTCATTATTTTATATAAATGGGAATGCCTTCAAGCTGGGACACTCTCCTCTTCAATTATTTTGTGTGCAGTATTAGAGCACATAATTGTCAGGGACTTGTTTTGCACATTGAATCATTACAGGTCAGAGCTTAAGTTTTTTTTCTTCTACCTGTCAACATAAGTTAGAGTAACAGTGAACAATTTGCTTACAATAGTTTCCCCACAGCTATCCTGCATCCCATCTCTACCCATGATTCAGATGAATCATTGGTAAAAAAAAGCTGACAATATTAGGAGTACAATGATTTGTCAACACTCATAATCAGGATCATAATATGCCCTAATATTTTAAGTCTGCATTAAAGTCTGCAATAATAGTCACACCCAGATAACTGCATAACACAAAACATCCAACTGCAACGAAATGGGCAATAACTCTTAAAAACAAGACCACACTCGTTTTTCAACAGGTTTGTCTTTTGATGATAACCATAATGCATGTACCAAGTTGGCATAAAACAAAATGCATGACTTATATAGTTGATCTAATGAGCCGCAAGACAAACGACAGCGTTAACTGGAAGAAAACTTGTGTATGCAAGTGATTTATTGATATGCTCATTATCAGGTGATGACCAAAATGTTTACCAAGGTTTTATTAAAATCCATAAAAAGCATGTGGACTTAGTGTGCTAACATGATTGTCTCATACAATGCATTAAGCTAAAACAAGAGGCAAAAATTCTACAAAAAAATGAATATGCACACTAATCTGTTGACATATGCATCTTCAGATGACTACCGTGTTATGTAAAAAGAAATGCAAGACAAACGAGAGTGTGCTTCATAAATGAATGGACAGATATGAGTAATATACATAAAAAATGATCGCAAACACAGGTGTCATGATGAGTGTGCATCAACCGGAATACAATGAGCTCCATTACTGTAAAAACATTTCTGAAACTTTGAATGAAATTTGGTTTCTTCTTTCTTGATTCATCTAACCTGGTATCTGATACCGTTTTACAATTATCATCCTCCATTTTGCTACAGATTTCACTTCATCCTTCACTTTCTTTATTCTGAAGCAACCAACAATTTTCCTCCCAGCTACGCTTGATCCACCTTCTGGTAATATGAAAATGAGCGATATTTCCAAGCATGCATGCTTTAGTATTAATGTACATATGTATATATTGAAACCGACAAGTATTTTGATCAAATAATTATCCTCACTTTCTAATTCATTTTTGTTTATGCTTTATATCCAGTTTATCTAAACAGTAAATAAGTTTTATATTACCCAGAATCATTTTATAAGTCCAAAATCTGAACTAATTTGTAGTTGTTCCCACATTTGACTGATTTCCAAGTTTAAAAATTCATGACATTATTGTGTGATTTTCACATTCTGAGATGCTGATAGCATCTCTAAGTCACTGTCCAGTTAAACTTCTATGGAATGACCAATAATGCATGCACTGCCCTGTACATTTCAATACTGACGTGATTTACCGTACAATATTATCCACATAGAATGCCCCATGTCTGGTGATGTAGACGTAATTCACTATACAATGAAACCTGTCTACAAATGACCGCTCTTAGATGTATTCAGCACAATTTCTAGTTATTACTGTGCATGTCTAGCTAAAGACAGTTTCCACAAACTATTACAGTAGAGCCAAAATGCAATTATCTCCTGTTGTAATTTGTAAAATTAGTCCCAGAATTGTTCAAGTAAAAGCTGCAAAGGTATGCAAAAGTAAAAAACTGAATATTTGCCAAAGGTTTCCTTCGTGCACTACCTGTATCCTCATGCTGGCTATCCGCTGCATGTACTGGGAGGCAAGGTGGGCCTTGCGGTCCTCTTTACGCTGAGCTAAAGCCACATACAACTGCTTTGCTACCACAATGCGACCGTTCATCTCAGTCATAGCCTTAGTTGCCTCTTCAGGTGAACTGAAGCGCACAAAGCCAAAGCCCCTGGTTCTTCCATTCTCAGTCATGACCTGTAATAAAGAAATTGCTATTCGGAACATGAATACAAATGGTACAAGGTCAGTAAATGATTTTGACAAACTTCTAGGAGTATTATGCCATTAAATTCATAAATAGTACATGTTACATACTGTTGAATTGTTATGTTGATATGTAGTAACCATAAATAGTACATGGTACATACTGTTGAATTTTCATGTTGATATACAGTAATCACAAATAGTACATGGTACATGCTGTTGAATTTTTATGTTGATATATAGTAATCTTAAATAGTATATGGTACATGCTGTTGAATTTTCATGTTGATATATAGTAATCACAAATAGTACATGGTACATACTGTTGAATTTTCATGTTGATATATAGCAATTGAATTTTCATGTTGATATATAGTAATCACAAATAGTACATGGTACATGCTGTTGAATTTTTGTGTTGATATGTAGTAACCATAAATAGTACATGGTACATACTGTTGAATTGTTATGTTGATATGTAGTAACCATAAACAGTACATGGTACATACTGTTGAACTGTTATGTTGATATCTAGTAACCATAAATAGTACATGGTACATACTGTTGAATTGTTATGCTGATATCTAGTAACCATAAATAGTACATGGTACATGCTGTTGAATTTTCATGTTGATATATAGTAACCATAAATAGTACATGGTACATACTGTTGAATTGTTATGTTGATATGTAGTAACCATAAATAGTACATGGTACATACTGTCGAATTTTCATGTTGATATATAGTAATCACAAATAGTACATGGTACATGCTGTTGAATTTTCGTGTTGATATGTAGTCATCATAAATAGTACATGGTACATACTCTTGAATTTTCGTGTTGATATGTAGTAATCATAAATAGTACATGGTACATACTGTTGGATTTTTTTTTAAAACAGCTGAATTCAAATTCATAGTCACCTAAATTGCTCAAGGAAATAAAAGTGCAATTAAAGCAAAATCTGTGAATGTAATTTGCTTCACTGCACTTTATATGTAACATGAGAAGATCTAAACTTAAAGGGAATTGTCACCAATTAAACATCAATCTTTTTATAATTGACTTCTTATTCATCAATTCATTCACTTTTACAATTTCCAGTATGAAAGGATCAAACTTCAGTGCCCAAATCACAACTGATAGATGGTTGTCGAATGGTGTGACTAATATCAGTTTTCTTTGCTACTGTCAATCACTCATGCTTATTAGAGGATATGGTTTTGAATATTTGTATTTTCTCACTATTTTTTGTTATATTTCATGTTTGGAAATAAATTCCTTGATTTCTGAATGGATTTTACACCAGTGCAGTGAGGTGTAGTTACATTCATCTCTCAAAAGTAAACGATCACTAGGAATCAGAACATACTGGTAATTTAAAAAAAAGGACAGAGAATTTGGAGAGAATGAAAGCTTTTGTATATATGAGTGTATATAGTTTACTTTAAAAGAAGTGAAAGAAAACATCAGCTTTGAACTCCAATCAACAGAAATTTAATAATCACCCCAAACAATGGAGCATACTGCAAATGTATATAGATTTCAAGTAGAGAAATATTTTCTTCCAAAACCTTGAGAGAAAAAAAACCCATAAAAATGACAACATAGATTTGTAGCCAAGGCTCAAAATGGTTTGAGAAAAATGAGACAGTTTAAAACTGCTGCCAGCTTTTGTGCCTTTGTATCATGTTAAACATAACTTTATTTTATCTTTGCTACTTTTCTTGATTTTTGGGTGGCCAACACACTATAAATGGAACAAGGATATGGTGAAACTGGCAACACATTCTTCAAGAAGTACATGCAATGTCTTTACTTCAAAATCTCAATAAAACTTCCTGATAATTGTTCTTTTTGACATATCTGCAGAACTTTTTGAGTAGAAATGGCAAGCAAGAAAGAAAAAAGGCCCAAGTGTACCTTATATCATTCAACTTGGCAACTGACAACTGTAAGCTTGAGAAAAAACAATTTTCATGCATATAGTGTATTACGAATATATGGTCTTAAAATAATTAACAGAAAAGAGTGAAAAGCAACAAGCTGTGTAAAATTCAACAAATAATTTAATTCTTACAATCCAAGTGAAAAAGAAAATAAAGAACTTAAGGTATTTAAAATTAAATCCCAACACAATCCTAGTGTTACCAACACAAGTTCTAATAATAAAAGTTCTGAATAAACTTTAGTGGAACTCCAAATTAAGTCCAACACCAAAAGTGTTGATGTATCTGTGGTGGACTGTATTGTGGATTTGTGCCAAAAGTATCTTATTAAATCAGAGTAATATAAATGCAGCTTTGAATTCACTATAAATCCTAGTGCATGTACGTCTCTGTCCAAGAATCTTATTTGTTAATGAGCACTCTGTATTTCCAGAGAAAAATCACTTTAGTTAAATAATTTGAAGAAATAAATTCCAGCCCAAATGAACAACTGGACACAACAATAATACACTGATTCTGCTAGATCTTAAAGAATGAATAAATGTTTTCTTTAGTAACAAGATTATATAGTACCCTACTTAACCTCAAGTCACAATTAGCATTTTCTAATAAATGGAAAATTTCAATCAGGAAGGTTCTAAATGTTTACAAGATAAAAATGTTAGTTATAATTAGAAAGTCTGTTACTAAAATTATAATATAGAACCTGGGCTACATCAAATATACCAGGGGAATCCCAGTAACCTAGACCCAGACCCACATAAACATGATTACTAATATTAATAATAATCGTAATGTTAAACCGATAAACATAGAGAATATTTTAGCTATGTGTTAAATGTCTGTAGAATTGAAAAAAGTCAAAATTCAAATCAAGTAGACAATAAACTGATTTTGGACAAGGTTAAGTCCAACATACAATGTTATATTACAATAGCATATAATGAAATAAAAAACAAAATTTAAAAAAGTAACAACAAACAGTGCAAATTAAATATAATACTTAACAAGTGAATCTGGAATTTTAAAAAAAGATTGGAGTACTTAATTGCCTCATTATCTCTTAGGCCTAAAAAAATATCAGTGTTTCTAGTTCCAAGCTAAACAATATTTTACACCCAATTTTTTGCCTTTGAAAAAAAGACCTTTTTTCAGTACTACTTAACAACACAATCATTAACAACACTTCTACAAAAATGTCTGTATAATTACTTGCACATCTGATATAACTTGCTTTAAATCTGAACCAGAGGCAAATATAGCTATTACTGGATCAAGCTTTCTGGATCTTGTAGTAAGTGCCAAAACCTCCCACAAGGTACCCAAAATCTACTGGTAGAAATAGTAAATATTTAAATGAAAATTATGTTTAATACTGTTACCTACAACTGAAATATCACAACATTCAGAAATGGCTCAAATTGGGGGGGGGGGTAAGTTTTATTTTATGGTCCAAAAACTTTAAAGGTAGGCATTTAGAAATTAGAAACTCCACATATTTAGATTAATGACAGTGATTACATCTGGAATCAATTCAGGATTTTTTTTGTTGATGTTAGAGGGTTTTTAACACCATTTTTCAGCACATGATAGACTATACATGGTGGCCAATATAAATGGTGGAGGAAGAACCCAGGAAAATCCCAGAAAGAACCACTGACCCACAAGAAGCTACTGGCAAGCTTTCTCATGTACCCACTTGGCAGAGCCCAAGACTTGAACCCACACAGACAGACATGAGATGGCAGTCATCCATAAAGATGAGCGCTTTAGACTATTTGGCTACTCGTTGCTCCTGAAGCAGTTCAGGAGAAAAGCATATTGGGTTATTGTTTCATTAAACAATAAAACTACAAAATATAAATTTTAAGTAACAACATTTTGTAAATGTAATGCCATAAATTAAAGAACATGCATGTGGTAACATAAAAACAACATATAGACCTCAAGCTATTCAATGTTAATGACTTCTGATAAATTTACTGCCAAGAATCCTATTTTGACGTCACTGAAAAATCTCATACCTGATCAATGGTGGTAAGTTAGGAAAGCAAATATCTTTGTTGTAGGAGGCATCTGACTTAATTCAATAATAATTACTGGAATGTTTGAGAAAATGAAAGCTCAATCACATGAATTTGCCTGCCTAACTTGTCAAAATATCACACCCACTGAATAAAAAAATAACAAAGACACGTCTATAAATATATTCTGTCCTAATTCAAAAATGTTTCCTGTTAAACCAATATAATTAAATAAGGTGTTTATTTATTTATTACTAGACACTAGACACCCACAAGTCTGACTTTGCCATTGGGCTTGGTACCAGATAAAGCCTTAAGTAAAGCCCTGGCGAATTCAGTTTGCAAACTCTCTCCACTGGTCACATGATAAGAGACAATGGTATCCCTAAAAAATCTCTACTTTCGTTGAATCTTTTGGATTTTCTGTGAATGAAGGCAGACATGTGATCTGTTGGAATTTCTGTGAATGAAGGCAGACATGTTATCTGTTGGAATTTCTGTGAATGAAGGCAGACATGTGATCTGTTGGAATTTCTGTGAATGAAGGCAGACATGTGATCTGTTGGAATTTCTGTGACTGAAGGCAGACATGTGATCTGTTGGAATTTCTGTGAATGAAGGCAGAGATGGGATCTGTTGGAATTTCTGTGACTGAAGGCAGACATGTGATCTGTTGGAATTTCTGTGAATGAAGGCAGAGATGGGATCTATTGGAATCTCTGTAACTGACAACTTGGATCACCCAGTCATTGTTGGGAAAAGCTTAATTCCATGAAGACTAAACCCACAAGTAGTAATTCCATTGGAAAATATCCATCACTTGGTATTAAGCAATTCACTTTTGTAAATTGGTAAATACCCATGTGATGTTTCTTTGACCTAATCATATTTGCCATATGTGTAAAATTCACACTGTTCTCAGAGGTATTTGACATACACATCAAGCCCAATATCTTTTTGTAACCAGAAACAACTTTCATGTTTTTATTCTTCTTGCTGGTTCCTCCAATTCCAACCACAATCAAATACATTTTAGATCAATGTCCCACATATTCTTTAGTTGGTTTACCTGAGCATCTTTAAATGTGCCAGGAACCTTTTAATTGGTGTTACTAAACATCAGGTGATCTTCTAAAAAAATCGTTGTTATCATTCGCTCATGAGTGTGCTTGATGTGATATCTGAATAAACATCAGTTTATATCAACAGCAAGTCTGTGTGTGTATAAAGCATCCTGAAAAAACTGTTTTATCTTAATAAAACTCATATTTAAGCAATTTTGGCAAGCATTGATGAATTAAAATAAATAGGTTTTGTCAGCTTGAGTTTTGCTTTTTTGCTAATGAACAGCAACAAGACCACCATCAAAAATCTTTTGCATTTGAAATGCTATATCAGCAAAGGGCCTCCAAAGCTTTTCTTGTTCACTATCATTAACAAGGTCAACTTGAACCCATTTAAAAAAAAATGTCAACTTGTCCAATATGTAACTATTCACGAGTTTAAAGAAATCTTTTACAAAGCATTTGTGGCTCATGTGTGACAATCCATATTCATCGGAATATATTAATGTTATGCATGCACTTGATGGATTTTAATTACACATGTTCTTAATCCTAAATAAACTTATGCTCCAATTGTTCATGATTATACACAGATAAGATGACAACCACCCACCAGGCACTGACAACACTTCTGGTGCTTGTCACAAGATGAAGCCGGGTTGGGACTGGATTAAGATGACAACCACCCCCCAGGCACTGACAACACTTCTGGTGCTTGTCACAAGATGAAGCCAGGTTGGGACTGGATTAAGATGACAACCACCCACCAGGCACTGACAACACTTCTGGTGCTTGTCACAAGATGAAGCCGGGTTGGGACTGGATTAAGATGACAACCACCCCCCAGGCACTGACAACACTTCTGGTGCTTGTCACAAGATGAAGCCAGGTTGGGACTGGATTAAGATGACAACCACCCACCAGGCACTGACAACACTTCTGGTGCTTGTCACAAGATGAAGCCGGGTTGGGACTGGATTAAGATGACAACCACCCCCCAGGCACTGACAACACTTCTGGTGCTTGTCACAAGATGAAGCCAGGTTGGGACTGGATTAAGATGACAACCACCCACCAGGCACTGACAACACTTCTGGTGCTTGTCACAAGATGAAGCCGGGTTGGGACTGGATTAAGATGACAACCACCCACCAGGCACTGACAACACTTCTGGTGCTTGTCACAAGATGAAGCCGGGTTGGGACTGGATTAGTGAAGACATCCAAAGCAACTGCATTAATAAAATGTTCATTTATAACCGCAAATTAAATATTAACAAATCTGACACTATTATTAAAAAAAAGATAAGGAAAATTATAAAGTTCCTAACATGGAACTATCAACAACAAGTAACTCAGTGAGAAAACTCAAACATGAATTTAACGAATGGAATTTTAAACAAACGTGAATTACTTCCTATCACCAATCAACAAATAAATGTATATGATCTATACCCCAATATAAACAAGGTCTTATTAAACACCAAGGGATATGGATGAATTGATGAATCTATCACTCATATAACGATATTGAAAAGGGAATGCATGAAATCATGAATTTATCGCTCATATAACGATATTGAAATGGGAATGCATGAAAGTATGAATCTATCGTTCATATAACGATATTGAAATGGGAATGCATGAAATTATGAATCTATCATTCATATAACGATATTGAAATGGGACTGCACGTAATTTTGCTGATCAACAGCAATAGTGAAAATAACAATAACATGGAACACGTAATATACGTATAACTATCGTGGTGCCCATTTGATGTCCAAGATGTATCCCTGATTCCACTTGCTCTAGTCAATGGTCAAAGGAGCACCCACACATGGTCCACCCCTCTCAGTCTGTTGAAGGATCCCTCAAGAGCCCTCACATTCAACACAGACCTGATGGTCATAAAGCCTTGGTCCCATGCATCAAGAACACCAGTACACTCTTCCGAACCAACATCACCAGACACAGCATACATGTCACAAGAAACCACACAGTGTTCTGTGACTCCACCTCACCAAACCATATATAAGGCAGCTAAAATTATAACAACTAAACCGTGTAGTTCATATGACACGGTTAAGTACTTCTGCATTGATATATGTTGCGCATGCACGCACATGAATTCGTTACCCATTAATCATTCAATGCATGCAGCATATAATTAAATTCAATTTGTCTGTTCAGTTACAACAAATAGCTAACTCAAACTAGACAATAGTATTTCTAATATCATGGTGTTGTATGACCTAGGTATTGACTCTCTGTAGAATTTAGAATAAATTCTTAAAACATCTAATATATGAAACAATTATGTCATATAAAACAAATAGTAATAAAGAATACAAACTTAAATTTCAATACCTCTACAGGTGGAGATTTGCTCCCATAAAGAGGTAAGCTTTCTGACAAGACTCGTCATAGTGTAATTTGTTTATAGAGAATTTGCTCTATATGTATATTAGCTGTGACAGATATGCGCAGCTAGGTACTTAAGTGTTCACTGCAGGCAATGTGCACATGCAGCATGGATTGAGTCATGCTTAGTATTTCGAAATAACTAGAGCCGAAAAAATAAACCACCCTCGGGTGACACTGTACGCAGCAACGAAACCCAAGTACATTTTTGATCACATATTGATATAAATCATACACAATTTCATGACAGTGCTAATGGATTCATAATGGTGGTAGTGAATTACTTCAACTTCAAAGAAGTATGCATGGTTGCTCTTGCTGTTTATATGTTTACGAACGTCAATATGTGATGGATGAATCCATGAAAATCCAGCAACATGAAATGCTGCATCATTGCCCAACCATAAAGGTTATTGGTTTATAGATACATGATATGTCTGTTAGTGGCAGCAGGGTCATATCAGTCTATACATGGGATGGATATCAATGACTTGCCACTGACATTCCACCATGAAGTGAGTTCTTGATAAACAGATCACTAACAGTAAACAGTTCAACTTTTTTGCTTTTTGATAAAAATACATTCCACGTAATTCCTGGCAATGAGAAGTAATGTGCAGGGTCTAATTTAAACACTTGAATAGCGGTGTCATGAAATTTTTCAAATACATCAGTGAGTAATAACATATAGGTACACAAATAATAGTCATCCATATTCTTGCAATCTAATGCTGACCAAACTTTGCATGTCCCTAATCTTTTTTCTGAAATACCTTCACATGATGACTGCTCCAGTGGCCTAGTGGTTAGAGTGTCCATCTTAGATGTGGAAAAAGTCATGGTTTTGAACCCCGGTAGAGTCGTACCAAAGACTTACAAAAATGGTATTAACAGCAGTGCCTTGCCTGGTGCTCAACATTAAGAGGTTAGTGTTAGGACTGGTTGTCCTGGTGTCAAGATAATGTGACTGGGTGGGACATCATGCAACATGTCTGCAGCATGATGCCCCAATTCTGACATCATTATAAACTGCCACACTGCAGACATCATAGCAATATGATTGACAAATTGTTTAAGCTGTATTAAAAATCCAAATCACACAGACACACACACGTATGCTTTCGATTGTTGACTTTCAGTAAATTAGTCCCAATTACACATGTACTCATACAGGTGAATAATCTTTCTAGTTAACATGTTAGTGTTAACAGTATCATATATCGACTAGTAATTTTAATGTTTTCTGTTACTAAATTGTTAACAAATTTATTTTGAAACTGTAATGAATTCATAAATTGTAACTGTCTGAGATTAAATGTATATATTTCCATATTGTTTGGAATAACACATATTGGTGCTTTTGACACTGATGCAGCTATTTACATTATTAAGTGGCCATCATACAAACTGTGAAATACTAGAGGAACTTTTATCTGACTAGATTTAATTGATAATTGTAAACTACATGCACTGTGTGCAGCTGTTTTATATGCACCAGTTATGTAACAGTACTCATGAACAGTGCTTCTACTTCAGTCACCGCTCCTGTGGCCTAAGTAGTTAGAGTGTATGTCTTGGATGCAGAAGGTCATAGGTTCAAACCCTCACCAAGTCACACCAAAGACTTCTAAAAATGGTACTAGCGGCTGCCTCATTTGGCGCTCAGTATTAAGAGGTTAGTGTTAGGACTGGTTGAGCCAGTGTCAATATAAACTGGCACACTGCAGATATTGAAGCAATGTCACCGATTTTGTTTTAAAACTACATTAAAAATCCAAATCACATGCACACTACTTTCATTTACACTTAAGTTTCATTAAAAGGAACCATTACAAATCCAGCAATGAGTGGCCTCAGAAAATTTATTAATATTATCATTAGTCATAATCATGTTGGTGGGCAAACAGAGATCCTGTCAAATCCATTTTTCCTTAACTACAATCTACTTATTAAGGAGCATCCAACTTAAGTCCTTACTAATATCAGTGACTCAGCCTGCCCATCACATCTGACAACAATGGAACAAAATCAGCATGGGACTTATTCAACAACTTGTGTTGTACTTTATTATATTTGTTAGTTCCTTGTCTTTGAAACCGTTGGTTCTTTGAAACCGTTGGTTGGGAAAATTTATCATCAAATTGTATGTGGCAGTAATAATCATTTCTCCTGATACCAGAATCAACACATGATGTCTAATAAACATACTTGAGATACCTTTCTTACCTCTCCAATAATTTGAGAACTCCATTTTACAATTCTATCCTGATTGTTTGAACTTTTTAAAAGGCCAATTATCAACTGGTTTTATAAGTTAGATGACATGTATAGATCAAGCAGGCATTTCACATGATAAACATGTGCAGGTATTCTTATATCCTGACCAATTCCACTTTATCAAATATGTAAAGCTTGATCCAGACCAAACCTGAACAAGTTAAAATCCAGATTTGACCACAATGACTGTATCTGCGTAATTCCTGTTATTATTCTGTAAGTCCATAATTAAAGTATACTTTCAGTAGGACATACAATCCAATCACAGAGGTTGACAAGTCTGCAGCTTTTCCTGGTCAGAATTAAATCTATTCTTACTCAAGATTTTTACTTTCAAATCCAGAATAGATTTTGAAGATACCGATTATGTTTTTGCTTGAATCAATATCCAACTATTAGTTTTTACAAACCCTGGCACTGGTGATTGTCCCAAACTGGGAAAACTCCTTCCGTAGACGTTCATCATCAATGACATCATCCAGATTCTTTACATACAAATTGACACCCTGGTAACTATTGATGCGCTCTATTCTGATGCGTTCGAATTTCTCCTTCAGCACAGCCAGTCTCTCAGCCTTCTTTTGGGCACGACCAGCAAACAGCACTTTGCCGCCGAGTTCCTTGCCATTCATTTCTTCTACAGCCTTTCAGAGTGAAAATGAAAAGAATCATGTTTCATTTTTAAATATACACTGACTAAGAGAGATCTGCAATGAACTTTATGTAAAAACTATACACAAGATGAAACGAAGCTACTTTGTGAAGATGCAAGTTCAGGTGTTCCATTACTTGCCTTTAACAGGATGCCTATTACTACCTGGGTTACATTTTGAAAGTCCCAACCTTAAATACTGAAAGTCTGAAATGTTCAGTGCTTAATTATTTAAGTGCAAGCACATCAGTACATTGTGTGTTGTATTTGTGATAGCCAGCAGATGCCAGAAACATGTACAGATCTTTGAGATTGGTAGATAATTCATTTTTTATTTTGACTGTAAGGAAAAGACATCAAGAATAAGCAAGTCCAGACTTGGTATGATCATAAGTAATGTGGAGAGAGAGAAATAGTTACCTATTGAAAGAACAATATTTTTACAAGACATTATTTATTCTTTATTCAGAATGCATTTAATCTATTATACTAGACAATTACTATATATATATATATATATATATATATATATATATATATATATATATATATATATATATATACACACACACATTAAAAATAATATGGCATTTAAAGTGTTGGTATAAAGCAAATTCATATACCAAAACTAATGGTACCGGTATATCAAATTGTGATCCACCGATGGGGCAATAATACAAATATACAAATATTCTTTCAACTGCAGGCCTATAGATCAGTGATGAATTTCTACTCATTCATTAATCATAAATGACATGAAAATAATGATAAAAAGTATTAACAGTCTGTTTTCTATATGAAATTAAAATGGTACACAATTTCATCGGAACCATTTTTTTTTCTCTATATCCCCTCTCACCTGTCGTATGTAAGGGACAGAATAAAGAAACAGCAAAAATCTGGAGTGAGAGAGAAAAACATGGCACAGGAAAAAAACAATGAATGTGAACTTGTACCAAATAACTTACAGTAATCTGGTTCATCGTAATGGTATGTTTACGCTTTCCTTGGGATCTAATGACAGTGTTCATAATATCAATGATACACAGTTGCAATCGCCAGTTGACACTAAGCCTACATGTTAAATTTGTCATTTATGAGCTTACAAGTTACACATACTGTAGCGTATTTAATGCTTTGTTGTTGTTGATTCTTAAACCTATTATAATGTTCTAAAACTTGATTATTAATTACTAAATATAGAAAAGTCCAAATGGTCCCCCCATCCCACCTCTCTTTCTCTCTCTCTCTCTCTCTCTCTCTCTCTCTCTCTCTGGATTATCATAGCTAGATACAGGTGAAAATTTATGAAAATACGAGCACTGAGGATTTTTGCTTGTGTAATACAACAATGCCTCTGGACCTATGAATGATGGTAAAGTTTAGTCAAACCATCCAAAGGAGAGAGACAGAGAGACAGTGAGACAGAGAGAGAGCAGTGGTGTCACTAGGAGGGTGCAGACCACACCAGTTGACACCATCAGAGGGGGTGACACCAAAATGACTGTCTAAAAAATGTTGAATTTTTGTGCAGGAAGGAGGTCCATGGGGGTGACACCATGAGGTACTGCACTAGGTGACACCAACCCTAGTGATGCCACTGATAGAGAGAGAGAGAATTTTATAATCTTTAGAAAAGCAGTATAATGACTTAGATGAACTGTCAATATATTAAAATATTTTAATTACTTTTTGCTGGTTTGTCATTTCGCTTAGTTTCTATTCCATGCTAATTTCCATATGCCGGTACATGAATGCCTGACAGTTCAGGTTCAGTGTACAAGTGGCTAACCATGTTTATAGTGCACTACTTTCTTCATAAAAACCATGTTTGTAGTGCACTACTTTCTTCATAAAAACCATGTTTGTAGTGCACTACTTTCTTCATGAAAATCATGTTTGTAGTGCACTACTTTCTTCACAAAAACCATATTTCATGTTTAAATCATGAGTGTCTCTTATATTGATTTAATAAATGTGAATAAAATAAGAATATCAAAAAGAAAACAATCAACTTATCAATTTGCATATGTGATAATGAACAAGAAAATTCCTAGAACTATAATTTGTACGGGCACACTCACAGGGATGTGAGGAGTTCATTCGTGTGGTCAATACACAGTTACCAGGAGCATATTGTAACTCCATTCAAAGTGCAAATATGTGTATTTGTATGTGATATAAATGAAATATATGTATAGTATGTATGCTGTATCAATGATGCACCACTCGTATAAATATTTCATTAAAAGGAAACTCGGCAAGCCTCGTTTACTTTTAATGAAAAATGTATACATTTTATACATCATTGATACAGCACACATACTAAACGTACCTCATATATATACTTTTTAATTATTGGCAAATAATTATCTTATAGCACTGCATCTTCTAGGAACACTAAATACTGACTAGATAGCTGATACACTAGCACAAAATATTGACAACAATTTTGTTGATTATATTTGTTATGAAAACTATGGTTTCAATGTTTTTCTATTTGTATTTTGTTTCCTTTATCTTTGTCCAATACTGAATGGTCCATATGCTTGGACACCGGAATGCTATTCAAAACATTTCTGATATAATGGATTTGTAGAAGAAGTTATTGAGTTTCTTTTCATATTTTGTAACCCATATCAGATGGCAGATTGATGTTTCACAAATTTAAGAGGCCTTCATGACAAAATGTTTTCAGTAAAAATTTAGTAAAATTCTGTTCATTTGCCTTTGGAGAAATGTTGATTTAAAGGCTTATGTATTTTTGGGAACAGTGGCCATATCTGATGGCAAAACTATATATTTGTAAACATTTTAAAACCAATTTTTACAAGAATTTAGTTTCTAAACCGCAGTTTCTAAGAGGTCAACTTCAAGTGCAAAGGGTAATGGCATTATTGGCATATATTTGAAAATCCTTTGTGCCAGGATGCTTTCTGCCAAATTTGGTTAAATTCTGTTTATCAATAACTCTTAAGTAAACACTGTTTAGTTTTAGTAATAACAACAGCCACGTTTGATGGAAACATTGGTGCAAATCTTTTGACTGCTCTCTGCCAAATTGGTCAAAATTGGTCCAGTGGTTTTCAAGAATTAGTTAAAAACAGTAACTGTTATTTGGACAAATGATGGATACAGGGTCATACCATAAGCTCACATGATGTTATTGTTAGGTGAGAGCTAAAAGTGAACTAGGAACACCTTTTCTAGGACTGGCATTAAAACCAACTAAAAGACTTATGAAGCTTCCTGGCTGTACATTTTCTGAGGTTATACTTGGAATTTTGACCTAAAACCTTGGATATCCAAGGTTTTTCCATCATTTTCCTAGATAAACCTGGGAAACCTCTGATAATGTTAATATTTTGTCCAAGGATTTATAAGCAAACCTCAGACATTATCTTGTACATCAAAAAATATGCTAGGAAATACCTTGGATAAAGCCTTGGACATGAGAACTTTGTTTATTTTTGGCTCAGAAAATCCTAGGAAATAAGAACTTAGTCACTTTTTAGCTTGAACATAGCTCAGAAATGTACACTTAGAAATGTTTTAGCTAGGAAATGGACGTGGTCTGTTTTAACTGTGCACTTGGAGATTTCTCTATATTTATTCAGAACATACTTTTACAGTTTATTAAAATGAATAATGTTTGTCATACCAAAACAACTAACAAGTCTATGATTTGAATAAAAAAATTGACTTATTAATGTTCATTGATTGATATGGGTTTTACATGTACCATCTCAGTTCAGGCAACATGGTGCCAAACAGGAATACATATTTTGGTTTTACATCTTTACATGGAGATAAAAATATGAGATAAAAAAGCAAAACCTATATACATGCTGGAATCCCCCCGTTAGAAAAATTCTTATTCATACGCTTTTAATCTCTTCACACAATCATCTTAGTGTAACACAGTGGTCCCAATTCTAATGCCCTGTAACCACACAGGACAACTGTTAAAATATACTTTCTAACAATTGAATCTAAAGTCAAGTCTACAGTGCGTAAAGGGTCAGATGACATTTTTCTTAAAATGTGTGTTTGTGTGTTAATTACAGGAATAGTAATTTAAAGATCCTGTTTAGATGGATAATAAACTACTACAGTATTAGTGTAAAAATGTTTTCTGAAAGTTTGCATGACACAGTTTATTTGCCACAATTTTCAGTCATATCGCTACGATGTCTGCTGAGTGGCAGTTTATAGCTGTTGTTGTTGTTATTGCATTTAATGCCATTTATCAGCACACAATAGGCTATACATGGCGGCCAGTATTAATGGTAGAGGAAGAACCCGGGAAAACCCCGGAAAGAACAACTGACCCACAAGAAGCTACTGGCAAGCTTTCTCACATACCCGCATTGGCTGAATCCGAGACTCGAACTGGCTCAGAGGTGAGATGGCAGTGATCCGTAACGGAGAGCGCTTTAAACCACTCGGCCACTCAGGGCCCCAGGCAGTTTATAGTAATGTCTAGCATTGGGCCAACATGCCAAACCACATGTTTTTTTTCAGCAATAAATGAGGATATATGTAGTTTTTCCCAAGTAATCAATTCCCATCACTAGAAAATGGCATGGAATGTATTGCATATTATTTGAAAAGTTTGCACTTTTTTTTAATTTAGGGTTGAAACAAGTAAAGATGCAAATCCACAATCACTAAAACCACCAAAGCAACAAAATAGACCACCAAGATGGTAACACCAAAAATCTCCAAGGTAAGATAAAGATGCTGGAAACTTTCTAAAATTATTTTTAAGCAACAAGCATTGTGTTGTATCTTTAAGGGCTGATTACAGTACAATGAAATTATAGGTATAACGGTACCAATTGCACAAGTCCAGGTGGGCAGAGCTAAAGGTGTAAGGAACATTGCATTTCAGAATTAAAGAACAACACTAGCTGTGACTGGTGCATTATGTAAGAGTTGCACTTTCTGTATGGCTTTAAAAAAAGTTGAGCCTCTTGGCAACATGTGAGTTTATGTTAATTTCTATCTAGATCATACTGTGTATTTTTTATGATTTTTTAAAAATATGGTACACATGGCTGAAAATGTGCTTGTTGTGACTAGATAACTCTTACCCCCATCTATTTCCAGCAGAGTTATCTCTCTTAAATGCAATGTAATATCTGGTTATGTCATTGTCAAATTGACAATCTAGCATTGTTCTCTATGACAGTGTGTGACATGCATACTAGGTAGCATATAAAATTTATTTATTTCACAAAACATTAGCATTGAGGTATATGGAAAAACAGTTGGTACTGTGATACCTTATAAGATAGTAATTCTGAATAATTTTAATAATATCTTTAAAGGGAAGCATCAGGATCTTATAATTGATTGAATACATTAGTTAGAACTTGTAAGACATTGAGCCAGGAACAGAATATAATCTTGACTACAATTTAGAATGATGGTCCCAAATTCAAAGAACAGTCCGTTATAGAAATATAGTATTTTAAGGTTTAATACCTTATTTTCATTACTAAAGGATTCCAAACATGATTTATAAATTGAAGGCTGCCAATAACAGTTATGTTATATGTGTACTATTTTTTTTATTAATTCATCACATCTTATATTTTCAACCACTATTTTTTTTTACAGGACTGATCCAAAAGAAATGACAGATTATCGAAGAGGTGATGATAAACAAGAAAATCAATGAAGTGCTAAAACTATAAAGAACCAGGATATAAATGAATGGATTTCAAAATTAAATGGACAATTTAGCACTAATGAAACCTTATGGATATTTTTTATATTTAGATCTTTTTAAAATTTTATTTGTACTTGTTGAACAAATTAAAAATAAAATGTATTCTTGTATTTGCTTCAATTCTTGGTCTGATGTTTTATGCCAGGGAGGTGTCCCAGGAACTCTTGGACGGTTTGTCTCAGAATGCTTGGAAACCATGGACATGTCTGAGGATTCAAAGGAAACCTTGGAGTAAAGGTTATAAAACACCTTGGAAGTCCAAGGTCAACCTCGGAGATTTGACAACAAAAACCTTTGACACTGGTATAAAAAAAATTTGTCCTTGGACTACTACCTCAGAAAGTCAGCAACCAATGCTCTGAGGTTTTTCCAAGGAACATTTGTCCAAGATTTCTAAGGAAACCTCGGAATATGTACAGCCAAGTTCTGTGATTCTGCTTAGGACTTTTTTCTATCCAATACTAATGCATAGTGAAGGTCCTCCAATTGATGGAGATAAGTCTACAGCAAGACTCAAACTAGCATGCAAAGAAATGACTAGGAATGAATGTAGATTAGTTTAGAGAAGGAGTCGAACTAGCTTGCAAAGAAGTGACTAGGATCACTTTTTAATTGAGACAACATTTTAAGCATCTGAACAGTTTCCACTTTACAGACTGATTTGGAAATGATGGATTAAGTTGCATCCCTCTCACTCCCTACAACTGTTTGCAACTGCTGTCAAATAGTTATCATGTAGCAAAATTTTATTTTGGACAAAATAACTGAATTTTATGTCTGAGCAAAATATAACCATTTCAGCAGTGTCTATTTCACAGCATGATTTGAAAATACCCCCCCTGAAAACATGGATTAAGTTGCATCGCTACAACCATCTGCAACGGCTGTCAACAGGTTATCATGTAACAGCTAAGAAACTAAGTGAGGTAGAAAATACTGCAGACTGTGCCAAAGTGCTTCATCAAAATTTAAAACCAATCATTTTCGACAAACTCACTGAATTTTATGTCTGAGCACAAAAATAACTACATCATTGGTATTTCCAAAACCAGTACAGATTTTCCGAAATTCAGCCTGATAGCTTCTAAATAATTAGCTTTGATTTTATGAACTTGTAAGTGCCTGAGGGATCACATGAGATGGAACTGGTCACATGATCAGTCAGTCTTTAGAGCATGATCAGCTTGGATGCCACAGAGAACAACAATAGGATGGGATATGCATGAAGATAATTAATTTGCATATGGGTGGACATGTGATCCCTCAGGCACTTACAGGTCCATAAAATCCCAATCAAACTGCAACTTTGGTAAGTCTTGTTTAATTGTGAAATTTTATTTCCCTGTAAGTGCCTCGAGATCCCATGAGATTTCAGAGTTTACACATCCAAGCACAACAATGTAGAAAAAATAAAGTAAAAATAAAGTAAAATATATATTTGTGATACTAGATAAAACTATAAAGAACAATATATAAGCATCTCAGATTGAATTAAAAAATGTTATGGCTGGGACTTCCCAAGCACAGCACTGCTGTAATCTAAGCCATCCAATACAGGTTTATGATAGAACTTGCGGAAAGTGCAATCATTACTCCATCTTACAGTCTCAATAATAGTATGCAAAGACAGTTTCATTGTAGCTGTAGCAGTGCTTGATGCAGCTCTAGTGCTGTGGGCCCCAAAAATGGATGTATCAATTCCTGCCTCCTTCATAACAGTCTTAATCGACTAGCTATGGTACTTTGAGCAACAGCTTTTAAAGGAGGTTGGGTACTTGTCAATGATTTTTTTCTCATTTTCCCAAAGGGAAGAAGTTCTACTGATGTATTCTTGTAGGTTTCAACTATACATAGTCTTTTATCATGATACACAGAAAAAGTCATTTGTGATAGATGTTGACTAGGTTTACTTTGCTTCAAAAGGTCCCTAATTATGACAACTTTATCAGAAAAAATAGTAATATCATCAATATTTATGACATGCAAAGTCTGACATCTGTGGCCACTAAGTAAGGCCAACAGGATAACTAGTTTCTCAGTCACTTGTTTCAAAGAAATGTTTCCCAAGGGAAACAATTTTTCCAGATGCTGAATCACAGTTCTCACATCCCAGGTTATGCCATATCTTGGCAAACATGGCCTACGTAGAAAAACTCCTCTCAAAAATCTTTCTATGAGCACATTATTACCTAGGTCAACACTACTACTCAATTTAACTAAACTAGATATAGCAGATCTGGCAGTGTTGATGGAGCTGTAACCTAAACCAGAGTCAAACAGCTCTGTCAGGAAAGCCAGGACCAAATCTACAGGTGGATCAAGGGGATCAATATGTTTCCCAACCGAAAAGTGCAACCATTTCTGGAGATGTGTCCAATATTGTTTCCTTGTAGATTCTCTCCACAAGTCAAGTATGACACTGGCAGCTTGTCCTGATATGCCTTTATGGAAAAAGGCTTTCCTGATAAGCGAAACACTGCTAGGTAGGTTTTCCACAGTTGATGTTTCTTGAGTGGATCCTGAGGCAAGGTCAACAGGAAGCAAATCTGTGGAAGAATGTACGATTGCTGAATAATTTGTAGCAAATGGCAGGGAAACCAGGGCTGTGTTGTCCAAAATGGTGCTACAAGAACCACTTCTGCACAGTTGTCTACTATCTTCTGAAGAAAACATCCCACCTGGCTGAAAGGTGGGAACATATATAAAATTAGGTCTGACCACGTCATAGAGAAAGTATCAATGGCCCATGCATGTGGGTCTGGTCTATATGACACGTATTTGTGAATTTGAGGATTCAATCTAAAGGCAAACATATCAATATAAAACTGTCCAAATATTGCATAAATTTTATTAAAAGATTGCTTTGTTTAACATCCACTCTGCATCATCATTGAAATTCCTAGATAGGTGATCTGCTTCTACATTATTCTTCCCAGGAAGATGGCAAGCACTCAACCAAATCTGTCTTTCTATAACCAAATCCAAATAGCATGGGCCATTTGATCTAATAATCTCTTCCTATGTCCCATTTTGTTAATGTAGGCAACAGCTACAGTATTATCAATGAAGATCCTAATGTGTACATTATATTTGTATCTACAAAGAGACTTTAATGTCAGGAAGCAGGCCTACAATTCTAAAACATTGATGTGGCCCATTTTCTCAGTACTACTCCAGCAACCACCAGTTTTAACATCGTCTGTCTCGTTTGCCCCTCCCCATCCTATAAGAGAACTGTCAATTTTGATAATAATGTTTGGGTTACCTCTGCAAATAGGCTTAAAACTGATTTTAACATTTTGGATCCATCATTTAACTGTATCTTTAGCACTGCTGGAAAGAGAAATTGATGCATCATAATTGCCCTTATGCATTTTCAGTAATCTGTCTTTTTCCTTTTCCAAAGGTTTGTAGTAGAGAGGGGCATATTCTAAGCCTGGCTCACTAGCAACCATTGTGCCTATTAATTGTGCTAATTCACAAATAGTCAAATGTTTCCGCTTCAACACTGTTTCACAAAACTCAATCAATGCCTGTGCCTTTCCCTCAGTCAATCTAGCCATCATATTTACTGAATTAATGAGAAATCCCACAAAGCTGATAGTTTGTGTAGGTTGCAAAATGGATTTAGTTGGGTGTAATGTAAATCCTAAATTGTCCAATAATGCAGCAGTATGGTACACATTGTTTTGACACTCTGAGTATGTTGAACCTAGAAGAAGACTATCATCCAAATAGACAACATTGAGATAACCCATCTTACGCAGGGAAGAAAAAACAGGCTTCATTATTTTGGTGTATACTCGTGGTGCAGATGCCAGTCATTTGGTAAACAGGTGTACTGATAAAATTGTCCTTTCCAGTGAAAGCATAAATATTTGTGAAAAGCAATGTCAACTGGCATAGAGTAATATGCATCTTTTAGGTCAATAGAAGCAAAAAAAAAATCTTTACAAACCATGGTCAGTGCTGTTTTTAATGTCTCCACTTTAAAATGGTGATGTACCACATGTGCATTGAAAGCATGCAGGTTATGAATAACCCGGATGTTCCCATCATGCTTTTCTCTAGTGAAAATGTTAGACAAGTACTTTACCCAGGCAAAGTTTATTCTCTCCAATACTCCCTTTTTCAGCAGTTTATCAATTTCAGTTGTAATTACAGTGGATACTTTGTCAGAGAATTTTCTCTGTTTTGGAATAAAGTTTGGACTGGGCTGCTGCTGAGTTCGAGTTTATAACCTTTCAGATTAGATAAAATCCATGCATCAGAGGTTATGTTCTGCCATTTTTTAGCACACCGACTAACTTTACCAGCAACAAAATTTTCTGGCACATTATATAAGGCTGGGAAAGAAACTGTGCTTTCATGAATGGGAAAACTGCTACATACAGTTTTTGTGGAAGATGCAACACTGCCTCTGTTCACAAATCTTCAAGGCGGTTGTATGATCTCCTCTTTTTAAGGTTCTTTGTTCCCCGTTGTTATGGTTGCCATTGAAAGGGCTGGGACATGGCCCCAATCTTAAATAAAAAAGACTTGGGTCCTGCTTGAGCACCTTTATAATTTGAGTATCTTCCAGTGTTTGAAGCTGAAAGCTTTCCAGACAACTTGTTCCCCATCTGCTGAGCATCTGCAATATTTTTAACTTCTGTAGGCAGATCATCTCCAAACAGGAGGTAAGTTACCCTATTTTGGGGTGCACAGAGAGATTGATAACTGTAAAGGAATCCGGCTTGATCAGTTCTTTCCTCTTATGAGACATGTCACAAAATCCAAAAGAAAGCATCTGCAATACATCACCAGCATCTGCAAGCAGTTTATTTACATTTGTAGGTGTACCATCTAATATGTTATTTTGTAATTCATCCATGAGCCTGAGAAGGGGAACACTAGCTTTAGCTACAGTTCCTTGGAACTTTTGGAGCTTGGCATCCATTTGTTTTGTAGCTTTGTTTTGCCCAAATTCCGGGATTTACTTTAGGCACATTTAAATTTTGGGAATTTTGTGGCCTTAAATGTTTTTCGCTCAAATCCTTAAATTTATCCTGTGCTACTTGGGCCCTGAATCCTGCATTCACAACTTTGACTAAGCTCTCCTGAATGGGAGTCCCACAACGTTCGAGCACTTCATAAAGGTTGGAAAGTTCTTTCAGGGTGTCATTTCCTTCATTTTCTGAGGGTAAATTTGGTGGTGATGTTACTAAGTTTTAAAAGCCATGCTCGAAGTCATCGACATCTTCCTCACTTTCTGCACCGGTGTTAGAAAGATCACTTCCCTCGTAATGCTGAACTGTTTCTGTCCATACATGTTTTCATGTCAATTCATCAAATCCCCACATATCAGCCATGGGTTTTTTGCTACGACTGTCAATTTGTGACTTCAAAGTTGTTACCATAGCTGACAAATTTGTCAATAAATCAAGCTGACAGCCCCACATCACTTGATTGTGTGTCACTTGCTGTTCAATAAGACTGTCATCTGGGCACTGCCATTGTTGTGCAGAAGTCAAGTTTTCTGTCACCGACTCTCTCAAGATTTCACAGTCACATGACGAACTCGCTATTGATAATGGCATAGTCCCCTTATCTGTAGATGCAGGATTTCTCCTTGATTTTGATGCCACAACAGGGCTATCATTTAGCATAGTTGTTCCCCCTTGGGAATCATTGCGTCTTGTTGCAACCATGATGGAGAAATCTTTGGCCTTATCAGCTAAACGCTGCTTGGCTCTATTTTGCAATATTTCTTGCAATAGTCCATTCCCTGTATTGACAGGATACCTTTGGCTTTGTCTCAATTCCACCATTGTGCAAGGCTGTGCAAGAGACAACACACTCAAAAGCAATGAAACAATGAAGTACGGTACAGTTATGACTGTATAAGGCCTTTAAAATAGTAGAAGAAGTTTCTGTCCATGCTGATTCCAAATTTACGTGAAAGGTCAGCTGTCAATTACTGGAATCGTGAAATTTTAAATTTTGAGAAAAACACAAAGTCCTGACTCCTTGATGCTGGACCATTCACTGACTCATCACATGATCAATTCCATCTCATGTGATCCCAAGGCACTTACAGGGGAAATAAAATTAGCTTTGCAGACCATAGCAGACAACCCCACAATGACATCCATGCTTTGCAAATTACAGATTTACCCTTTCTGCTGACTCTGGCTCCTCAAAGCTGACAAAACCAAATCCACGCTTCTCCCCATCAAATGTTGTCATCACCTGTACAAGAGAAAACATACTTGCCATGTCACATGAAAAACACAGTTTTGGACACTCACCTCACCCCAACCACGATATGGATGTATTTAGAAAAACATTATATTGGACACTCAAAACCGATGAAATGGTCAGGCTTAGAAAAACACAATTTTGAACACACACACACACACACATACATACACACACCTGACATGGTCATGATTAGAAAAACAATTTCAGACACCCAAACACCCTGCCACCATGGTACAAGTGTATTTAGAAAAACAGTTTTCAGGAATCAAAGACCCAAAATTTTCCTCAACAATAAAAAATTCCCTATATTTCCTGACCACCATGATGTATGCGTGTAATCTGAAGAATGTAAGACCAGTAAACAGTCCTGCTCAAAGATCAACTAAACCTATCCTTAGATGATACAAAGTTAAGGCAGTCATAGATTTTTAATAAAAAGCACCACTGAGAGATTACTTAATTGGCTGACAATAACTAGAATGATGTGTTTTGTTACAATCAACAATCAACTGTAGCTGGCTGAAAATGTTTCTATATTTGGGGGGGGCGGGAATAACTAATTTGTACCATGGGCAAGGTCAGTGAGTAAAATGTAGATGGTTTCATATATGGCCTTCAAGATATGGTGCCATCACCACCAAATTTAACTTTGGAAATAGAAGGCAATGACATCTTCAAAGAGCTGCAATAATTTTATGAAGGAAACCAACACTGTGGACAGCTCATTGGTCTCCAGTTGTATTCTTCCCCAAACCTGGAAAGCCTTGTTGTGTAAAAGCATATGAGGACAAGCTGCCAGTGTCATACTCGATTCATGGAGAGAATCTATGAAGAAATAATATTGGACACATCTCCAGAAATGGTTGCAGTTTCAACTGGCAAACAAACTGACCCCTTCATCTACCTGTAAATACTGTCCTAGATTTCTTAACAGAGCTTCAAGATGCAGGTTTAGGTTATAGCTCCATTAACACTGCTAGATCAACTTTATCTTCTAAAATTAATGCAGACCAAGGTAATGGTGTTTATAAAAAGGTTTTTAGGAGGTGTCTTTCTTCATATGCCAAGTTTGCTGAAATATGGCATAACCTGGGATGAAAGCACTATGCTTCAGCATTTTAGAAACATTATTTCCCTTGAAGCATGCAACTCAGAAATTCATTATGCTGTTAGCCTTACATTGTGGCCAGAAATGCCAAACTCTGCATCTAATAAACATTGATGATGTTACTATTTTCTCTAATAGATTTGATGTTAGAATTAGAGACCTTTTCAAACAAGCTGCTTCAACCACTGCTGCAGCTCAGATGAAACTGCTTTTGCATACTATTGCTAAGATTGTAGGCTCTTAGAGGTTGTTGTTGTTGTTCTAGGGTTTAACGCCATTTTTCAGCACAAGATAGGCTATACATGGCGGCCAGTATAACTGGTGGAGGAAGAACCCTGGAAAACCCAGGGAAGAACCACCGACCCACGAGAAGCTACTGGCAGGCTTTCCCACGTACCCACGCTAGCCGAGCCTTGGACTCGAACGCACGCAGACAGAGGTGAGATGGCAGTGATCCGGAACGGTGAGCGCTTTAGACCACTCGGCCACTCGGGGCCCCACTCTTAGAGGTACATAAAATCCTAATCAAAATTATAATGACTTGTTAAGTCTTGTTTAATAGTGAAATTCTCGATAACCAACATGGGTACATGTCTAAAATGGTCTATCACTAATTTAAAGCATATTTTGGATTCGGATGCAATTAAAATGTTAAAATTATCTGTGCAAAACAAATGTTAACAGAAAAATACAATAATCATTTATAATCCAAAAATATGTCATTAAAGCTTTGTCATCTGGTTTCATGACTAATCTTTGATGAATTTTTATTAATAGTCACACTTTGAATCTAATTAGGTATCAAATATTCCAGTACTGAATCACATGCAAATGCATGATTGGCCAATGCATAATGCACCTGGCAATCAAGGTCTACAATTTCTTCCCTTTTTAATAATTCTGAGCAGACTGTGCAAATGTTAATGTTATACCTTTACCATGATGATTTGATACCTTTGCGCTGATGATTTTTCCATAGGGCTCAAACATATCCCGCAGGCCATCATCATCAACATCTTCTGAAAGGTTCCTGACATAAACATTGTTGAATTTCTTCACTTTAACTCCCATCATCTCCAACCGCTCACGTCGATTCATGAATCTACCTACAAAGCTGCAATACCAGGTATAGTGACAGAAATTAATTTAAATATTTAATGGATAATGAATGGAGGACAGGTACCCAGACTGAAATTTTAATTATGCTGTAATTCTTGCCAGTTCAAATTTTGGATTAAACTATCATTAACTACTAACAGATTTTACTAACTGCTTCAGCCCTACTATTGTGTTTTCATTAAGTCAGATTTACGCCTGCAAGGTACAAAGAGTCCCGAAAGGAAAGTGCCAACACATCCTAAGTTAGCACAATAAGCAAAGAGTATCAAAAGGAAATAGCAATAATCCTATGTTAACAAGATGCAAAGAGTTCCGAAAGGAAACTACCAATACATCCTAAGTTAACTAGATGCAAAGAGTCCCAAAATGAAAATATCAATACATCCTAAGTTAACAAGATGCAAAGAGTCCCAAAATGAAAATATCAATACATCCTAAGTTAACAAGATGCAAAGAGTCCCAAAATGAAAATATCAATACATCCTAAGTTAACAAGATGCAAAGAGTCCCAAAATGAAAATATCAATACATCCTAAGTTAACAAGATGCAAAGAGTCCCAAAATGAAAATATCAATACATCCTAAGTTAACAAGATGCAAAGAGTCCCAAAATGAAAATATCAATACATCCTAAGTTGGCATGATGCAAATTAAACAAGAGCCCATCTCGTGTAACTTGGAATCACCCATATGTAAGGATGTTTTCCAATTACTATGTGCATAAAGAAATTTATTATAGGATTAAATGATGATGGTTGAGTACTGATCATTGTGTAAATTTGACCTAATCATTCGCAAAGTAAATAAAGTCTGAAGGACTTTATGTAGCTTTTTGTAGCTTTTGTGAGTGAGTAGGTAAAATTTATATATCAATAAATACCCAACCATCATTAATTAATCCTTATAATTCTAATTTACTCCCTGTCTGTCATCAGATCAGCAAATTTCATCAACAAAAGATCACTTTTATGTAGATCTAAGTTTTCTTTCATTAGCCTCTTAACTGCGACAGAATATACAGCCCAATCTTTGCTAGCCAAGAGCCGTCGATTCTTTATACAATAACATAGGGTAGAGTGTCATAGAGGGTCATGCCAGTGATATTTTATTATGATCATTATTTTAATATATAAAAATACTGTTAAATGCTATTTAAACCAGCCTATTCTTTTTTTCCTAAATTTACACTTAAGTATGGCACATGTTGTTATAGCATTCGTTGTCTTTACTTTCTATTTATTTTGATCTTTCAGAAGCAAAATTATTGTCCATTTTTAATGAGATCCTTTGCCTGACATATGACCCTGATCTTTAATGACAGCTGCTGGAACATGTTGTTGAGGTGAAATGCAATCATTTCCTAAGATTAGCTTGTAAATCCTGCCATATGCCTTCTTCAGAAAAAGGGGTGAGTGTTCGAGTGCAGGAAGGTCTGTGGAATTGCATTGTTTTAACTTATAATGGTCCATTTTAATCTGGGGTTTATAAATTTTGATTGGTAATCAAAGGGGTTGGTAAGTGGGGTCTTATTTTGCTATTATTAGTTTGTAAGGTATTAATATCTATAAAAATTAAAATGACCTGGAACCAAAAGTAGTCTGCAATATGTATCAATGTGTAAAAAATTCCAGATCAGTATCATGTAACCATTTACATCCAATCAAACTGGAGAAAACATGATCAATTCACACAAATTGGAATTGTAAAAAATCAAAGTTACATGAAACTCGGATTTCTTGTTAACTGTTTTCCATTTTCTACAGATCATCAAATTACATTGCAATACATATCACAATATACTGTCCTGTATCACAGTATGTAAAGACACAATAACTACTGTAACACCCTAACACCCAACTCTATTAATGACCATAATATGCACACATTGGCTCATTTAATGCAACAATTCATGTTGGAGATTATTTCAAACTTAAGACCAACAAAGCTAATAAGCAGAGCATACAGTGTCTGTATAGGGTTTCAAAAACAAGTCTGCAAAATCATGGATATAGATTGCCAATTAAAAGTTTAGTTCCAAAAATATAAAAGGAAAAACTGACAGAAACTTCAAGAAGGTGAACCCTTTCAAATATATATATATGTGTGTGTGTGTGTCTGTATGTGTGTGTGAATTCCTTCAAGACATGTGCAAATGGGTAAAGTTGTAAAAAATTTGCAAAAATATCAAGGTTACATATTTTAATAAATTCATAGAAAGATTAACCATATAAGTAAGTATTTACCCATACAGGATAAAAGGTAAAAGTGCTTGAAAAATATACAATAGATATTGGGTCAATATTTGTTACATAAACTTCACTCTATATTTAAATTATAAGAGAATAAAATACAAATTGTGATAAAATAAAGACCCTGATCTATCATTACATTATGTGATGACATATCAAGGTATTTTGTATTCACAGTTAGAAATATGTATGTGTAAATGCAGTACCACATTAAAGTCATGTATGGCAAATACAATACCTCAGCAAATTCATGTCTATGTAAATACTGTACCTCAGCCAAGTCATGTATGTGTAAATACAGTACCTCATCCAAATCATATATGTGCAAATACAGTACATGTACCTCAGCCAAGTTATGTATGTGTAAATACAGTACCTCAGCAAAGTCATGTATATGTAAATACAGTACCTCAGCAAAGTCATGTCTGTGTAAATACAGTACCTAATCAAAGTCATGTATGTGTAAATACAGTACCTCAACAAAGTCATGTAATATATGTAAATACAGTACCTCAACAAAGTCATGTATGTGTAAATACAGTACCTCAACAAAGTCATGTATGTGTAAATACAGTACCTCATCTAAATCATCTATGTGTAAATACAGTAGCTCAAACAAAGTCATGTATATGTAAACAGAGTACCTCAACAAACTCATGTATGTGTAAATACAATACATCATCAAAGTCATCTATGTGTAAATGCAGTACCTCAGCCAAGTCATCTATGTGAAAATACAAAACCTCATCAAAGCCATGTATGTGTAAATATAGTATCTTGGCAAACTAAATACCTACACTTTTTTACCATTCAGCAACATGCCATTGACCTTCTCTATGGCATTCCTTGCTGCTTCTTCAGTCTCGAAGTGGACAAATCCATATCCTCGGGATCCATGCTCATCACAAATAATCTACAAACAAGAAAACTGATCTGTAATTATTCCACATGTATTGCAGACACCCAATCGACAACCTCTAAATGTGTAACGCACACATACAATCGACAACCTCTAAATGTGTAATGCACACATACAATCGACCTTAAATGTGTAATGCACACATACAATCGACCTTAAATGTGTAATGCACACATACAATTGACCTTAAATGTGTAATGCACACATACAATCGACAACCTCTAAATGTGTATTGCACACACCCAATTGACAACCTCTAAATGAGTAATGCACACATACAATTGACAACCTCTAAATGAGTAATGCACACACCCAATTGACAACCTCTAAATGAGTAATGCACACACCCAATTGACAACCTCTAAATGAGTAATGCACACACCCAATTGACAACCTCTAAATGAGTAATGCACACATACAATCGACAACCTCTAAATGAGTAATGCACACACCCAATTGACAACCTCTAAATGAGTAATGCACACACCCAATTGACAACCTCTAAATGAGTAATGCACACATACAATCTGCTCTTTCTTTTTCTATGAGTATTAAATACAAACATGCATGTTTCTAAATAAACTTGAGCATGACACATGCATCCAGTTACTAACATTGCAAACTGCAAAATCTTTGCAATAAATTAAGTTCTAGTGACAAATTTTATCAGGACTATAATGAGCTGGCTTAATTTTGGGGTATAATTCAGGTAAAATAGTTACCCTTTTCCTTGCCTTGTGATGAAAAATTACACTAATGCCAACAAAAGAAACAAATGAGCACAAATTTAATATAACTTGGGATATATTTTAGCAGTGTGAATTCATCTAGAGCACAGTACAGATCTGCTACATGTGTTGTATGGACCAGACATGTAACAAGATCAATTCAGACTTTCTATAGAGCCCGCATTATATCCCACTTTTACACCTTATGGCAAACTCGTAAGTCATTTAATACTGTTCATTAATCAACAAATTTTACAGCTTGGTATATTTTTTTATTCATTTGTTTCATTTAATGATACATATATATATATATATATATATATATATATATATATATATATATATATATATATATACATAGTACATTGTAATGCCTGTTTCTTTGGTGGGACTAGAGATGCTATTTAACTTGCAGAGAAAACTAAATGGTGTTCTAAATATTCTAAATGATCTTTCTTGGGAATGTAACAGGCATATATATTGAGGCACTACATAATTAATTAATAATAAAATTAATTTCTAAAGTACTTTCTTTGTGCACTGTATCTTCAGAGACAAATCTTTGTTCTTGAGTCATAGGTTTTAGGGCACCTTTTCAATAATAATATCAATACTCAGCTGGTAACTTGCTTTAATAAAGGTATCAATGGTAGGATTAAATAATGAAATCAATCCAAACTTTTTTGTCCAAAAATGTACTCAAATTTAAATTATATTAAAACTAATAAAATAAAAAAACACATTCTTACTAACTGCAAACTTTTGAAGAGCAAAAAAGTAGCTACATGTACATTATTTAGATTTTAAAATTTAAAAAAAATAGACGATCTCAAATGGGTTACAATTTAATACTGAATTTATGAAACGAGTTGAGTAATGTCCAGCTTTTGCGAGCCAATGCTTGCAAAAGCTGGACACTATTCAAAGAGTTTCATAAATTGAATTTTAAATAAATACCCATTTGAGATTCTTTTGATCACAGTTTTATTTCAGTGGAAATTATTTAAATAGAAAGATGATTGAATAATTTCGTTCATTCTGACAGACAGTGCACCTTTAATTTGTTGTGCATAAAATATAGTCCCAAACAAAGTTGAACTAGTAAAAGTAGATTGTACATTTTTACAAATTATAAATCAAAGAAAAAGCTTCCATCTGAATAAACAGAACATTTTATAACGACAAAATCATTTTTCAAAACAGAATGATTAATGCGCTGTGATGACAGATTGATATGGTAAACAGTAGGCCTAGAGTACATGTTTACTCTAAAATATCACTTGCAGAACTAAACGTTACATTGTTGCCATTTTTATCTGAAATAGAATTACTGGATGCAGAAATTCCCACATTTACTGCAATGCATTTGTGACTGGATATTTGCAGTATGTGACTGGAACAATTGACTGTGTTTGAGGACGTAAACAAATTTCTTTCTGAGTCGGATTTGCATCCCATATATACTGCATAAAGATGCTGTGGATGGATAAAGTTCTGTCAGTTAGGAGACCCATATATGTCCAAATGTTTCTGTGAACAGAGGTGAGTTTATTTACTTCTATAAGTTAAAATTTAAACCACACTTGTATATATGGTGGATTCTATATCTATGTTACAGATATACCGCTCCCTCTCCCCACCCTGCCATCAAATAAGCAATACCCTTAGTTTTACTTCTCATTCTATCTCCTTCCAAAACTCTGTAGATGCCTTACTCCAAGAAAAATTGCTGGAAGCACCTAATATTAGCAGAAGCAACTTAATGACTGAAAAAATCAGTAGTCAAACAGTAGAACACATTAAAACTTTGCATATTATGAATAATATGGATTTTTATAAACAAAATTTAAACCATCCATAATTTATCTGTTTCTTTTTGGTCACAATGAATAACTTCTCTGCACACTAACGTACCAAGCACAAATAAACTCAGTTATTGTCTCGAGTCAGAGTATCTTAGTTCTATTAAAACTGGTATTACAATGTAATAATATTATATCTGATGACTCCCATTACCCGAAAATTGGTGGAACCACTATGCAAACCAAAGTAGTCCAATCATATGCCAATATTTTTATCAGTGATCTAGAACAGAAAATGTAAAACTCACAGCTATATAATGGATAAATCTTTAAAAATGGATTATTTACAACCTCAAATGTAAATCAAAATTAAGAGGTCATTGTATCACATGAAATGTCACTTACTGAGTTACCTACCATCTATGTGGAAACAATATGTAGGTGAGAATAAAAGGGAATTCAAGTAAGAATAAAAGAACAACCTCAGGGATATACATTACAAAAAGGATGCCCATATATCTAAATTCATTTACCAATCTGAAAACAACATAAACTGTGATCAGTATCAGATAATAGAAATCATGCAATCTGACCACAACATAAACTGTGTTAAGTATCAGATAACAGAAATCATGCAATCTGACCACAACATAATCTGTGTTCAGTATCAGATAATAGAAATCATGTAATCTGACCACAACATAAAACTGTGTTATGTATCAGATAATAGAAATCATGCAATCTGACCACAACATAAACTGTGTTCAGTATCAGATAATAGAAATCATGCAATCTGGCCACAACATAAACTGTGTTAAATATCGGATAATAGAAATCATGCAATCTGACCACAACATAAACTGTGTTCAGTTTCGGATAATAGAAATCATGCAATCTGACCACAACATAAACTGTGTTCAGTATCGGATAACAGAAATCATGCAATCTGACCACAACATAAACTGTGTTCAGTATCAGATAACAGAAATCATGCAATCTGACAACATAAACTGTGTTCAGTATCAGATAATAGAAATCATGCAATCAGATCCAGAGTTCTCAAGCAGCAACACTAATTTAAAGATAGAGAACTTTATTTGATACACCTGAATTACACACTCTTCAGCTAGTAGGGATCAACATCTCTGTTTAAATGGGAGTCCAGGTATTTTAACTTAAGTCTGTGTTGTTCTTTACACTGCTTGCACATGTTTCAAGGATTGTCAGTCTCTGAAGTGAAGCACAGTATAGATGACAGAAAGTGACAATCACAACTAAGAGCAAGTAAAATGACAGCATCTCTGGGGAGAATTATAAAGTCAGTGGAGACTGATTTAAAAAACCGGTGTACAATATCATACATGAAACTGAGTCCAGATTCTCCACACTGAAAGATCGTATCGATGGCCATGGGATCTTTCATGAAAGCAACTGGTCCGATTTTTTAAAAAAATTACCTTGCAAGAGAGGATATTTCCAAAGGTGGAGAATGTATCGTACAAAACCTTATTGTCAATGCTCTTGTCCAGGTTCTTGATGAAAACATTGCCAACGCCCGACTTGCACAACGAGGGATCACGCTGGGACCACATAATTCGGATATGTTGGCCTTTCATGGTGTCAAAGTTCATGGTGTCTAAAGCTCTTTCAGCTAAAAGTAAAAAATGAAACCAATGACATTTCATCAGTTTGCATTTTAAATTCAACATTTTGTGTGTGCCTGCACTGGTTCTTTTTCTAGATTTGACAAATCAAAGTTACCATCACAAATCCATCCTGTCTGGACTTTTCCATATCTCCCAGTACCTTTTTCAAACTTTGCAATAAAGAGCTTTATCGAACACATGAAAGCCAGAGTGCTATGAATACACTAATTATTGGAAACATCTGATATTGAGTTACCTGGTACAGATTATAATATGCACACTGATACCGATGACATTCTTCATACAGTATTGCGGTTAGATTACTGTGTTTCAATGAGCTCAGGTCATCATTGTATAAAGGACATAAAATTTTGTGTGTAAAAAAGTAAGCTTAGGTTTCATTGTATAAAGGTTATAAAATTTTGTATTGTAGGCTTAGGTCATCATTGTATAAAGGACAAAAAATTTTGTATGAAAAAGTAGACTTAGGTCTTCATTGTATAAAGGATATAAAAATTTTGTATTGTAGGCTTAGGTCATCATTGTATAAAGGACATAAAATTTTGTATGAAAAAGTAGACTTAGGTCTTCATTTGACAGCAGTATTTCACCCGCAGTTAAAAATCCTACAAGAACTCTGTTGGGACTATTACTGTCAGTTATTCAGACCAGGATTTTTGTCTGGATACCTAGTAATTTATAGACAATTATAAATTGCATATCAATAGTATGCATCAATTCCAAATAACGTGTCTGAATACTTTTTTCTGTATGATTTGGTAAACTATGCTCCTGTCCATGCCAATACTGCCTGCCTGATAATCAGTTCTTATTAATCCAATTTGACTGGATCATGATATGGCACTTTTCCTTAAATGAAAACAAGATGTGTGCAAGCCAAATTCTAAATTGCATAACCACTAAAATGTACAGCAGCTGCTGCAAAAAAGTTTAACTGAAATAATTGTCACAGTTTGCATGATTTTCATTATATAAAAAAACACTACTGTGGTGTCACATGTGTCTCAATTTTTGTTGGGTCACTAAATTTGTGATTTAGAACAAAAACAAAATCCAACAAAATGTAAGAGCACCTGCAAGGATGATAACTACCATTGTTCACAAATTTGTACAGGTACTAATTTTTATAGGGTACTAATATTTTTTAATCTTTGTGGTTGCTAGACACCACAAAAATCAATTAATGATACAACAACAAATGAGCAATATGTGTCACAGAAAGCCCCTACCCCCAGGTCTTTTACTGATATATACCTAGCAATCAACAAAGCTAGCTATTTTATAATTCAACTACAATACTTTAATGCAGTATTATCTTCTATGTTTAATTTAATCCATTAAAAAACTATATAAAAAAGCTGTTTATATTGTTTCAGTACACACATTATGTATACAGTATCAGGGGTCTTGCTACATGGTAATGTGGGTGACTAAAATGCAAAAAATTTAAACTTTGTCTTCTTCTGTTAGGAAAGCAAAAATAACTTGGCTGTGTGGCTTTAAAAAAATAAACATAAATTGAGTGAGAGTAGTTTATGGCTTTTGAAACAATCCCCTGACCCAGTCAATTAACTCAGCACATTTCATTCAGGTGTTGATATCAACTGCACCAAAAGAATAAACATTTGCACATTCATAAGCATTTGTTTTAATAGCTATTTGACCATTAGTAATAATAAGGACTTTGTACAACGCCTAATCTTTAGAAGCTCTAAGCATTTTACAACATTAGACAACACCTATAAGATAAGAAACATAATAATATTATTACAAAAACAAACAACATGAAATTAGAAAAACATTAAAAAATAAAAAACATGCTGAGAATATTTCAGGTAGGAAACATTATTAGGTCTTTAAGTTTGTTCTTGCTGTCGAAATAAGTAAGTTTTGAGAGCCCTCTTGAATGTGATCACTGTGTCTTTGTGTCTAAGTTCAGTGGGCAATTCATTCCACACTGCTGGGCCCTGGTATGCAAAAGAACGCTGTCCATATGACTTTGTTTTCGTAGTGGGAATAATGAGTATACGATTAACCCTTTCACCTGCAAGTTATCATTTTTCCTCACTGCCCAATTTAGCACATTATAATTGAAAACATACCAACTTGAGATTTTAAACCTGAAACACCAATATCTAAACAACAATTTGTGTTTAAAACTGGAACTGGTGAAAGCATTTTCTAAAAATATTTCTTGAAGATTTTAACTGCTATGCCTGTTTTTTTTCTTTGCAAAATCACTGTGAAACCTATCAAGGTATAATAATGACAGACATCACTTCGTCTAAAAAGGTATAATAATGACAGACATCACTGTGTCTAAAAAGGACCTCTTAATTAGACTGGCCCTTTTCTTACTTCAAGTAAATTAAGGCAAATATATAAAAAGCAAAAGTCTAAATGATATGGCATAGAAGAGTTAGCCTCAAGGTTTTACATTAGATCGGAAACATATGGGACAATGCTATGCTGTGGTTTTTAATTTTAAAATACACAGTAATTATTGCTGTATTCATATAATGTGCATTGTTATACTCTCCTTAAGAGGACCTCAAGGGAGACTAGTCCTTGATTAATGAGTCACCCTCTATAAATAAAGCATTATTATTATCATTATTATATATTATACAGAACAGAAATATATGTACAGTGATTGTGGCTTTTTTTTCTTTAAATTGTTCTGAAGCTGAACCATGGAAACTGGTCTTTTTGTACAAATCTGTTATGAGAGACCACCTGTCATGAAAGACCATTTTATTTTTGGGTAGAAGGGGTGGTCTCTCATTACAGATTTACTGTATTGATAATTTGGACATTTCAATGCACACATCAATACTAAAGGCAGTGAGTCAATCCAAAACTATATCTGCTTTCTAGTCTTCAATAACTATGAATAATTATTAGCAATAATGTCTCTATTCTAAATGTGTACTGACATATATAATAACCTAAGTTTTGTATAGATATAGGGCATAAGCAGTAAAAATGTGGGCATTTAATTCTTATTTATACAAGAACATACCATCAGCAGGCTGCTGGAAGTGAACGTAGGCATAACCTAAGGAACGTCTGGTGATCATGTCCCTACATACTCGAATGCTGAGTACAGGCCCTGCTGTGGAGAATTTCTCAAATAACATGGCTTCGGTGATTTCAGGATGAAGGTCTCCCACGTAGAGGGAAGCCATAGAATAGGATCCGGGTCCAGCTGGGGTCATTGACATCTTGTCATGCTAGTGTTAACACGTTCAAACTGGTATTTGAAGCCCCTTCCTGTGATAGTCCCACTTAGAAGTAAGATGTAGACCTGCTATGTATGATGGGGGTGGTATTCATTCTGGAATGATCATCATATAGCAATGAAAGAATACGCTTACAAGAATAAGACTTAGTGTATTAATGGTTTTAAAAAAATTACATCACCTGGATGCACTATTTTTAAATTAAAATTGTTATTGATACAGTAGAACCTGTCTTGAAAGACCACCTCTTCTGTAAACTGATAATGGTTGCTCAAGACAGGTGGTCTATCATGACAGGTAATAACACTATATAATGAATAAATCCATGCATCAAGAATGTGGTATCTTGAGACAGGTGGTCTCTCATAACAGTGGTCTTTCAAGACAGGTTTTGCTACATTATTAAATAATTTTTTTCATTTAAGACCATAATACAATATTAAAATAATAATTTCACATAGCAAATAAATACAAATCACATGTCAGGCATGTCATATTTATGGTATACAACAAAAAAACCAAATTAAGGTGTGATAAATTTTTATATAAACATCTTTGATGCTTCTTTCCTTAATGAAGTAAATCAAACAACAACCTGAAGTGGATGTACTTTTCAGAATCTGTTAACTGCCATTTTGGTATGTTGAAGAGCGGTGGCTTTAATAGTTTGAAAAATGCAACCACTTGATTGTGCCTGGAATTACTTTGGTAAGGAAATGGCACCAATGTAGAATGTATAGCATGACCAATTTCAAAATGTACTAACTTCACTAGTCATACCCACAAAGTACTGACTGGCAACAACATAAACTTTACCAGATATCCATCTAGTGAAATGGTAAAAGCTACTGCTTAAATTTTGAGTTCTGCTAAAGTAATTTTACTCTTAGTCATGCAACAGTGTCAGTATCTGCTGTCAACTAAGTGAGATATTCTTAAAAACATTTTTTTTCTTCCAGTTTCAAACACAGCCTCATGGTGTCATGTTAAAGGCAGTAAGATGTTGACCCCATTCATAACATATATCTGGGGTATACATCTTTCCTTGTTTAACTACTTTCTGGAAATGCTCTCAATTGGAATGGACACTGATTTGTCAGTGTTCACTATTCTGTGTTCAATCTAGAGAAGTCTCTATAAAAATGGGGCAAAACAAAAATTCACTGGCCCTTTCTAGTTAAATTTCCTTTGACCATTCCCCATCTCACTGAAGATAGTTAAATAGCCATATCAGGGACATGTGGTTAGAGCATAACACACCAGCCCACCCTTTTTTATGATACCTACTGTTGGTATGGGTGGGCATTTTTACATATATTCATCTCAATACAGACCTCTGTAATACTTAGCAACCTTTCAAAATGAAATGGGGAAGCTCTCTACAACTGAACTAGAGAGCTCTAATTATCAATTAGCAAGATCTCTAAATCAATTGAAGATCTCTCTAATTCAATAACTACAGTCAAGTTATAATTGTTGATGTCTATACTTAATTTGTAGACCTCTCTAATTCATTCTACAAATCAAGATAAGTCAGCATTCATTCAATAATAAAGCTTGCTAATAGGATCAGGGACCTCTCAATTTTGTCATTGGTTTGACAAATCTATAGATCAATTAAAGAGCTCTTCTTCATTTAAAGAGGCCTCTAAATAGTGTTTCTAGGCATCCAAGCCCAACTTCCTTAGGTAAAACAAATTACTGCTCCATTTATTAAGTTTGTCATGATTGAGTGGATGGCATTTATTAATTTTGTCATGCTTGAATGGATGGCATTTATTAATTTTGTCATGCTTGAATGGATGGCATTTATTATTTTTGTCATGCTTGGGTGGATGACATTTATTAATTTTGTCATGCTTGAATGGATGGCATTTATTAATTTGGTCACACTTGAATGGATGGCATTTATTAATTTGGTCATGCTTGAATGGATGGCATTTATTAATTTTGTCATGCTTGAGTGGATGGCATTTATTAATTTGGTCATGCTTGAATGGATGGCATTTATTAATTTTGTCATGCTTGAGTGGATGGCATTTATTAATTTATCATGCTTGAATGGATGGCATTTATTAATTTTGTCATGCTTGAGTGGATGGCATTTATTTATTTGGTCATGCTTGAGTGGATGGCATTATTAACTTTGTCATGCTTGAGTGGATGGCATTTATTTTGTCATGCTTGAATAGATGGCATTTATTAATTTTGTCATGCTTGAATGGCATTTATTAATTTTTGTCATGCTTGAGTGGATGGCATTTATTTTGTCATGCTTGAGTGGATGGCATTTATTTTGTCATGCTTGAATGGATGGCATTTATTAATTTTGTCATGCTTGAGTAGATGAAACAGGGGCATGTCAGAGTAGTTGCCATTTTGAAACCAGGCTCATGCGATGGACTTACGACCCCACTAGACAAACTGTATATCAATTGTTTATGACCGTAGTTTCCAGGTTATTGAGAGTGCTGCCTAGTGTCTGGCTAAGATGAATTTTGTAATGGAACTGCCATTGTTTCACCAACAGACTATTAATCACTAAAACTGCAATGTTCAACAAGATTCAATCAGATTTGAAACTTATAATGGATTTCTTTAAGTTTAATTGTGTACAATAAACCCCATTAGCAGTTCTGCTATCTTTTGGCTAATTTCTTCAGTTTCAATAATATGGTAATCACATTTTTTTATTTATAATATTGATATATTCATAGCCATATGAGAATGATTAGTGTCTGAGTACATCTGATTCTTACATACTTTACCCAGGCATATCTATCAATCCATCCATTTGAATCTTACATACCATACCCATGCATATCTATCAACCCATCAATTTGAATCTTACATACTGTACACAGGCATATCTATCAATCCATCAATCTCAATGTTACATACTGTACACAGGCATATCTATCAATCCATCCATTTGAATCTTACATACTGTACACAGGCATATCTATCAATCCATCAATCTCAATGTTACATACTGTACACAGGCATATCTATCAATCCATCCATTTGAATCTTACATACTGTACCCAGACATATCTATCAATATAACCATTCATCATAAACAAAAAGTTTTGTTATCAAATAAATACAATAATTAATGCAATGTGAAATGAAATTAATTTTACAGTAAGCTAATATTTAAATAAATACCTCAATAAAAACACACAAAAAATGTATGGCTTTAATTATCACATTAGTTGAATTAGGACTCACTTGTCTAGCATGTTTTTGGGACTCTGGGGGCGGGGGAGGGGGGAAACGACTATTTCTGGGAGAAAAGAGTACAAGATCATATATATTCTTGTTCCAGTGTCACACGTAGGATCCCAAAGACAGGGTAGATGGTTTCTCCAGCCTTCCAAATTTGGCATTTATGCAAGATTTTAGAGTGACATAAAATAAAATAATAGTTCATAATGCACTAATAGTGCGAAGAAAATTTGAGATTATCTTACTTGCTTTGACAGTTCTGCCATCTTTGCTGTCTCCTCTGCAATATATTTTACTTGGAAACTTACATTATTGCAATTACAGTTTAATAAAGTGATCAAAATCACTCTTGAAAATATTAGCATGTTTGAATATCGTTTGGTTACAAAAATAATGCAGCATTAGTTTTAAAAACATTAGTGAAAAATCAGGATGTGCGTTTTAGCGCGATTTATGTACAAAATGTGTCTACCGCGCAATGCGCAACTCTTGACATGTATGTGCCACAGGAGTCTTACGTTTTATCAACAAAGTACGACTAAATCTCTGACAACGCGAAATCACCTTACCGGTACTATAAACTATAAATTATAACGTTAGTACCAATAAGGTGATTTCGTGTTGTTAGAGATTCATCGTACATTACTACCATTATCTGATGCTGTATTCAAAATGGTGGCGTATCGTTCAGAGCACACTTGGTGGACTTGCGGTACTAATTCAGTTCCCTAAATAAACCTATGCAAACACCATGATATAAAAAATGCAATAACTTAAAAAAATTAGTGCTCATGATCAAACCTGTATTTATCAGTATAGATTATTTGTTTCCTAACTCTCTCCAGTAAATATTTACCCATGCGCAATGGAATTCCCCCAAAGAAGACTGACGGTGATGTGATATTTACTTGGAATGGGGCTAACATCTACTTTCGCTTTTTAAAAATAGAACCAACTTTCTCAAACGAAGGTAGAGTTGATCTCCAAGGTGATTTCCAAGAAACATTGTACTTTATCTACTCCGTATCACTTTATTGGATACAATCTAAGAAGAGTTGGACAAATTACCTGTGTTATTTGAAAGTGTGTGCGTGTGTGGTATGGATTTTTAACGTAGCTTTAACAATTTTTCAGTCATATCGCTATGATGTCGGCAGTGTGGCAGTTTATAGTAATGTCTAGCACTGGGTCATCATGCCGCAGACATGTAGCATCCAGGTGTCCCACCCAGTCACATTATCCTGACACCAGGTCGACCAGTCCTAACACGAACCTCTTAATGCTGAGTGCCAAGCGAGGCAGCTGTTAGTACCATTTTTATAAGTCTTTGGTATGACTCAGCCGGGGATCGAACCCACGACCTCCCGAATCCGAGACTGACGCTCTAACCACTAGGCCACCCGAGCGGTCATTTGCTTTGAAAGTCTAACAGGCTGAATCCGACCTTTTGTTTTAAATATGATTATTATTCTCATTATTTCCCAAGCAAGTTGAGCAGTTCAAATATGGAAACAAAACCCAAATTGTACGCGTGAAAACGTGGTCTTATGTCACATGTTCAGGCTTGAATAAACAGTAACACAAGAAAGAGTGAAAACAACCAAGCTTTTAAAAAAAAATACAATAATTTATTTCCCTTGAAAAATTCTGTAAAAATGAAAAAATATGAACTTACGGTTTTATAGAATCAAATTCAAAAAATAATCCAAGAATAATCCATGAATAAATATTTGAAGTCCTAATAACAAAATGTTCTAATGATTTCAAGTTCGAATCCTGAAGAAAATCCAAGTTGGAAGACGATGTATGGTGAAATCTGTAGTGTCAAATTCGTCAGTTCCTTGTAGAAACAAGAATTATCACTCCGATGTTTAATAGCTGAATAAATTTTTATAAAAAAATGTTCTTGTTCCACAATATTACATGAGCGCACGTATTTTCCAGAAAAATAACAGAACTAATCCTTTTGAATCCAAATAATTTGAAATAACTCCAAACAGCACAACATATAACTAACAGCTTAACAGCCCAGCTTCTACTGAGACCAACTCTCCAAACAGTGGTTATATGGTCTTGTAAAACGTAAACAAGGGGTCATGTGATCATCTTCTGGAAGCTTATAGAAAACAAGTACTTTTATAGGTTACGTACACCCAGTGTGACCCAGACAAAAACCAATCATTTTACTCTAAGAAATAAAAAAATAAAAAAATTGTTTACATCTTAAACATGAAGCCCCACCATGACCTCGACAACAACCAATCATTTTAAAATAAAGATAGAACTTGTTTACGTGATTGCCTCAAAGTGCGAAACAAGGTCAGGATTTAGATCAACACCTGGTGTTTATAAACTAACAGTCAAGGTCAAACTTATTTTTGACAAAAATATCTTGAGTGATTAAATTTACATTACAATATCATCTAATGAAAAATATATAAAAAAATTAAAACTGACAAACAATTAAATTGAAATAAATAAATATTAAATCAGATATAATTAAATCAAATATACATACCAAAGGTATTGGAATTATTCTGGTTGGCAAGAGTTCAAATACCAAATGCTACACCTCCATCTGTATTGCCTTCCACGTGCACTTTTCTTTAGTTTGGTTGCATGAAAGCCTATATTTGACCTCAAATGTCCATAAAAAATGTCTTCATACAAATTGTGCTGATATTTCTTAACTGTGGACAAGCACGTTTTGCGTCTCACTTTTTACTTTAAAAGGGAGGATAGGGACATTAGAGGATAAGTTTTATGGGTATTTGACTACACTCCTGAAAGGACCTCGACGGAGTGTGATGGTGTGTATGCAGGTATTGTGGTTTTACAAACTCTCATACACTTTGGCAAACACTCATACCCATTAGCTGGATTTGCAGTATCAGTTCGACCCTCTTAAATGTGTTGAAGCACCAGATGGCCGAGTGGTCTAAAGCGGTTGCCTTTACCAATAATTGCCATATTAACTCTGGTCTGCATGGGCTCGGCCAACATGAGTATGTGAGAAAGTTTCCAAGTAGCTTTTCGTGGGTCTGTTGTTTTTCCCAATGTTTTCCGGGGTTTTCTTCCACCAGATGTACTGGCTGAAATGTATACCCTATCATGTGCTGAACAATTGCACAAAAACCATAAACAAATATGTGTGTGATAGTGTGATTTTGTCCCCCTCCTCCTTTGATATCCTACGATTTCAGTTGGATAGTAGGTATGCTATTTTGGTCACTCCACATGGCATGTTTGATCACAACATAAAAATAACACTGGTCACAACATAAGGACTGTTCAATAGTAGATAACACGGTGATGGACAGCATATGGTAGATTGTCCACAGACTACAACCTTATGTTACATTTCCAGTTTGGGTTCAGAGTGCTATTTCCCTATTAAATTCTGGTTTGGGGCTATAAACCTTTTACCCCAATTCCTGCCCGACACGTACAACGTGATACACTCTAAAATTGATCTACTGGGCTCAAGTCTTGGCTCAGCTAATGTGGATATGAGAGAAGGCTTCTCATAAGTTGGTTGTTCTTTCTGTGGTTTCTCGGGTTCTTCCTCCATCAAATATACTGATGCAATGTATAAGCCTCTCAAGTGCTGAGGAAAATGGCATTAAACCCGTAAAACACGAACATACAAACAGACAAACTCACCACATGTGATAAATCTACCAATTAATACATTTCAGTTGGGGCACACTGAGATATTAATGTTATGCTGTAACAACACATTTCAAAATGGCGACCTAATGTTAAAAATCCCGTTATAAACGTTTTACCCTGTTTAACAAAGGGTTTTGTATTTGCCTTTGAAAAAGACTCATTAAGAGCTGAAAGCGCTTATGCTAGTGAGATACTAGTTTTGCACTGTTCGAACGTGAAATCTGAGGAACATTTTGTTATTAGGACTACTAAAATTTTGTTCTTGGATTATTTTTGGATTTGATTCTCTGAAACCTTAAGTTCATATTTTTTCATTTTTACAGAATTTTTCAAGGGAAATAAATTATTGTCATTTTTCAAAGCTTGTTTTCACTCTTTCTTGTGTTGCTGTTTATTCGAGCCTAAACACGTGCCATAAGACCTTGAAAAGTCAAATCAAATCATTCTCATATACATCAAAAGTATTTCAAAGTAGACAAGGTCACATATTACTCTGTTGCTTAATTAGGAAAGCTGGCTCTACACTGGTCGCAAAGTAACACATCAAAAGGTTAGTTTCCTCATGACCAAGACTCTACACTGATCGGAAGATAGGCATAATCAAGTATAAAATAAAGACATGAGAAATAGTTACACCAAACTTTATTAAATAATTCAAAACCTTTCCAAAATAGTATCAGAAACACAGAGTAAATTGACATATTACTGACTTTATCACATTACGGTTCATTTTCCTTGCATAGCTATGTTACATGTATATGAATCCAGTATACATCTGTGAATAAAGTTATTTTGAACATTAAACCTTACATATGACATAACACATGTATGCTGCTTGACAGATAACACACGTATGCTGCATTTCAAGCAACAGATTTACTATAAAGTCAACATTCAGACAGTTATTAGCAATTTTAAAATGAAACAAACCTTATGGAATAAACTTTCACATATTACTCTCAATCAAAGAAAACAATGAAGCAAAATAAACAATATTCATAATGTTCCTTCGAATCTTTCATTCACCATTGTCAATGTACTGCAGGTACTTGAAAATATATCGATCATCAGCTCATACTGGTCATTGATTTGGTTAGATCTGATTTAGTAATTTACAAAAACGATGACATTTATGGAAGGGGTTCACTGTGCAATGGATACATAATGTTACATTTCATACAACTATGCTGTTATTTGACATGGATTTGATTTATATCACGATGCAGCAATATTAAACTGCATATAACTATGCATTGTAGATTAGATCTATACTGCTATGTAACAATGCTATGTTTCATATAACTATGTGGTTATTTTTGACATGGATTAAATATATATTGCTATGGTCCATTTTCTTCTACACATAACACGGATTAGATCTATATTGCCATGCAGTAATGCTATGTTACATATACCTATGTAGCCATTTATGACAAATCTATATTGCTATGCAGCAATGCTATGCTAAATATACCTATGCAGCCATTTATGACAAATCTATATTGCTATACAGCAATGCTATTCTACATAAAACTATGCAGCCATAAATGACAAATCTATATTGCCATGCAGCAATGCTATGCTAAATATACCTATGCAGCCATTTATGACAAATCTATATTGCTATGCAGCAATGCTATGCTAAATATACCTATGCAGCCATTTATGACAAATCTATATTGCTATGCAGCAATGCTATTCTACATAAAACTATGCAGCCATAAATGACATCTATATTGCCATGCAGCAATGCTATGCTAAATATACCTATGCAGCCATTTATGACAAATCTATATTGCTATGCAGCAATGCTATGCTAAATATACCTATGCAGCCATAAATGACAAATCTATATTGCCATGCAGCAATGCTATGCTAAATATACATATGCAGCCATTTATGACAAATCTATATTGCTATGCAGCAATGCTATTCTACATAAAACTATGCAACCATAAATGACAAATCTATATTGCTATGCAGCAATGCTATTCTACACAAAATTATGCAGCCATTTATGAGAAATCTATATTGCTATGCAGCAATGTTATGCTTCAAGTAACTATGCAGCCATTTATGACAAATATGCAGCAATGCTATTCTACATAAAACTATGCAGTTATTTATGACAAATCTATATTGCTATGCAGCAATGCTATTATATATAAAACTATGCAGTTATTTATGAAAATCTATATTGCTATGCAGCAATGTTGTGCTAAATATAACTATGCAGCCATTTATGACAAATCCATATTGCTATGCAGCAATGCTATTCTATATAAAACCATACAGTTATGTATGAAAAATCTATATTGCTATGCAGCAGTGTTATGCTTCATGTAACTATGCAGCTTTTGTGACATCTATACTGCAAAGTGATGTATTCCAAGTAAATGTATTTTGTGCTACACTTTGCAGTGTATCCAGTTTCTGAACTTTTTTCTCGTAATGCATGAATGAGGCTTTTTAGACAATGTTCAAAATTAATTTGATTAGCTCTCAAGATGAAATGATGTAATATGTCACTGTGATGAAAAATGATGTCATATTTTGTGCATTCGTGGAAATTTTACTTGTCTCAAAATTATATTTAATGATGTCTGAAGTTGCATTAGAATTTTGTCTCAAACAACTGAAGAAAGTAAGTCTGGGTAAAATATGAAACAGTGATAAATGTCTTTGTAGTTTTGCTTCTGCAAAGCTTGACTAAAGCACCTAACATCAGTAAGAGATCGACAAAACATTGTATCCGACCCTTGTATTTTGGAGATCTCATAGAACCACACCAAGAGTCTGGCTGAATGAGATAACAGAAGCGAGTGTGTAATCAACCTTTTTGTAGTTTACAGTAGCCACTGTAAACAATAATTATTATAATGAAAATGCACTCAGACTATATTGATCTTAACAACAAAATGATTACCCCTGTGACAGGGTATATAAGACATGAAATGACTACCCCTGTGACAGGGTATATAAAACATGAAATGATTACCCCTGTGACTGGGTATATAAGACATGAAATGATTACCCCTGTGACAGGGTATATAAGACATGAAATGATTACCCCTGTCACTGGGTATATAAGACATGAAATGATTACCACTGTGACAGGGTATATAAGACATGAAATGATTACCCCTGTGATAGGGTATATAAGACATGAAATGATTTATATAAGACATGAAATGATTACCCCTGTGACAGGGTGTATAAGACATGAAATGATTACCCCTGTGACTGGGTATATAAGACATGAAATGATTACCCCTTTGACAGGATATATAAGACATGAAATGATTACCCCTGTGACAGGGTATATAAGACATGAAATGATTACCCCTGTGACAGGGTATATAAGACATAAAATGATTACCCCTGTGACAAGGTATATGACATGAAATGATTACCCCTGTGACAGGGTATATAAGACATGAAATGATTGCCCTCAAACCGGGCATATAAGATGTGACATGATTGCTTGTGACTGGATATACAAGACATGAAACAACAGCCATGTGACAGTATATACAAGACATGAAATGACTGCCTTGTGACTGGGTAGGTAAGACGTGAAATTTCTGCTTGTGAGTGGTATATAAGACATGAAATGATTGCCCTGAAACAGGGCATATAAGACATGAAATGACTGCCTTGTGATTGGATATACAAGACATGAAATGATATTCATATGACAGTATATACAAAACATGAAATGATTGTATGACATGAAATTTCTGCTTGTGACTGGTATACAAGATATTAAATGATTGCCTTACCCATGTGACAGGGTATATACAATATGAAATAATAACCAAATATTATTTTCTATAGCATAGAGGCAGAGATTCTATAATGAGTTGATAAAAACCAATGTTTAATATCGTTTTTCTTTTTATATCAATTCATTTTCTTAACACCTGCTTCAGAAATTATCATCTGTCCACTCCTAAAAGCAATATTTTACTGGGTGAAAGTCACTGACTTTGAGTAACATTGGAGTGAAAGATCTTCTGACCACTAGTAAAATCATAGTTTTTGCATCAGTAATTAACACTAATTAGCAACTATGGCTGAGGCTTTACATGAAATGTATGCAGTCCACTCATCTAATTTGTATAATCATTCACATGTACCATACACAATTCACCTGATGAGGCTAACCTTTCACAATATAAAATGCACTCGTGAATATATATATTTATGAGTGTTTAATGGCACACCAGCACAAAACTGGCTATATGGGGCCGATTAAAAGTAAAGTTTTAAAACTGTCAATATAAAAAACTGCTAAAACTATTTGGAAGATAAATCCTTCAAAATAAAGATACACATAACATCCTACAAACTAAAAGATAAAGGTAGAGATGGTAAAATTCTATAAATTCTATAAAAGATAAAAAGTGCATAATCCTTCTAATATAAAGGCCAGTAAAAGCTGAAATGTGAGTCGTGATGAGCTTACCTAGTTGTAGGGGTGTGGTACTAGTGGAGATACTGTGGTAAACTGCATGAACTGTGCATGGGAAATAATATTATACACAAATTTTAACCCAAGTTATTGACGTGCAAAATATAGGTCAAAATACTTCTGCAATGAGGAAGCAGTGTTCATCAAGATGCATCTCCTTTCAAAGTTTCATGATTCCACATTGGACAGTATGTACTGTATATTGCACACACACACAAAAAAAATTAAATCTTCAGCTAAATACAAAAATTCAACCTAATCCAGCAAAATTTTAAAGTAGGTAACAATGACCTTCTTTGACCAGGTGTGGTACTAATAGAGATAAATATATATATATATATACAATCATCTAGTTTAATAAACTGGTATGAACAGTTAAAACACAAAATTGAAAATAAGAAAATAAGAAATATGGGTCACAGAAACCGTGTTTGTGATAAGAGTGTAGCACCCATCAAGATGCATCCCCCTCACTAAGTTAGTGATTCCAGGTAAAGAGAATGCAAAAAAAATAAAAAAAACTGTGATCATGAGCACAATATAAAAAATGAACTTTTTTTCCAGAATGTAGGTCACAATGACCTTTTCTTGTAGGCATGTTGTATTAAGAGATGCAAACAATCATACAGTGTGGTGTTTCTAGTATGAATGATGCTTGCAAAATAAACTTATAAAACTCCACTCTTAAGTGCCACAGTGACATACTTTGTGATAGGGTGTAGTTCTTATCAATAGGGATGCATTTGAGGTTGCACATATGTACATGTTTTTATATGTGCAGACAATGACACCAATGCCGGGGGTGATAAAATAACTCTCCAGTACTACACAGAGGTGAGTAAAAAGTTAACTGCGTGACAGTAGAGTCTCTATACAGCCTGCTGTAATTTAGAATGATGGTATGTAGAAACCTAACTATCTAAAAACAATCAAGAAATTTCACCTATCATAAAATAATAGATATAATAAATCAACTCATTTCATTCTAAAGTGATTTATACTAAACAGCAATTGGTCCCAATCTAAAAAATAATTGATGCTACACAGCAACTGATTCCGTTCTAAAATAATGGATGCTACACAGCAACTGATCCCATTTTAAGTGATTGATGTTACACAGCAACTAATCCCATTTTAAGTGACTGATGCTACACAGCAACTAATCCCAATTTAAGTGATTGATGCTACATAGCAACTAATCCCATTTTAAGTGACTGATGCTACACAGCAACTAATCCCAATTTAAGTGACTGATGTTACACAGCAACTGATCCATTTTAAGTGATTGATGCTACACAGCAACTAATCCCATTTTAAGTGACTGATGCTACACAGCAACTAATCCCAATTTAAGTGACTGATGTTACACAGAAATTGATCCATTTTAAGTGATTGATGCTACAACTATTCCCATTTTAAGTGATTGATGATACACAACAACTAATCCCATTTTAAGTGACTGACGCTACACAGCAACTAATCCCATTTTAAGTGACTGATGTTACACAGCAACTGATTCATTTTAAGTGATTGATGCTACACAGCAACTAATCCCATTTTAAGTGACTGATGCTACACAGCAACTAATCCCAATTTAAGTGACTGATGTTACACAGCAACTGATTCATTTTAAGTGATAGATGCTACACAGCAACTAATCCCATTTTAAGTGACTGATGCTACACAGCAACTAATCCCAATTTAAGTGACTGATGTTACACAGAAACTGATCCATTTTAAGTGATTTATGCTACACAGCAACTATTCCCATTTTAAGTGATTGATGATACACAACAACTAATCCCATTTTAAGTGACTGACGCTACACAGCAACTAATCCCACTTTAAGTGACTGATGCTACACAGCAACTAATCCCAATTTAAGTGACTGATGTTACACAGCAACTGATCCATTTTAAGTGATTGATGCTACACAGCAACTATTCCCATTTTAAGTGACTGATGATACACAACAACTAATCCCATTTTAAGTGACTGATGCTACACAGCAACTAATCCCATTTTAAGTGACTGATGCTACACAGCAACTAAACCCAATTTAAGTGATGTTACACAGCAACTGATCCATTTTAAGTGATTGATGCTACACAGCAACTAATCCTATTTTAAGTGACTGATGCTACACAGCAACTAATCCCAATTTAAGTGACTGATGTTACACAGCAACTGATCCATTTTAAGTGATTGATGCTACACAGCAACTAATCCCAATTTAAGTGGCTGATGTTACACAACAACTGATCCATTGTAAGTGATTGATGCTACAGAGCAACTGATCCCATTTTAAGTGACTGATGCTACACAGCAACTAATCCCATTTTAAGGGATTGGTGCTACACAGCAACTGAGCACTCTCCTACACGGATGTAAGCTATACCGTATTTTAAGTATCGTAAAATAATCGATGCTATGCAGCAAGGCAACTTGTCCTAGGATCATGTGTGCTATTTGCCATTTCTACCCTTAATGAACGGCATGCAGCATTTTGCTCTGATCTACATTTATTTAAGAATTTTATGTTCAATATGCAGTGAATCTCACAAAAATATCAATTATTTCCATTTGCATTTAGTGGCAATATACATCTGTTACAGCTGTGAAATTCTCTGTACGTCCAAGTAAAATACAAATAAAGCTGGTATTCAAGTATTGCACACAAAACAGACTACTGTTGAACTGTGAAAATATAAAGCAATTTAGTGATCTATTTAGAATTTCAAACAAGTTCCACTTACTATGAAAATATGCCATTTTGAGAACTGATTAATTTATAATTAACTAACTTTAAAAACAATGCTTATATCTTATTAAAAATGACCATAACAAAAATAAAGACAATGAATTAAAAGATGAGAACAGGTGCCTTCAGTTCTGAAACAATTCACAAATTGGGACTGAATTAAATACTTTAATACTATAAGATTCCATAATATTCATAAGAAGTTTTCAATACCAAAAACTGACTAAATTATTGCATCAAAGAATTTCAATATAATAATCAGCAGCAATGGATTCCTCCAACTTCCTACCTTATTTTATCAAAGACTTTGAATCTAATAGTGAATAGCAATTTGTTCCTGTACCAATTTTACCATTTTGTATGACTATAGGAAGCCATTTCAGAACCCCAACATGGGAAATTTCTACTGACATTTTTACAGAGCGCATGTAACTACAGGGTGGCATTTAGCAGCAAATAAAATAACCACTGACAAAAATTAAATCTAATAATGTACAAAACAAATATGTCATCTCCTTAACTGCAAGGCACAAATAATTTTTTTACATACCACACTCTATTACCATGCACAATACATTTTGTTCCAACTTTAATTGAGCAAAATGAAAGAAGAATATTTATTAACAAGATTATTTAGTCTGAAGTCAAGAGGCTCAAACATTTGGGACAGCATGACAAATATCACATACAATACTGATTAATCAAAAACAGAGTAATCTGCAAATACAGACACTGCATCATAATCCCCTTTGAACAAAAGGAATTGAGGAACTGCAGAGGCTCAGTGGTTGGCCTGCCAGACTCATGACTGATAGAGTACAGGTTCGAATCCTATCATTGGATCAGCATGTAACAGCAAACGTGGTGTGTCCTTGGGCAAGAAACTTTACTCAAATTGCCTGATCACTAAATAACCCACTTGTGTTTTTGTGCCATAAAGCACCAAGCTAAACAACGGGAACTGAGTTGATCTAGTATTGGCAGCATCATTTTTAATTTAGAATGACTGCAATGGAGAATGAATGCGGGTAAATGGTCTTTTATGTTAGAATAAATCTATATGAGAGAATTAATTAATTTCAAGTATGTTAATGAAATATACTAAACACTCATTTTATTGATTGCTATGTTACATCTACAAAATCAGTCACCTAAAAGTTACACTAAGCACTCCTTTTATTGATTTCTATGTACCTTTGTTACATCTACAATAAACTTGACACACTTGAAACTATATAGCTGATATCACTTATCCCCAAAATTTGGAAAATACAAATTTTAGAAAGATGTCATGCAGATAAATTTGGTTTTTATACCAACAACTAAAACTTCCAATTAATCAATACATGTAACAGCATACTTCATAGCAAAGATTTCTAATGATACACTATACGAGTTGGGTGTTATGAGCATAGAAACAATAATTTATCAAAAACAGACTTATACTAACTCAGCCTTTCAACCTATCATTGATGATACAAACATCACCTATTCTTTTCTACCACATATTTCAATAAAATTAAATAAACAAAGGTAGGAAAGTTACTATCTGACTAAAGACAAGAAAACAAAAATTACTATTTGGCTACAGATAACGGAGAACCCAAATATGAGAAAAATATCAATTAATTTGACCATCAAAAGTAGTGCACAGCAAAAATATTCAGGCCAAAGACATTGCATACAATTCATCCTTAAATATGATTGCTCCCAGCTCATGTCTGAATTCTAACGGAGATGAATAAGCTGTGCTGATCTCCAGCACTGGGCCATGTGTGTGTGCCTTTGGAATCCGGTTAAGTCCAGTGCGATTATTAATGCTAACAACAATTGGCTCTGCAGGCATGCTAGTACTGCCAGTTGTAAAATGCAGAAACTGGGCTAGGGCTTGACTGTCAAGGCATCTGATAAAGTCTTTCAAACAGATGAATGCCAGTTGCTGTGGATTGGAGAGGTACTCTTCGTCTGTTTCTGTCTTCAACTTTTGGAGCACTTTTTGTGGCGTTGGCTGAAGGTTTCTATACATTTCTATCAAGCCATATTCTGAGATGCGGCCCCACAGATTAGTCATCCACACATTTGGAATGCCGCTCATCATAATCTGCCCGAAGTATGATGGCTTTGCTATCAACTCCACTCTTGCTATCTTCAACACTTGCTGCCTAAAATGCTTGGGTGACGGTATGTTATTCATTCCAAATCTGGCGAACATATCCATCAGCTGTGACATCAAAACATCAGAATACACGCCTGTAAAAATGTAAAGACAAGATTTAGAAAACGATAATCATCCTCACTTTTGTCTTCTTGCTGCATAACTGAAGGGTTCACATTTTTCAGAATCATCATGTATTATTTTGCAAATTGCTGGAGGGTTTGTGCTGAAATATACACCTTTTATATCTTAATATTTTATTTCTTTATAACTCGATATAATTGTGCAAGGGGAAGGGCTATGAGCAACCTCAAACCTAGGATTCTCAATAATCATTATGTTCTCTTCACTTTCAAGACCAAAGAAGCTTCGTTTGTCAAAGGAAATATATTAACATACAATCTGTTACAAATGTTTATTTTTTAAATGGCATTTCTTGACACATACTTTTAAAACGAGAGAATGTCATATCAAAATCTTTTCACTCTCAGATAAATGATATTTATCAGAAAAAGGTGAAGAAAAATCCTCCTTCCAGGTTTCATTCCTGCACCTCAAAAGCACAAATACCTTAAAATATTAACCTGTAATCTTAATGATAGGACCACCAATCGATGATGTATAGTTCTGCCACAGTTCAAGTTAAATGGCTCAAAAATTATTGAGTGGAACAGAAATTGTAGTAAAAAGTCCAACAAACCATAATACCTGCCACAAGTGGGCTTGTACAACATTGAAATAGTTCAGGAGATATTAACTGCATCAGAGTGTGGCTAATGGATTACAATTTGTAACATGCATCCCATGTGGGCCTGAAAAATGCTCACCTGTCTTACATAATGTAATAGTTGTTGTTGCTGTTGTAGGGTTTAATGACATTTGTCAGCACACAATAGGCTATACATGGCGGCCAGTACTAATGGTGGAGGAAGAACCAGGGAAAACCCCAGGAAAGAACCACCGACCCATGAGAAGCTACTGGCAGGCTTTCTTACATTCCTACATTGGATGAATCTGAGACTCGAACCCATGCAGACAGAGGTGAGATGACATTGATCCATAACGGAGAGTGCTTTAGACCACTCGGCCACTTGGGGCCCCTAATATAATAGTTAAAAGTTTCACTATTCTGAATGTTGTTGTTGTAGGGTTTAACACCATTTTTCAGCACACGATAGGCTATACATGGCAGCCAGTAATAATGGTGGAGGAAGAACCCGGGAAAACCCCGGAAAGAACCACCAACCCACGAGAAGCTACTGGCAAGCTTTCTCAAATACCCACATAAGCTGCTATTCTGAATGATGTAGTATCGTAAAAACATGAACAATTACCCTATCTTTAAATAATGTTTTAACTTGACATATTTTACAATAATCTGATAAAAATTCAAACTAAAGTCATAGTCTAGGCATTGATTAAATATTTGTACTCTTGCTGGCCCTCTCATATCTGTCCAGTCTGATCAAAGGTCATAGTATTTGTACTCTTGTTGGCCCTCTCATATCTGTACAGTCTGATCAAAGGTCATAGTATTTGTACTCTTGCTGGCCCTATCATATCTGTACAGTCTGATCAAAGGTCATAGTATTTGTACTCTTGTTGGCCCTCTCATATCTGTCCAGTCTAATCAAAGGTCAAATTTTAAGTCTGCAATTTTCCAACAGGTTAGGCATGAATTAAGCAGAAGATTCATCACCCTGAGAGTCACAGGGCTTTGGAAAGATTTAATCAAACTCTGAAGAATATGATTTCTTTGTATTGTTTTCATACAGGAATAAATTAGCAAGAGGGTGTTCATTTGCTGTTAGTGAATCAGTTCAATAATCATTTGGTTTCAGTCCCTTTGAACTAGCTTTGGACATACTGTCCATGGACCATTTAAGTTATTAAAAAAGAAACTTCTTTCAAAGATTCCAAAATTAATTTCTTGACCATGTATCTGATTTCAAACATAACTTGACAAAGGCTTGTGAAGTAGCAGTAACTAATCTTCACTCTACTCAGTCAAAAATTAAATCATGGTAAGACAGAAACACAAATGAAAGGAATTTTCAGTCTGGTGATAAGAATTCTTTTGCCCATGCCTCAAAATCCTCTTCAGGTTAAATTGTACAGTCCTTATAATTATGAAAGACAAGTAAATGACTTACACTATATCCCATGAGAAGGAAATAGAAACAACTTTGTCATATAAGTATGTTAATGGAGTATTTTGGTAGACATAGCCCATCTAATTATATAGTCAATGAAATGCAATCAGACAATAGTGACTTTGGTGTAAACAATCTTCAGAATTAAAAATATTAAACATCTGAACCAGAAACATTCACAACAACTACAACCACCAAAAAAGAATGAAGTAAAACAGGTATTCTGTGAATATGAGCACTTGTTTCCTGCTGTTCCAACATGAATCTATCACAATTGTGAGATTGTAGATTCTACATCGGTGAAATAGCATCTTTACAGGATGAATTCTCTTCAAAAGAAATGTTTAAAGAATGGAATTCCAATATTTACTGGAGAAAGATTTCATGGAACCAAGTAAGAGTAACTGGAGTTCACCATGTATTCTTGTGCCTAAACCGATAATACATTCCAAATGTGTACTGACTACAGAATAGTGAACAATGCCACCAAAACAAATTCATTTTCAATGCCAAGAATAGATGACTGCATTGAAATTATTAGAAATGCAAAATATGTCACCAATTTTGACCTTTAAAAGGATGCTGACAAATTCTACTCATGGAAAGAGTGAAAGAAATTACAGTATTTGCAAGTCCAGATGATTTTGATCAGTATAAAACTGATGCCAATTTGTAAGAAAATTCTCCATCAACATTCCAATGTTTAATGAACATAAAAACATCTGGTCCAGATAAATGTTATGCCTATATCAATGATGCCATTCTCTAACAATGACAAAAATAAAAGAGAACAAAATAAAAGACCCTGACCTTGAATTATCTCTCCTATCTAAAGACGTTCTCAAATCAACATGACAAAATAGTTCATAAAGGTAACTGTTGCATTTCCTGGTTTTCATCCAAAGAGAGACAAGCAAATGTCCAAATTTGACCCAAATGATCATATTTGTGTATTTTTCACAATTATTTATTAAGTTCATAATTTAAGAGCCATTTCATAATACTTAAATTATACGGGTTGGTGGGTTTATAAGTCTACCAAATTTCATTCCTTAATTACAAACACCTTGAAAGATAAAGAGTGCTCTCAAAACTCACCTATTTCGACTGCAAGAACAAACTTAAAGACCTAATGTTTCCTACCTTAAATATTCTCAGCATATCTTTTTATATTTTCTAATTTCATGGTGTTTGTTTTTGTAATCATATCATTATATATGTTTTTTATCTTATAGGTGTTGTCTAATGTTGTAAAGCGCTTAGAGCTTCTAAAGATTAGGCACTATACAAAGTCCTCATTATTATTATTAAAATTAAAGAGTGTTGTATGGAGTACCTTTTAACACATACCTACTGTGTTACTTACCAAAATATATCCATACAAATTTTTTTTACATGAAGTAAGTGTAACAGGATTTCATGACAACATAAATCGCTACATGACATCATACAAAAGGCAACAACTGAGGCAACCAAATGTATTGCAAAGTAATTTCACTGTTATTTGCTACAATAAAATCTGTATATTTTGTCATGCAATAAATTAGGACCAGAAAAAGATTGAAATTATTTGACAAATGTTGTTTAAAGGAATGCTTTTACACCTCTGATTTTACCACAAGAGTAATCTGTTAAACTGTTACATGATGATGTTTACCAGACGATGAGGATAGTATAAGTAAATTCATTAAATAGGTTGCAATAACCTTATTATGAAATAGAGAAAATTTAATTTAGGAATGAAATATAATGTACCTGCTGTTCCCTCTAGACCTTTTCCTATAGCCCTTGCTTCGGCTGCTGAAACAAACTTGCAGAAATCCTTAAGAACTATCTCATCTGCAGGAGGCGATAAGGGTTTTATGGCCGACCAAAGAAACGACACACTGATATCTAATGGCAATGATCCAGTTAGCAGCAAGGCATGAGTCAGAACCCTTCCTGCAGCTCGAAATATGGCTTGTGCCTCTAAAAATCTTGATTTGGGCACACATGGAACTTTAGCTGCCTCTCCATGGAAAAAAAACCTTGTAATACAATTCCAATACAAGGCAAACACATCCCTGGTCATTCCTCCAGAATCATTTCCCATTTCCCCCTCAAATTCCACACGAATTTTGTGCTGCATAATTGCTGGTTCCTCTTCTCCACCATAGATTCTGTTTAAATCTTCAAACACAAATTTCCTCCTTACCACGATATCCATTTTATCAAGCAGGGTTTGCCTGACATTATCTGAAACAAAAACAAAGGATAATTACAGAATTGAAACTACAAGGCTGGTGAGCAATTGCTAGCATAAAAATATCCTTGCCTCTCCCAAATCTCATCCATCAACATCACGGAGATGAGTCTACTATACAGTGAGTCCTCTGAAGGGACTGTCGCTCTACCTTCCAGAATGTCCAGTAATTCAAGATAGGATCATATCTGCTATTTAACTGCCAAGCATTAAAACCATTTTCAAGCAACATGAGTTCAAAATTAGCCACTGTGGGTAGTATACTGGATGCAGATCAGTACAATTTCTATCTAAAACAAACCAGACATCATTAGAAGACTTTTGGAGGAAAGTGTCAATATCACCATCCATTCTGGAAAATTAGTGACAAGATTTCCAATATGTTAATTGTGACAACCATACTGGATGTCTGTGGGGCATGCTTTTCATACAGGACCAATGAAATTTCATAAATTTTTATGAAATCATCAATTGTGAAGAAGAATCAAAAACATAATTTTCATAATGGCTATCACAGTGGCCTTATTGGATGACAGATTGGCATTATTTTAGCCAGGAACAACTAGACACCATAAGAAGTCCTCAGGTGAAAACCCATGTAGAGATGCTGCCAGGATTTTACCTAAATGGCAGGTGGAGGCAAGATAGATGAGAGAAAACAGGCTATCCATTAAGTTCTTTGAGTTTATCATAAGCAGACTGAACAAGAATTACTTGCAGGGACTGATGCACTACTGTCTAAAGTAAATTTTCTGGAACTGAAGATAACATCATTTCTTCTTTTCACTAAGTGCTGAAAAGATCTCCGATATTCTTGGGCAAAAAGATTTTCAAACCAGCTGCTTTGTCAGCCTTAATGATGTCAGAGATGCATCATTTTGCTAAGGACCAATTAGAAACCATAAGAAGTTTTCTGGGGAAAACCCCATATCAATATAGCTTTCCATCTAGGAGGCACAGCAAAATGATTTTCAAGATGACTGCAGTGGTTGCCATATTTCAGATCTCATAATTATTTAAGACTACCTTGACATCATGAGAAGTCTTCCAATAAAACTCGACAATTACAGTATAACTTTGCACTTGGAGTATCAAGAACAAGATTTTCAAGACAGCTGCTGTGGTGGCCACATTGACTAGAAGATTGATATCATTTTCATGTAGGTCCAGCAAGACATGTTGAAATGAACATCCATTAAGGAGTTGCCAAAATATTTTCAAGATGGATTTCTGGCCAGAATCATTTTCATTTAGTACCAAGATGACCCTGTGATGAATTTGTAAAAGTTTCATTGCAATCCTCTATGTAGTTTGGAAGGTGTAGTGATAACAAACTTGTGTTAAATTACAGGTCAGATGACAGGCATGGATAACCAATAGGTCCAAGACCAGTAGAGCTAAAAAATGAGATATGCGATGTCCATAATATTTACTAATCAAACTATCAAAAACTGCAGAGTCAATGTAGTAACATGCTTTATGTCATACACTGCATTAATGTAAGGACAAAATGGTTGTAAATAATAAAAACTGAGGAAACAAACTAATTTGTCAATATGCACATCTTTAGGCAATGACCATAAATTTATTTACCAATTTTCACGACAATCCATTACAAGAGTTCCTTGAAGGGACTGACACTCTTCTGGTTATAATGAATTTCCTGGAATCCAAGATAACACATTTTTGTCTTCATAACTTATTTGTGTTCAAACCAAGTCTGATATCCTTTAATGATGTGATTTTTAAGCTGGCCACTTTTCAGGAGGAGCAGCTATAGGCTGTCAATACTGTCAGAATCATGACCATATTGGATGTCAGATTGGCAGTATCATTTAGCACCAACCAGAAACCTGAAAAAATTTCTGGTAAAAGCTCCTTTCAATATAACATTCTGTGCAGAGGTGTAGTGATAACAAGATCTTCAAGATGGATGTCATGGTGTTCATAGTGGATGTCAGATCAGGACCCTTTTCAATCAGACATCATAATTAGTTTTTACAAGATTTTCAATACAGTGACCATGGTGGCCATATTGGATGTCAGATCTTTACTTTCAATGACAATCAGCTAGACATAATAAGATGTCCGTTCTTGAAAACCCTATGTTATTATCACCATACATTCAGAAGAAGCAGAGAAAACATGATTTTGAAGAAAGTCTCTGTGCCATTTATATTGGGCAGGATATGTACATATTGTTTCATGGCAATTTCTGAGCAGTTTGGATGGAGTAGCAAAAATAAACTTGCGCTAACATACAAATGGACAATGAGCAAGAGGCCATCACTACGTACCAGCGAGGCAAAAAACGTTTTTTTTTTTTTAAATTGACCTGTTGCACTAATAAGGCATAGGAGAAGTAGGAATTACTTTATCAAGTTGTCTGCCCTGGTGGCCATATTGGATGTCATATAAATGCCATTTCATTTAGGACCAACCAGATATTATACGTAGACTGTTGGGGAAATTCCCATGTAGATACACCCTGCATTCTGGTATTGATGAGATATTCAAAATGGCAACCATGGTAGCCATATTGGGTGTCAGATCAGCACCACATTCATTTACAAACAACTAAACACCATAAGGTCTTCTGCTGAAACACCAGGCCATTACAACAACCCCCATAGACAGAATAGCAATAAGATTTCCAAAATGGCCACCAAGGCACTCAGTTTTAAAGTCTGATTGTGATAGTATTTATTTTTATACCAATTAGAGGTTATAAGAAGTCTTCTGGTGAAAACCCCATGTCAATAGGACTTTCCATTCAGAAGAAGTAACTAAAAACACTGCACAGATGGTTGCCATGCTGGTCATATTGGAGGTAAGACTGGTACCCATTTTGTTTAGGACCGACTAGATATTATTTTTAAAAAATCAACCCAATGTTGATATGACCATCAATTCAAAAGGACTAATGATAACCAGATTTTCAAGACAACCGCTATGGCAACCATATTGGACGTCTGAGTTACGTCATTTCCAGACCTGCCAACTAAATGAAAACTGAATCAGGGACAGTTTTACATGGCAATTGTGAAGTGGTGAATGACGTCATAAGTATCATCTTTCAAAATCAACAAAAATTAATGGAAATTACTCAGTGTATTCCTTCCTATAGTGGCTGTTATGATTAAACCTTTTCTTTGGCAAGTGTTATTTCAACTTAATTTCACAATGGCAGCTGTTGATATTGGAAATGAAGATTATCTAACTACTGCATTTTACTGAAAATGATTAACGAATTACTCAACAAAAATGGAATGTGCTAAAATGTTTTTGTTGGGATAAAAAATCATAAGGTAGACTGGCCTCATTTATGTAAATACGAAAGACCTTCATGCCACGATGCTCTGTGCCAATTTGGTTTAGACTGGACTGGCAGTTTTCAAGATAGTGAAAATAGTAATAATTGCACATTAATACAATGGTGGTGTACTTTTAAACTTGATCCATTGCCGGGAGAGAATTACCTAATTCTCTATTAATCTAAAACTATATCCAATGTCTGGAGAGAATTAATCACTGCCTAATTCTTATGTGCTATATCTCAGAACAACAGAAGTCCAAGATACATACTTCCTTCAAAACCACTTCTCCATGTTTTCTAACCAGGCATCTAATTTTGTTCCATATACAAGACTGCAAAACCTGTCTTTACTGATGAAAAGTCATTGAGTTCTACCAGATGCTACTTGTGGCTTGTCATTTTCTACTTTGATTGATTGCTCACCTTATCAAAAATATGCTGAAGCATCACATGCTCTCCTCTTAAAAGCCGTTTTTAATTTTGGCAGTCTTCATGGCACTTTAGCATGTTATTGGCTTTATCATGATGAAAAAATTGGAACTAAGTATTCAACCTGCAACCCGTGGATTAAGAGTCCAATGCTCTTGCAATCACAGATTCCCTGAAGATGTCTGAATGCACTAATGCCATGTCAGTTATTCAAGAATAGGTATATTTTGAAGTTTAAAAGCTTATTTACCCAGGACATCAAGGAAACATCGCAAGTGATCAGGTTCTTCAGAGTCTGTGTTAGCTCCATCTGTTTCTTCAAATTCTGAAAGAAAATATAACTGATGTTAACAAGAGTACAGTGAAATGCACATTACACACCTGGCCCATGTTTAATAGCCCTCTATGTAGATCACTGAAAATTTTGTGCACAATAATTTTTCCTGTTTCTGTCAGTGACCTTGACCTTTTGACACAAAATTAATTGGCATCTTCCTTAAACCAAGTGCAAGCCATCTACAAAGTCTGTTCCTGGCATGTGATTTAGAATTCATGTTATTGTGTAGAATCTATTTATCTTTTTTGCTTAATTCAAAGTGGCCTTGATCTTTTACTTTTTGACCCCAAAATTAAAAGCATTCTTCTTTTCCGTAAATGTAAGCCATCCACAATGCCTGATAACTGTGGCTCATGGAAAACTAGGCTGACTGTGCAGGAACTAATTTACTTTTTTTGATCCCAATGGCCTTGATCTAAAACATTTTGACCCCCAAATTAATATAGTTCATCCTTACATCAAGTGTAAGCTTCACAAATTTAGTGGAAACCAATTTCTTTATTCAGTCACAGTGAATTTGTTACCTTTGATCATATGACTGCAGAATTCATAGGGTTCTTCTTTACCCTATCTTTATGCCATCCACATAGATCAATAGCTGTAGATGGTGGAGTAATTGGCATTAATTGAAAAATAATGTTATTTGGTGGAAACCATTTTTCTTCTTTCAGTCACAGTGACCATGACCTTTGAAAGAGCCAATTTCCATTTAACTCTGAAGCATAGCACTGTTGCATTTTAACATAATCTCTTTCTTCTGCCTCAGAAATCTCCTTTTGTGAATGCAATTTCTAAATACAATCATCCTCTTATTGCTCCTGCAGCGATCTAATGAATATTTCATGTGCTGGATTCTTTTGCTTTCATAATTTTATATAGTTTTTCCAACCCTGACTGTCTGAACAATTATTTTTGTTCTGATGACCAATTCCTAACTTCGTTACATCTCACACATCATGAAATGTTTATTTTCAAAATGTCATACAGTAACTACTACCTCATTAAAGTTCTTTTCTCACAGACAGTCATACTTAAACTTGATCCTTACTCCTTTCTTCAATGTCTGATGTCTACACTATGATTTATCACACTTATTTTTTAAATTATTTTGTTCAACATGATCAAAATTACTTATCAACAGCCGACTTCTCCAATATGCCATGACACATACATGAACGGGTTATTTACTTCACCACCCTTCATTGGCTGAAAACTGCATCATTCTTAGGATGGACCAATCAAAACATTGTTACAAATACTTCAATCATAATGGTAACACATCAATGCACAAAACATGGAACAGAACAAGTCCAGATAATACAAGAACAAATCTGCAATTCTGAAACAGCAAATGTCCAAAAAGCCTTAATTTCCACAACATTTTGGAAAACTAACATCTCTGGTTATTGTACAGAAACCTTTTTTCTTCTTTCAGTATGTTACACTAACCATTGAGCTTTTGACCCCGAAATCAAAGGTGTTCTTCTCTACCCCAAGTGCAAGCCGTCCAAAACATTTGGCAACTGTATATGGAGCACCACAGTAGTTCATGCACAGAAACCATAATGGTAACAGATGAAAAGATGTACAGATATCATGACATAAAATGCTTCAGTGTATAAAAATCTAGATATTTTTCAAGATTAAATTTAAAAAAATTCTGCACACATGAGCAACATATGGTATATATGATTAACGACAATTAGGTCATGCTTACCTGGCATTCCCTTGTAAACTTGTTCTCATTTTATATCATGAATTTATGTTCTAATCACTACACTGATCCAGGCAGCGAGTTTCTGTGAATAACCAATAAAGTTTTTAAAATAGGAAATGTTATCAAAGGTGTTTACACTCATCAAGTGCAAGATGTTTTGTATGAAGTGGGTTTTGCCGTTGCTATAGGCTGGATGTGTGTTGTTTAAGGTGCTTTGTTGTTGCTATAGGCTGGATGTGTGTTGTTTGAGGTGCTTTGCTGTTGCTATAGGCTGGAGGTGTGTTGTATGAGGTGCTTTACTGTTGCCATAGGCTGGAGGTGTGATGTTTGAGGTATTTTGCTGTTGCTATAGGCTGTAGGTGTGTTGTACGAGGTGCTTTGCTGTTGCTATAGGTTGGAGGTGTGTTGTATGAGGTGCTTTGCTGTTGCTGTAGGCTGGAGGTGTGTTGTTTGAGGTGCTTTGCTGTTGCTATAGGCTGGAGGTGTGTTGTACAAGGTGCTTTGCTGTTGCTATAGGCTGGAGGTGTGTTGTATGAGGTGCTTTGCTGTTGCTATATGCTGGAGGTGTGATGTTTGAGGTATTTTGCTGTTGCCATAGGCTGGAGGTGTGTTGTATGAGGTGCTTTGTTGCTGTTATAGGTTGATATTCCTATAATTGTTTGTAAGTGCTGATTCTGTGAAGTGACTTGATAACTGTCAAGTAACCAACTTGTACATCTGCCATATGTTACGGCAAAGAATAATTCTCCAAATTAGCAAACATTGTTACTGACATTTACATCATGAGAGATCTCAGTCTCTTAATATACACATATGAAGTTTTATGATAGGCAGACAAAGTCCAGTTTAAGGACAGGCAGATGAAGTCCAGTTTTAGGATAGGCAGATAAGTCCAGTTTTATGACAGGCAGATAAGTCGAGTTTGAGGATAGCCAGATGAAGTCCAGTTTTAGGATGGGAAGATGATGTCCAGTTTAGGACGTGAAGATGGTGTCCAGTTTTAGGATGGGCAGATGATGTCTAGTTTAAGCCAAGTTTACAATAAGCAGATAGGTCCAGTTTCATCTAAAATTACAGTCTGAACCAGATGACAGTAACAGATATTCCTGAATAAATTGGTATAATTTGTATAAGTCACAAAAAAGAATTTTTTGATAGAGATTGTGTGTATGACTGGTATCTGGGACTGTGTGTATGACTAGTATGAAGTAATTCTTTTAACAGATTTAACTGAAAGTCTATGAAAGCATAATGTAGTACAAGTTATCCAAACAATGCCTAACAAAAAAATGACGCTGCTTAATATAGGGATATTAGTTGTGTTGGATGTTCTCTATTTCAAAATAAAATTCTCATCAAAACTGGAATTCATTTCCCTGACACAGACAATTGAGATCTTCTGTTGTCAAGGTTAAAATCTAGAATTTAATCAGTGATTACTTAGCTCTTCTTTAACAAGTTTCTATCATGCACAAACTAAATTCAGAGCAAAGTGATTCTGGCCCCCTTTGTCTAAAGATTTTTTGGCAATTTTTTGTCCTTCAATTTGAACTTTTATACAATTTAAAATTTAAAATATTAACTTTTAACTGAAACTAGACAGACAGTAATGTCCTGACAGATTTTAAAACCACCTACCTAGCAATGAACCACCAACCATTCCACCTACCTGCCTACCTATTAAGAAAGGGTATAAGCATACAGCAGTTGAAAAAAAAGAAAATTCATTTCTGATGTCAAATTGGAAATACTATAAAGAAATGAGAGACTACCGTGTTTGTATCTTCTTTTAACAAAACCATTATTCCAAAATCTGCTTGAGAAGATATTATTGTTAGAGTGACAAAAGCCAGAGTTCATGCACCAATAATTACCTTGATTAGCCAATACAAATGCAGCCTCTACAAGTGCAGCCTCAATAAAAAGCATGCAGTATGGCATCCATTCATAAAATTTCAATACTCATTCACATGCTCAGTACAGTTAACCTGTTATAGTTAACATAACAACAGAATTTAAAGCCATTAATCTTTAAAGTTTATTCTACTTTCAATTGCAAAAGTGTTTCTGTGTAAGTTAGGAAGTATATAGGTCAAGCTGGTATGAATCTGTGATCATAAAATACAAATACTTAACCCATGTTATTTAAGCACAAAATGTGGGTCACAGTGATCTTATTTGGTTTCTGAGTGTAGTAGAAACATATCTGCATCCAATTATCAAGTTTCATGATTGGAACACACACAGCACCCAATAAATGAACTTTTAACATATAATTTCAATGAAGTCACTGAACCATGAGAAACAGGTTACAGAGATGTATTTTTTCAAAAAGGATGTAGAACCTTTAAAGATGCATCAACTCAAAAGTTCCATTATTCTAGGAAGAAATGGAATGCATGTAACATGCCAAAAATTTATGACATGAAGAGCTAAATGCAATACCTGAACCTTTGCCAAAAAATGAAATCTGAAATATAAATCACAACCTGTGTGTGTGTGATTAGGATTTTTAATGTAGCTTTAACAATCTTTCGGTCATATCGCTCCGATGTCAGCAGTGTGGCAGTTTATAGCAAGGTCTAGCACTGGGGCATCATGCTGCAGACATGTAGCATGATGTCCAACCCAGTCACATTATCCTGACACCAGGCCGACCAGTCCAATCACTCTTAATGCTGAGCACCGAGCGAGGCAGCTGTTAGTACCATTTTTGTAAGTCTTTGGTATGACCCAGCTGGGGTTCGAACCCACTACTTCCCGCTTCTGAGGCGGACACTCTAACCACTAGGCAACCAAATATGATATGTAAACAATAATCTGCTATAGTGTTTAAAGCCTAACAGTAAAACTATAAAACTGAACCCATGTGTGTGAAATGTGAAACATGGGCCACAGTGACCTACTAAGATATGGGGTTAGTACCCATCAAGATGCACCCCACCCCAAGCAAGTTTCATGATTCCAGGTAAAATAATATTATACCAGGGATTTACAAATCTGGGACAAGCTCAACATTGGTTCAGGCAAGTTCAAATTTATAAGGCTCTTGCATGGGCAAGTCCAAATAAATGAGAAAGGGATACAAGAAACGAGAAATTTTATTCCATGTCTGGGAAAAACAAACTCTTTGCAAGCTAATTTACCAACATGGGGTCATTTTCAGCTATTACTGATTTATGTTCTGCAAAGTTTATATCTTGCCAAAGAACATTTATCAGAGCCTTTGTTTGGCATTTATATGAAGTGCATTCTTTGTCTGAATACCTGGCAGTTTCTTTCATCTATTTTGTGTTATTTCCATCTTGTAGCCAATGTCCAGGTCAGTCTCACATTTTTTTCATGAAGAAATGATGTGTATATTTACTATTTAAAGTTAGTTTTGACAAATAAGGTATAAATATATTTAATTATCAGTTACATTGTAGTTGTAATATTTGTACATATCAGGGATTTGCTGACTTTCCAGTCCTAAGTTAGCCTCTGGCAGTTTGTCAGATTGCCAACTCAAAACAATGGTTTTTCAAAGATTGTTTTGATGCATGTTGCCAATTGTATGGCAACTACGTGTTACTTGCTTTCTTTGACTGGCAGGTATTTGAAAATAATAAAAAAATCATCTGTAATGATTAAGAACCAGGAGGATTTTGTTCAATGTGTGACTGACCTAAGGAAAATGCAGAATCCACAAGCGGCATTTAATATCATGCTTACATGATAATTACAGGAGACTTGATAAATACAAGGTGACTACATGATAACTGTTAAACAAATAGATGAAATAAGTGTTCACAAATCCTTGAGTTAAGAGAAAAAACAAGTCATTACAGCCATGCTTGAATTCTTTCTCAACTCTCTTAAAAATATAGCTATTTCCAAAATCTTGTCCACCTATCCATTTATCTTTCTATATACCTGTATCTATCTGGTGCTGCTCTTAGAACTAAATTTGCATTCTAACTCTTTCTAACATACAAATCTAACTACATGTATTATTTACATTCTTGGATAACTTTAATTGTCAGCATACGGTTTTAAGATACCAAGAGAGATAAAAAGAAAACAGAAGTTTCAATAAATGTAATGTGATTTCCTTAAAACATACCATAATTTCTCTTATTGCTTCACTCATGTTAAAGATATTATGTTTTTCCATGGGCAAGTTCAACTTTCCAGTTAGCTTGCCTCAATCAAGCTGATATTAATATAAATTTGTTGTTGTTATTGTTGTTGTAGGCTTTAACACCATTTTTCAGCACACAATAGGCTATACATGGCAGCAAGTAATAATGGTGGAGGAAGAACTGGGAAAACCCTGGAAAGAACCACCAACCCACGAGAAGCTACTGGCAAGCTTTCTCACATACCCACATTAGCCAAATCCGCGACTCAAACCCACGCAGACAGAGGTGAGATGGCAGTGATCAGTAACGGAGTACGCTTTAGACCACTCATCCACTCTGGGCCCTCTAGAAAGTCATAAATCCCTGATTATACATTAGATGAAAACCAATGTAGTCGGGAGCTAAAAATATAGAATGTGACATGTGACTTCCTTTTATTGCAAGTCTGTGGTACTAACATAATGCATAGTCATCAAGTGTGATGATTTTGACATAAATGATGCTCGAGGCTGAACCCAAGCCAGTGAAGTATGGAAAATAGGTCACAGTGACCTACTTCTGTGAAGAGGGTTTAATACTCATCAAGATGGATTTCCTCATCAAGTTTCATCAATTCTGGTAAGACAGTATGTAAACCAACTTAATTAAATGCAAAAAAAATCCCCAAAACAAAATGTAAAATTTTGGTCATCATGACCTTTTTTATAACGGCATGGTACAAATACATACAATGATATACATGCAGTGAAATACAAACACTGATATACATACACTGAAATACTATGTGATTAACATTACATACAACAATATACATTACATACAATGATATACATACAATGATATACATTACATACGATGATATAAATTACATACAATGATATACCTACATTGCTATACATACAATGATATACATACAATGATATACATTACATACGATGATATAAATTACATACAATGAAATACCTATATTGCTATACATACAATGATGTACATTACAATGATATACATTATAAACAATGATATACATACAATAGTATACATAAAATGATCTACGTTTCATGATTATGCCATGAACATAGCTTGAGCTATAACCTTAACATGCAAGGGATTAGCAATCGTCAAGCCACATGCCTTCAACAAGTTTTTTAGTCTCAGTAAAACTAAATATGCTGGGTGCAAAAAGCCTATCTGTTCTTGAGCAATATGCAAAACCATAACATATGAAATGGAGTACACAGCAACATGCTTTTGTGGTAAGACTGTGTTACTAAAAGAAATACATCAAACTGTCTCCTATGACAATTCTGTCGTGAACAGAACTTGCGAAATGAATTCAAATGCAAAATGTCACCAAAGTCAGTGAAGCATGAAACGTAGGTGTCCATGCCAAGTTTTAACGACAAAACAGTATATATACAAGGTGCACAAAAATTTGGTCATTAGCTCAACATAAAAATGTTCCCAAAGTCAGTAAAATGTGAATCTTAGGTTACAGTAAGCTACCTATGTGGTAAGGGAGTATTGCTAATAAAGATGCATCCATCATCTTGTTTAATGATTCTAGCATAAACAGAAAATACAAACACAAATTTAACCAAGTCAATGAATAATGAAATATTTATCACCGTGACCTATTTTTATAATGAAGGTGTCATATTCCTCTTGCCATGTTTTATGTTTCCAAGTATAAATGTAGGGAAAATACCTAAGCTACACATAAAAACTTTGCCAAGAATGTACAACTAATGTACATGCAGGTACAAAGTTAGACCCACCCACCTGAGGTTGGTGCTATGAAACCCATTCCAAACTGCCACCTAATAATGAAAATGTGACATCCCTCAATGGTCACATAACATGAACTAAATCCTCTTGTATCCACATATTGTATGACTTTCCCTTTTCATTATTTCATCTACATATTTACCTCTCCTCTAAAGCAACCTCCCTTAACCATCCAAATTTTATTCTTCCCAAAAACACCTACTAAAGGTAGGGTCGCCATACTTTTAGTTGAGTCACATTTCTAAAATAAAATTAAACAGAAACTGTACATAACTGACCCCTGTGAAATGAAACAAAGATGGAACGTTTAATGTATATCAAAATGACAGCATATATATAATTATCACCATTAATTACTCTAACTGTCCTTAATGGGCATGTATCTGTAATAAAAAAGTTGACCTTAGGAGCACTGTTTTAATGAATTCACGCCAAATTCCATTAAAGTGCCTTGTCTATACACACATAATTCCTTTTTACTGGAAATTACCTTTCACATCCCATGTAGTTCTCTCAGAGTTAAATGGTTCTGTATGTCTAAGCATTCCTGAAGATACAGGCTGAGGAGGTGGTATTCTTGGTCTTAAATGTTCTGCTGGCAACCGTGGAGGAGGTGTCAGAAACCTCATAAAAGGCGTTGGTGATGAAGGTGATAGAGACCTCGGTGAAGAAGATAGTGACCATGGAGGAATTGTCAGTGGTCTTTGTGGAGGAGATGGGGAGATGACTGGACGATGAAGATGATCTGCATCAGCCTAAAAAATAAAATAATTACTATGAAAATGCTCCTGGAAGCTAAATCATTAATTAGGAACTCTTCTTCTGCATCTTCAAGTCATTCTGAGTTATTATATTTAGGCCTATGAATCAAAACCTCTGAAGAACTTTTGTATATTCTTTTAAAAAAATATAAAATGTGACACTTAAATAAACAATGTTACACTATTCTTTGAGACTGCAATATTTTATTGAAGTATATTCAATAATTAGCATAAATTTTGACATCAACTGTTACAAACAGGCTACTCAGAATTCTTCCTTAAGTGGCCAACAGCCCAAGTAAAGCACCATCAAATGTTTCTTAATTTCCAACCTGGAAGTTTAAGATTTACCAATCTACAGTTATTGTATTTCTTGTCACAATGCGACCTTTTCTTTTCTTGTAATCAGGCAGCAAAACAGTCTAGTTTTACTTACCTGCAGTGCTCAAAGTAATTTGAGCCTGGACTCCAATTTCGACATGCCCAAAATTTCCCCTTTTTTAATACACAATGCTGCTATGCCAATAGCTACATTTCGATTATAAAATCAATGATTCAAAGGGGGTTGAAGGCAATGCAAGTGTCATTAGTGTTCATCACTACACTCACTAGGGACTGGATGGTCCTGGTGTTCAAACTTCTCTGCTGGATTCTGAGGGAATCCATGTCAGAAACGAGCTGATGTATGTTGTTGTTGTTGTTGTTCTAGGGTTTAACGCCATTTTTCAGCACAAGATAGGCTATACATGGTGGCCAGTATAACTGGTGGAGGAAGAACCCTGGAAAACCCAGGGAAGAACCACTGACCCACGAGAAGCTACCGGCAGGCTTTCCCATGTACCAATGTTAGCCGAGCCTTGAACTCGAACCCAGGCAGACAGAGATGAGATGGCAGTGATCCATAACGGAGAGCGCTTTAGACCACTCGGGGCCCCAGCTGATGTATGTCAATGTGTTGTTTGCAGTATGTACAAAGAATAATAGGCACCCCCCCCCATCTTTTTTTTTTCTTTAGACGTGCTTAACAAAGCAAAAGCAAGAGCTCTGAAATTCATTTTTGCTGGGCTTTGCTGACAGCTAATTGTTTTCTACATTATTTATGCTTTTCATTTTTTAAAATCAGTAGGTGTACAAACGTATATTCAGACTAATCACATTTTAAATATGCAGTAAAATCTGACTTCAAAGAAACATTGCCGCTGTTCACAAACTTGTCAAAAAATATAATACATGTGGCTTAAACATTCTCATTCAAGGCAATAATATGTAATAACATTTGTTCTTGTACACCATCTAGCATCTCTTTACCAATAAAGGATTGTTCCACTTCCTGATCCTACCTATGCAAATTAGCACATTGGGCTTACCCAATTCAGCCTTCAAACCACATCTCAGTAGTTATTGTCAGCCAATTATGTGAAATGGTGGTTTATACCTGACCTCTTTGCCTTTAATTGCCACTATATAAACTGCCCAAGGGATAGTTTTACATCAGACCCAATCTTGACTTTTTACCGTTAATACATGCTACATGTAACAGGTTTATACTGAAAGTGGTGTTTTGTTGTTGTTTTTTCTTTTGAAGATTACTGAAAATTGTGTTTTCTCAAAACACATTCATGTCAGGAGGTTTGGGAGTACAAAACTGTATTTTTAGCATGACACGCCATGCTTCAATTTGATTAAAATCATATTTCAATTTCACGAAGGATAGTGTTGATCTTATTTAGACTGTCCTGTTATGGCAGGTATGTCAACGTCTTGAAAATACATTTACACATTTCACAGCATGATCCGAGTTTCCTCAGGCAAATTAATTTCTTTTCCACATGCCCAACAGGTACCTCACTTGGAATACAGGACAGGCCTAATCTAAAATTAGAGGGACAATGGGTGCCGGGCTATTGGTATTTTTTTAGCACTGATATGTCATTCATTCTTCCACCAATAACTTTTATATCATGCTGGGAATGAATTCATAATAATTTATAATTGTACCTGATTGTACAACAATAATTGTAATCTTACATTTCAAATGCCAATAATTTGCTTAAAATAGAAATTAGACTTTACTAGAACAAGACACCAAAGTTTGATTGAAATTAGTCTGGTGGTCTCTGTGAAGCTGAAAATATTAGTTGTTGATGGATGCAGTAGTCATTTAGTCAGACAACAGATGACCTCGCAAAACTGACCTCATAACCAGATGAGCCAAAAATTAATGTAAAATTTAAAGTTTAAATTTTTAATTTTTTAAATATAAATTGTATGTCAATTTCCTCATTTACAAAAATTTAGTTAAAGTACATGTTCAATGACATGAAAACCATCTCAGTTAATGTTAAATTTTTAAGGCATTTTAAATTTTATTCAAATCATTTCAGTTCTTATTTATTTTGTTGCTTAAACTATTCATATAATTGTGCAAATTTGTTTTATCATTTTTTTAAAAAATCTTTCTTGAAAACACCCTCCTTTGCAATCTGTAAACTGCCTGACAATGGTGTGATGGAGAAACAGACTTGCATGAGTAATATTTCTATATCTGCCCTTTCATTATTCAAAAAAAAAAAAAATAATCCTAAGTGAAAATAATGCAATCTGATTTGACATACCTCTCGCATATTGAGCATTGGCTGTGATAGCTTGTATGGATATGCCTGCTGGGAAGTCACACTGGCTGCAATGGGATGTCCTGATACATTGTTCTGCATGAGAGGCATGGTGACCCAAGGCTGGTTGGTGTTCTGGCCAGTCATTGTAAACATGCTGACACTGTAAGGAAATGCCTGTTGGGAAGCCATACTGACAGCAACAGGATGCCCAGACATATTGCTCTGCATGACTGGCATGGTGGGCCAATGCTGCGTGGTGTTCTGGCCTGTCAATGCACTCATGTTGACACTGGGATGCATGTTGGTCTGCACAGGAGCTGTTGGGCCAGTAGGTCTTACTTGTGGTCCAGCTATCATGTTCTGGAGTCCAACTGTTGCAAAGATCAAAGTACAAATGTACTACATTGTCTGCTCTTATTAAAATGAAGTTCTTCAGTTTATAAACAAGATAACTCATATTTCTCTTTGACAAGACTTTCTTTGAGTCTACATTTAACTTTTAATTCCAACCAATGTATATCCCTTTATAACTGTAATGAGATCAATCAGTTCTATCACCAATGTATATCCTTTAACAATTGGAATGAGTTCGATCAGTTCTATCACCAATGCATAATCCTTAACAATTGAAACGAGATCAATCAGTTCTATCACCAAAGTATATCTCTTAACTGGAATGAGTTCAACTTCTTCACCAATGTATATTCCTTAATCAATGGAATGAGATCAATTATATCACCAATATATATTCCTTAATCATTAGAATTAGAATGAGATCAATCAGTTCTATCACCAATGTATATTCCTTGATCATTAGAATGAGATCAATCAGTTCTATCACCAATGTATATTCCCTGACCATTAGAATGAGATCAACTGTATGACCATGTAAATTTCTTGATCACTGGAATGAGATCAATAAGTTCTAACACCAATGTATATTCCCTGATCATTAGAATCAGAATGAGATCAATCAGTTCTATCACCAATGTATATTTCTTGATCAACAGAATGAGATCAACTGTATCACCATGTAAATTTCTTGATCACTGGAATGAGATCAATAACTTCTAATGCCAGTGTATATTCCCTGATCATTAGAATGAGATCAATCAGTTCTATCACCAATGTATATTCCTTGATCATTAGAACGAGATCAACTGTATCACCAATGTAAATTTCTTGATCACTGGAATGAGATCAATCAGTCCTAATGCCAATGTATATTCCCTGATCATCAGAATTAGAATGAGATCAATCAGTTCTATCACCAATGTATATTCCTTGATCATTAGAATGAGATCAATCAGTTCTATCACCAATGTATATTCCTTGATCATTAGAATGAGATCAATCAGTTCTATCACCAATGTATATTCCTTGACCATTAGAATGAGATCAACTGTATGACCATGTAAATTTCTTGATCACTGGAATGAGATCAATAAGTTCTAACGCCAATGTATATTCCCTGATCATTAGAATCAGAATGAGATCAATCAGTTCTATCACCAATGTATATTTCTTGATCAATAGAATGAGATCAACTGTATCACCATGTAAATTTCTTGATCACTGGAATGAGATCAATAACTTCTAATGCCAGTGTATATTCCCTGATCATTAGAATGAGATCAATCAGTTCTATCACCAATGTATATTCCTTGATCATTAGAACGAGATCAACTGTATCACCAATGTAAATTTCTTGATCACTGGAATGAGATCAATCAGTCCTAATGCCAATGTATATTCCCTGATCATTAGAATTAGAATGAGATCAATCAGTTCTATCACCAATGTATTTTCCTTGATCATTAGAACGAGAGCAACTATATCACCAATGTAAATTTCTTGATCACTGGAATGAGATCAATCAGTTCTAACACCAATGTATAATCCAAAAGTAACTGGAATCAAATCAAGTCTATCACCAATATATATAAAGCCCTTACTAAGTGGAAATAGATATTATGCATATAAATATGCTGAAAAGATATAAATAATTTGATAATTTAGTATTATTTAACATTAAGTGAAGTATATATTCTTAAGATCATATTCAGATGATTTTAAAAAACAATTAACTCATTTTGATATTGAGCACATATATGAATCAACATTTATTATTTCATTATTAGATTCAACCATAATCAGAACAAATATCACAGTGGCAATGCATTCACTCTAAATTAAATATAACCTTAAACTTCACAGCACATGTTACATGACAAGGCCTAGCCTTAGAATGTTCTGGATGATTTTTTATAAATTTGATCGGAAAATGACCCACATCATGCCCAAATGTGCCTTAGGTTTTAATATAAGGTTCTGAGGTAAACAAAATTTGTCATTCCTGTTTTAAGTTTATTTCTAAAATCACTTTTAGTTAAGCCCATCTATAATTTGCAAAGAATCATTTATTTAAAAATTATTCATTGGAATTAGAAAGTGCTCACTGACATATTGGACTTAAATCACTATTTTGGATTCTTGTAAATTCATTCATTTAGATGTATCAAGACTGTTGACACATCAGCTCATCCAAGACTACAGGAACATCACAAATTTTTAATCCTGGAATTCATTCAGGACACTATACTTTTGGACTTGTGATGGAATTTTGGGATTTAATTCACAATGCTTAAGTTCCTTTTAAATTTTCACTCTGTATTCTAGGAAAATAAATTATTTGCTAAATTTTACTAATCTGATTGGTTTTGCTTTTTTACTTAATTTAAGAAAATCGAGTCATAACATACAAGACTAGAACACCTAGTATGCAAACTTCACAACAAATGTACAAGATCTATGATTTTCAAAAACTTGTACACAGCACCTTCATGCTTTTGGTGATATCAACACCAAAAAATCTGAAACTATTGTTTTTCTATTCAGAAGTAACAATAAATGGAAAAAGCAAACAAGCAAAACAGACTCGGGCCCTTACTCTCAGCTGCAGGCTGGTTGGGTCGAACTGTGTGCCAGCTAAGGCCTGCTCCCATCTGTGGTATAGTTTGTGGAGTGTAGAAACCTTGTTGTGTTCCCTCTGGCATTGTTGGTACATAGTATCCTGCTCCAACAGCTGGAAACATCTGGTCCATCTGTTGAGCCTAAATAAAACAAAAAGTTGTTATAAACTAACAAAAGGCACTAATTTATTATCTGCAACTTCTATATGGACAACTGAAAAAGAGCCATCCGCTTGGAGAAATAAAGCATCCGGCCAGAATCAAGTCATGCCCGAATACCAAATGCTTCTTCCAGGAACCTAAAATACGATGCTTCAAATGAATGATTAACATATTAACCCCTGGAGGTTTTTGTCATTTTCGCCTGAAATTCAAGTAGGAAAACACATTTTGAAAGCTATTTCTGAATACATCCGAAAACACCAACTTCCAGGTGATCTTCCAATAACATACTGCCTAGTTGTGTTGAAAACATTGTTTTTCATTGGCTACAGTGTATCCCCCAGGGGTGTGCAATTGAGGGTAAAAAAAAAACCTTGGTGTCAGAACTGGGGGTCAAAAAATGTGGGGGTCAAAAATGAACGCAAATTTTTATATGACTCGTACTTTTTCAGCTTGAAATAGGATATTGCAACTTGCAGAACATACTCTCTCTCTCTCTCTAACTAAACATACAAAAAAAAAAATAAACATGTACAATCAACAAACAAATGCATTGTCAATTCAAAGAATAATTTTATTATTTCATTTTTCTTTTAAAGTCGTACTTTTAACAGTCTCCTTATAATCAATATGAAGCAATATTATAGCCCAACACAGTACATACAAGCCAATACAAAAAGCCAAATAAATCTTTTTAACAAAATGGCAGTCAAATTACTGCCTTTCATAAAATGTGTACTATTATCGGTTTCACTGTACTTCGTCCTAGAACAAATTTATCCAAATATCAAGGAGGCTAATGATTCATCTTCTTTCTAATCAGTTAGACATGAACTTTAAGATCTCTTTTATTGCAGCAAAGTTAAAAACCAACAAAATCTGCAATGACCCACTGACTTTGTAATCCAAATAATGCATTTGTCTCTGCAAGTTTACTGATTTCTTTGTTGTGAAAGAATGTCTTGGGTTATGTGTTCTCCAGATATCTTGTGGCGAACGAGGGCAGATTTGTTAAAATTCTAAACCCATCTAGAAAGGATTATTCACTTTTGCAGTCTTCGCAATCACCCGATCAGAAGTCACACCGGTAATCCTAATGTATGAATACCGTATTCCAGTCAAGGGCATTATTTTCTCCATTTTTCATTAAAGTTAGATCCACAGTTACTCTTCTGTGTTCTGCTTCTTTCACTTTCTTCACATATGATTTTTAGTGCACGGCCTTTTAATCTAGTGCAACAAGCATTGAGATTAAACATGAGCTCGATGGAAATCGCCTGAAAGCTCGCGAGATATGGGGAAGCAACTCTGTCATAACATTGCCTATGCTAGTCTGGTTCATTGTTTCGACTGTTCCCTGCGTTACACTCTGCTATACGAATAGAGGAGCGCAAGGCAAGGAACAAACAAAGCAGAGAACCAGTTAATGCCTATGCTCAAAGTATATATGATGCCATCCATCGTCCAATGCATTGGGTATTAAATAAATCCATATCACATGAAAATCCTTTGCGTCAAAACAACGCACGGCAACAAAATGTGTGCGTCAATTTTCTCCAGCACACGTCCCTGACGCACAAATGTGCGTAAAGGGAAACACTGTGGCTATTTGGCTCACGCATGAGCAGAAGGGTAAAAATTTGACTTTTTTTTTTTGTTTTTTTTTGCTAAACAGACCCATTATTTTTGTATTGAGACCACTCTTTATTCCAAAGGCCCAGCTTATCCTACTTTTTGCAAAAGTTCCTCTGTCTGTTTGCAGTTCATACTGCTCTGCCTTAGATGTGAGACCAAAAAAATCTAAAATCCAGACACAAAATCGGATTCTGACCACAGGCAAATTTTGGGTAGAAAAAAATCAGGTCCAAAAATGAGGTTTTTCTCTCTGTATTTTGTAGTGCAACTAGACATTCCAGATTATCTGGTATCATTGTAGAGCTACATCTGTCTACCTTCCTATAATACCACCCACTTTAGTGTATCATGCATGACCATGACGCTACAGAGCTCAGCAGTAGGCTACTACCTCCTGCCAAGGTAACTCGTCGCCAGGGGTTAATGTGTTAAAGGCTGCTCTAGAAAGAGTCCCATGAGGGCCTGAGATTGCTCATTTTTCTGACATGTACCTAACAACAAAATGCAAGGGCCATGAAATATGTGCTCAGTGGTATGCATGCTTTCTTCTAAGCTGTTGATTGCATATGTTGCAAAAACAACTGGTTCAAGGTTTCTCTATTTTTCTGTATCTTCATCAAACTTTTAAATTTGGTTGCTTTCTGTTCAGGGGATTTTAAGCATATTGTTAGTGAATTCTGTCTGCTATATTGAGAAAGCACATTTTTTTTAGTATACTATGTTTCTCAAATAATACTTTACCAGATACAGTACCTGATCACGTTGGAACAAGAGGAAATGCTGGGCATCCTACCTACATCACCCAGTAGGAGCATGACTGCTCTACTCAAATGATGAACTTCTCCAAGTTTAGCACAACAAGAGTCAATTTGATTATACATGTGCACGAGTCTATCCAGAGGCTTTAATTTGGAATTTATGCCAAGGTGGACTATGTGCAGATGGGCTTTATATGTATATGAGCTGTGTATGCAGATGGGTTGTATATGCAGATTAGCTGTAAATGCAGGTTTGCTGCATAAGAAGGCTGTTACTATAGCAGACTTGATTGAACATTTTGTATGCCACAACTGACAGTGTAGTGATATAACTATACAATAATTAAGTATTCCCTTGATGATATTAATAAAACCAATACCAAAATTACAAAAACATTTCACTAGCTGTTAAGTGTGTGACGGTAAGAACTTTGAATGTCTGCAAAAGGTTTCATTTGTGCATTACCTGCATCCTCATAGTGGCTACCCGCTGCATGTACTGCGTGGCAAGGTGAGCCTTGCGGTCCTCCTTACGCTGTGCCAAGGCTACATACAACGGCTTCTTGACAATGATGCGACCATTCATTACAGTCATTGCCTTGGTTGCCTCCTCTGGCGAACTGAAGCAAACAAACCCAAAGCCCTTGGATTTGCCATTGTCAGTCATGACCTGTAATAAATAAAGTACTATTTGGAAAATGAACACAAATGGAATACCATTAGTAAATAGTATAACCCAGCAAAATGAAACTTTAATGAGCATTTCTGGCAAACTTCTGCAAGATGTTGTTGTTAAATTCTAAATACACTTGCTTACTAGGAAAACAGGGTTCATACACCTTGGAATTGACAAAATTCAAAGACTTTTCAAGGACTTTATCCAATCTGTTCAAGGACCCCAATGCCCAGTGCACTTTAGGTATAGTTATCAATGGTCATTTAAAGGATAAGTGAAAATGTTTAATTTCCTGACAAGGGGCTTCATAATATTTGTGCAAAAACATGTATACCCATGAAAATATGTTAGTTGAAAATTAAATCTGATATGGGTCTTTTTAATCAAATCTGACCCAGACCTTTTTAATCAAATATGACCCAGATCTTTTTAATCAAATCTGACCTAGGTCTTTTTAATCAAATGTGACATTGGTCTTTTTAATCAAATCTGACCCAGGTCTTTTAATCAAATCTGATCTATATCTTTTAATCAAATGTCACCTAGGTCTTTTCATCAAATGTGACCTAGGTCTTTTAATCAAATCTGACCCAGGATTTCTTAATAAAACCTGACCCATGCTTTTCAATCAAATCTGACCAAGGTCTTTTAATCAAATCTGACCTAGGTCATTTAATCAAATCTGACCTAGGTCTTTTAATCAAATCTGACCCAGGATTTCTTAACCAAATCTGACCTAGGTCTTTTTTATCAATCAGAATCTTATTAGTCAAATCTGACCTATCTGCTGTAGTATAAATCCACATTCCAAATGTAGCCTAAATACATTGTCCTTCAAAAGTGATTAGGTAGAAACTGAATTTATTTATGATGTTATGGCAAATTCCATAAGTCAAACAAGGGCTGCTAATGTCAAATTTTGACATAAATAGATAAAAGTCAACATGCATTTCTAATCCAAACACCATCATACTAAATTTGATTTCAATCCTTGAAAATTATGTAACAGTTGCTGACCAGAAACAGGATAAGTGATGCAGACTGCTACGTTATATAAGCAGAGATGCTGACAGATTTCCTCACGAGGCATCAACAGTTAAATCCAATCGAGTGGGTGGAATCATGGATAATGGAAGTCTCAGACAAACATTTTCCATTGTGTCATCCTGAGCAGACATCTTCATGTAAGTCAATAAACAACTGTATCAGTTTCATACATTCAGTTGAGATATAGTAACCATAAATGGTACAGACTTTAAATTTTGTGAAGACATTAAGATTCACCTAAATTGCTTAATTAACAAAGGAGCAACTAAAGTAAAATGTGTGAATGATTTTTTCTTCACTACACTATTTATGTACTAGCAGAAGATCTAAATTTAAATGTGAATCAGTGTCAATTTTGCAGCAATTTATTCATAACTTTTTCCATCTCATCCATCATCATTTCATTAACATTTCTATACCAGTGCATGCTTGTAATTGGAAACTACTACAAATAAGTATTTTGGCTACTAATACTGGTAATCTTCAACTGCCAATGGTTCCTAATTCTGGTAATCTTTGACTGCCAGTGGTTACTTACTAATATTGGTAATCTTTGACTGCCAATGGTTATTGTTATTCTAGGGTTTAATGCCATTTTTCAGCACACGATAGGCTATACATGGCGGCCAGTATTAATGGTGGAGGAAGAACCTGGAAAATCCCAGGAAAGAACCACCGACCCTCGAGAAGCAACTGGCAAGCTTTCTCACATACCCACATTGGCCGAATCCGAGACTCGAACCTACGCAGACAGAGGTGAGATGGCAGTGATCCGAGACAGAAAGCGCTTTAGACTACTTGGCCACTTGGGCCCCCCTGCCAATGGTTACTAATATTGGTAATCTCTGACTGCCAATGGTTACTAATATCTGTTTTTTTGTACTGACAATGGCTCATATTGTTTGTGGCAAATGCTATTGGTTTTAAATATTTGTCTATTCCTGCTATTTTTAGTTTTATTTCATGTTTGGAAATAAATTCTTGGGCTTTCTGGATGCAGTGAGGTGTCATTATATCCTCCTCTCAAAAGTTTTCTATCACTTAGAATCAGTACCTAATTCTAAAACTCTAATACAGACAAACCCACTTAGAATCAGTACCTAATTCTAAAACTCAAATACAGTCAAACCCACATAGAATCAGTACCTAATTCTAAAACTCAAATATAGTCAAACCCACTTAGAATCAGTACCTAATTCTAAAACTCAACTACAGTCAAACCCACTTAAAATCAGTACCTAATTCTAAAACTCAAATACAGTCAAACCCACTTAGAATCAGTACCTAATTCTAAAACTCAAATACAGTCAAACCCACTTATCCTGACCTTGATTTTCTTGAGAACTCATGTTGAGCGTTTTGGTCCAGTCATGAAAAAAAAACAACACATCTCTGTTAAGCTAATCTGATGAATCTGACTTTCTCCAAGTTGCTGTGACAGCGACAAGTTTCTGGTCACTGTTCTAAGAAGAAATATTGAGAATTCTGTGTCCTTTCATTCTTTTACAGTATGTGGCTTTAATATTTTCATATTTTACAACAATATTGGAAAAGAAATATACTGTTGATATTGCATGACTATTGGACCTCTGATGTCAATTACATGTAGGTTGTGAGAGTTGTGTAGTCATGTGACTAGAAATGCAAATGGTGATTACCAAGTAAAATTTCATCATTACCAAGTAAAATTTCATCATCACTGTAGTTGTGTCTCACCTGTCAGTGGATTAAATACATTAATGATTAAAATACTCACAATTTATCAGATAATAAATCATTTTCTGATCAATTTCATGCAGGTGTGACTCGATGTATCATGGTTTAAGAAGAACAAAAAAAAAACAATCATTTCTTTTAGCCATTAAAATATATTAGGTAAGGTCAGATGTTTATTAAAAAATTTTAAACAGTCTGATATTGTCTTCTGCCTGTAAAATTTGACCACAGCAACACATTACAGTGTATCAATTTCCCATAAAGAGTACCTGCGGTTAGATTCATGGCAGCTCTGTTCGTACATGTATATTGAATTTCTTTCCTGTAGCAAAGACAACCAAATCCATTTAACTTACATAGTGTGGTCAGGATTAGATAAGTTCATATTCGTTTTTATTTCTTCAGGAGGTAAGGTTATTTTATTACTGAGTTATATGAAACTATGGTATATTCACTGTGAAATGTATGAGAGAAAATATTTTACCTTTATTTCAGAGAGTGCATATACATGTATACACTCATGAGTAATTTATTAGCAACACTGTTTTATTGTCTGCTATGCACAGCTGGAGTCTAAAAAGTTATCAAACCACAACACTTGTTACTAAGTAACAATATATACCAATAATGCAATAATTAAACTAAAACATTCCAGTTAACCTAAGAGTAAAAGATAGGAATAAAGATCAAAGACATCTTTAAAATTAAGTTATCAGTTTTTACCCGATTATGTCAACAATTTTTGGACACCTCTAATGTAATCAAGATAACTGGGTTTGACTGTATAGGTTTTTTTTTTAATGAAAGCTTCATCAGACCTGAAAGGAAGTTGCAAGCACAAAAAAGAAGTCAGTGCTGTGAAAACCTTTCAACCAGAAAAAGAAGAAATTTGATAATCCCCTGAAACACTGGACCACACCATTATGTATGTAAATGTTGATGGGCATGTTCTTTGCCAAAAATTTCATAAGAATTACATCAAGATGCCAATGACATGGATGTCTGCAAAAGGTTCTAGATGGTTCGAGAGAACCCAGGCCGCTTAAAACTGTTGCCAAGTTTTGCTTCCTTGTATTTTCTGACTACTTATGTTGACCTTTTTTTTGTGGGTAATACACAAAAAAGGATGCACAGACATGATGAAACCCAAAAGTCTGGCAGAATAGGAAACAAATTACTCTGGTGGAAGTAATGTTTTTACTTTAGTCACCTCTAAAACAAATTTCCTAAAGTTGTTGTTTTTTTCGAATATGTTTGCAGAACATGTTGCTTTTTTTAAAATTGAGATAGCTGGCAAGGACAACAAAAGGTCCAAGTATCAACAACAACTTGTGAAACCAGTGAGACTGTATAATGGAAAAAAAAACTATGGAGAACTTAACTGCTACATTATCATTTAGACCTAAGAGAATATGAGTGCTTCTGGTTTCATATTATAAAAAAAATATTGGTCAGAATACATTTTTTAAACTCATTTTTGCTTCTTCCCTCCATTTGCTGCTCATAATTTTTTTATCTCCTTCCTTAAAATCTTCACAGGATCAGTCAAAATTTATATAACTGCAGGGGAATATGAAAGATGATGGAGCTGGATTAATCAAATCTGAGGACCATCCAGGACTACTTGAATTACACATCTGTTGCTCTGAACAAGTCACTGATGGTCGTTCTGGACCATGCAATAGTCTGCTCTTACCATCAGTAATGTCAGATACATAAAACAATGATCCATGAAACTGACACCCTTTTGACCCCCAAATCAATATGGTTTTTCCTTACCCAATGTACAAGATAACAACAAAGTTTGTTCCTGGTATGTAGTGTAAAACCAATATTTGTATGGACAGACAATTCTGTTTTCTTTTAGTCATAGTGGCCTTTACCCTGACCTTTTGACCCCAAAATCGACAGTCTTCTTCCTTTACCCAACCATTCAAAAAGTCTGGTAACTGTAGGTGACTGAAACCTTATCATGCAGAAAAAGAAAGGTTAAAAGACAGGGTCATAGAAAGGTGGGCATAGAGAAAGAACACTTTTCCTGGTAAGAAAAAAATGATTCTTACTCCGTATGTTTTTCCCTTAGAATCCTGGACAGATTGCGAAGATACGAAATATAATTTTTGCTGGACGTAATTTTTAACTTTTTCACTAACCTTAGCACTGGTGATGTTCCCAAACTGGGAGAACTCCTTGCGCAGCCACTCATCATCAATGACATCATCCAAATTCTTGACATACAAATTAAGACCTTGATAGCGATTGGTGGAGTCCATATTGATTCGCTCAAATTCTTTCTTCAGCTCAGCCTGTCTCTCAGCCTTCTTCTGGGCATAGCCAGCATACAAAACCTTGCCTTTCACTTCCTTGCCATTCATTTCTTCCACAGCCTTTAAAAATGAACATAAAAATATATTGACTTCAGGTCAGTTATTTCAAACTGCAGGAGTATAGTGAGAGAAATCTGCAATGTATCATGTCAAAACTTGGGCCTAGCTATTTCAGGGCTTTCACTTATTTTCTACATCAGGAAGTCCAGGTCTTTCTGAGTATCATTTGTGGATGTCCCAGCCTTAAATACTGTCAAGTCCCAAATGTTCAGTGCTATTATCATTTTAAATTATTTAAGTGCAAACATATCAGTACACTGTGAGCAGTATTTGTGATAGCCAGCTGATGCCAGAAACATGTACAGATCCTTGAGATTGGTAGATAATTCATTTTCTGTTTTGACTGTATAGTGAATGGAGTGTAGAAAAGACACAGACAGTCCCAATATTTAATGTTGGATTGGTGATGAGAGAGAGAGAGAGAGAGAGAGAGTGTTTTATCACACCAAATTAACTACAAAAAGAACGTGACCGAGTTAACTATCAAAAGAATAATATTATGTACAATAAAATATTTATCCTATATTCCAGCACTCATAAGCATCTAATCTTTCATATCAAGTTTTCTTGACAAGTACATGATACAATTCCTAAATTGGCATGCATACACACAAATCATTCCTGTAGCCATTTATTTTATTAGCTACATGGCTTGTACAACGCAATACTTTTATTACATTTTAATGTTCCAATTTCTTATTTATTTCTGATAACATGGTTGATACAGTTTTGATAGGCATCTTGTTTACTCTTTCCTCAACAGTTCTTACAAGCTGGAAATCAGAAAAGTGTGGTCCTAAAAGCAATCTTAATTATTGTTATAAAATCTAATCCACACAGTTTTCAACTTATTTTCCTTGACCTGATACTGGTAAAAAAAATTGTAAATTAAAAACTGGCACAGAAGTCATTCAATTGTTACCAGAGCAAAGACAATCTCTGGTTACCCATTTCCAGCCAATCAAAGTATTCTAACAATTTGCTTTAAAAACCTCTGATTGCAAAAATCATTAAGGATATTGTTCTCAAATGCACTGTCTAAATATCGTCACTTATGGGCTTCGTAATAATTCACCTTACTACTGATAATATGTTGAACCATGCTTCTCCATGTCTCCTATTTTCGATGTCTCCCACCACCAAAAGTTACAGTCCCCTCTCAGAAGCATATTGGGCATAAAAGAAACAGCCAAATGCCTTGATGAAAACAACGAGTGGCGGCCACTGAGTTTAATTTTCCAAATGCTTTACACCACTGATTTATAGCTCTTGTTTATCCATCAGAGTGAGACTGAATTTTGTCAATCAAAGGAAAAAAGGTCTTAAAATTTGCCACCCAGATATTGTGCGCATATGGAGGACTCCTGCATAAGCGTTTTGTTGCATCCCTGATAAACAGTTCCAGTGGCCTAGTGGTTAGAGCGTCTACCTTGGATCCAGGAGGTCGTGGGTCTGAACTCTGGCTGAGTCATACCAAGACATAAAAATGGTACTAGCAGCTGCCTTGCTTGGCACTCAGCATTAAGAGGTCCGGGTTACAGCTGATCAACTGGTGTCAAGATAATGTGACTGAGTGGAACATCATGCTACATGACTGCGGCATGGTACCCCGGTGATAGACATCACAATAAACATATCCTACCATTAACAAGCAAGGCTAGTGATACCAGACAACCATATATGCATAAATGTGGCTCATATTAAAGTCAAAAGGGTGACCAACGAAAAAAATGTTGGCTCTTATTGAGGTCAAAAGTGACCAATGGATCAAGAAAAAAAGTTTCTCTAAGGAATTCATGATAAAACTATTTCTTCCCTTTAAATCTGCTGAGTGTTCAAATCATCTTTTATATTTATTTGCCAAAAAAACAGGGTTTCAAAGTTGCCACTGTGGTAGCCAAATTAAATCTTTTTGTGAAAACCCCATGTCAATATGAACATTCATGACGAAGGAGTAACAAAAACAAGATTTTCAAAATGACTGCCATAGTGACCATACTGTCACCATTTTCATCTGGTACCAACCAACATCAGTAAAAAGAAGTAGCAATAAAAAGATTTTTCAGGCTGGCTGCTGCGTCAGCTACACCGGATATCTGAATGGCACAACTGTCTTCTGGTAAAATCACATGTTAATATGATGTTGTCCTCAAGATAAATAGTGATAATAAAACATTTCGATATGTCTGCCATGGTGGCCATACTGTACGTCAGACTGACACCATTTGCATTTAGGACGGCATGCCATCACAGTAGTCTTTTTGTGAAAACCCGTCTTGTTTCTTCCAGTTTTACAAGACCTTGACCATTAACCTATGGACCTAAAAACTGACCGACTTCTTCCTTACACATGTACTATCCATACACAAACTTTGATCCAGGCTTGTGATATACAACTACTGAATAAAGGAGCATAGCTACCAGACAGCAAGAGCATGCATAGCATAGGGACACACAAAGTATTTTTTTTACACTAAAGATACAGCAGGGTCCCATCAGTAAGCCTTGCATAAGGGCCCAAATATCCTATGTCACTGACTGTATGGAAACCATTTTCGTTTTCTTTTAGTCATTTGGATATTGATCTTTTGACCCTTAACTTAATATGTTTCAGCCCAAACTTGATAGGGTGATACATTATGTGGGAGCCATCAACAAAGTTTGGTAAGGACAGATTGTGTAAATCTAAGGTACAGTGTGAAAACATAAAAGGTAACAAACAGTTTAACGGCATAACATTATATCTTGACCTTTAAGTGGACATAACAAAAAAGTACAATTTCTGCAAGGAACAGAAAATACTGCTAGTCACCTCCAATAAAATAAAATCCCCTTATACCAGCTAAGGCTACATTTGTGAAGATCACCAGCTCAATAATATTTTCTGAACATGTATTGGTTTTACAAAATTATTGTTGCTTGCTAAATAGTAACTGTAACTGGCAGACCACAACATTAAAACTTGATGATTTCAAGATGTACCTTTCCTGCTGATTCTGGTTCCATAAAGCTGACAAACCCACAACCACGTTTCTTCCCATCAAATGTTTTCAACACCTGAAAAGAAAAAAAGCATGTATTTCACATTTACATACAACAGGTGTTCCAGAACGTGTTTCTCTAGATAAAATCCCCTAACCAACTATACTATCAGATGGGTACAACATTCAGACCATTATTAAGAGGTACATATCTACTGTAGATGGTAAAGAGAATTTTAATGCAATATCTGATGTCCAAGTGGTTTGGGTGCTGGGTATAATCAACATGGGTTGTTAAGCAGATATGATCCACTATCTGATTTTGAATTCCAAGAACAGTTTTAGATTTACAAATTCAGCGAAAATGAAGAAGATTACGTTTTCTTCCACAAGATTTAACACAACACTCGTTTTTCCCACATAAAAATTTAAAACACCATATCAGTTTTCCATGAGGATGATTAACAAGACACGAGCAGACCATGTTTCATGGAGTTTCATATAAATAATTAACTTCCAATCAACGTTTCATAAATCATTTACCAAACGATAAGCACTGATGCATCAAGGCAGCACACTATAGCAGCCATGAGCAACTTCCTCCAGTGTATAGACTGCAAAAGTGATTTTTAAAGCAATACCATATGTTCAGAGAGCAACAAATCTAATCTAGTTACCACTTCAAAATATACACTAATTAAATTTCATTTTGCTTACCTCAATCAGCAACCAATAAAGTACACCAAGTTAATAAAGTGTGCAAGGAATTGAAATACAGTGGTCCCCCTCTTACATGGCCACCCCTTCTGCAACAGGAAAGTGGCCTTATAAGATGGGAAACCTTCCCAGAGGGGACTAAATGTTCTGTGAGAAGTATATGTAATGTACATAGTAAAAATGCTACAGACTTCAAAGCACTTAATATCTTCATTTAATATCTTCATCTAAAAGTAACATTAATTATTAAAAGGTTTCTTCTTGTTATAATAATAGACTTATTTCAACTGAATATACATTAATAGTTCTTATTCTTGGCATAAGCGTGATAAGAAAGCAGGTATTGTTGTCATGCACATTGCAAAACCATTCAAAAACGTCATTTAAATTTTGGCACATACCTAATTCACTTTCCATTTGCTCCATTTTCCCACTGCTGCTGAATAACCTCATTATCATTTATGACGTTGTTTATTTGAGTCTTTTCAGCATAAAATTGTTTTATTAGAATCTTTTCTACATAAAATTGTTCAGCAAGTTCAGCAAGTCCCCCTCCCCACCTCACCTGATGTTGAGCAGAATAACTGATTTTCTTCTAAAATAATATGTCTCCATTTACGTGATGACATGTTAATGTTTGGTAATGATTTATTCAGATGTTGCTAACTGTATGCGATTTAATTATGCAGACGAAACGCCTTCTTCATAAAGGAAATGATAAATGTGTTGTCCCATGATTTTTTTGGTCTTTTTTCTGGTACCCTGTTTTGTTCAAAGTCACGGTTAATTTCTCTGTGTGTGTGTCAATGCACAAAATCTATTTTTAACCTATGCTGACCCTGTTATGATCTTGACAACTACGTCCAGTTGTAATCATCAAAGAGAAGAACTCAACAGATGTGTGAATCCCAAAACTCTATCATAACATTGTTAAGCCCATTTCCTGTAAATGTCAGCTTTTATAGACAATGATACAATATTAATCTTACTGTTACATGTACTTTAGTCAACACTTCTTTCAGCAATGGAATCTTGACAATGGGAGACATGTATCAATGATAGATATAATCTGATTACTTACCTTATGTTACGATATGAATTAATTATTGGTTCTGGATACATTTGAAAAAAAGTGGCTGCTCATGAGGGGAACATTTTACATTTTTGTAATAATATGCTGGCCACTGGTCACATTAGAGGTGTGGTCGTTCTTATGGGGTACTTTTTGAATACAAACTCGTTGATGCCAAGTGATTCTGGCCATAAGAAGTGGGCGGCCACTAGTCTGGGGGGGGGGGGGGGGGGGTCAAGAGGGGGACTACTGTATTGCTAAAATGCCTTCATAATCTACTCTAATATTCTGGAGACAATTTCATGGTCTACACTGCACAACCCTGCCAATAATTTCTCAAGATGGACATTTTGTACATATAACCAGACAGAACCTAATCAAAATGTCTGACTTGACATATGCAGGGAAACATGAAAGAAATGAAAGTAAAGTTTGTCGTTTGTTTGAGGTCCATGTAACAAGCAAAATGCAGTGTGATCTTAAGCAATTACAAATTTATAAACATGAACAACACCTACCCACATGTCTACACAGCACAAAAAAATCTGATTCACATTTTTGTCAGCAATAAAACGGCAGATATCAAGATATGTCTTAATTGCTGTTTTGTAACTTGCAGTAAATATTTTTTTTAAATTTGGCAGGTTTAGTGCAATTCAGAAACCATGTGATACGTAAATCATTCTACCAATATTTCTAACATCTTAACTGATCCAAACAGGTATCCAACATTTATCAAACTGATCCAAACAGTCATCAAACTGATCCAAAGTCATCAAAATGATCCAGACAGTCATTAAATATTACTGGATTGGTTCATGCATAATGTAACAAAATGTGTACACCGATTTGCCATGCTGCACACAATTCTCAGCTTACTTCAGATTATTCACAGGTCATTTTTATATTACCTTTGCACTAAGGATTCTTCCAAAGGGATTAAACATTTCATGCAGGTCCTCATCATCCACATCTTCAGAGAGGTTCTTAACGTAAACATTGTTAAATTTCTTCACTTTATCTCCATTAATCTCCATCCCCTCAGATTGGTTCGTCAACCTGCCCAAAAAGCTGTAACATAATAATATATTAAAATAAACTATTAATTTAATATAACCATTTAATAAACAACAATAAAAAAGGCGTTTACTTATAAACAGAAATCCCCCCCACCAAGCAGGAGCACATACAACTAGATTAATCTGTTTGGCCACAGGGTAATTTTTTTAAAAAGTAACGTCAATACATTTTCTCCACGTGTCTTGCTCATTACTTAGAGTAATGTCATGAATCACAATTTTATGTTATATCACACAGGGATGATTCTAGTATAGAAACACAACTGTGTCAGCCAGATCTGAGATTAAAATTCTGTTCGACAATGTTCATGAGCAGGTGTGTCCATATGCAAATGAACCTCTACAAGAGGGAGCATTTAAAACAAATGACAAGGACCACAACTCAGAGTCACATAAAGATGACAAGTATAAACCATGAAGCTGTGATGTGTGGTGTTATTTTGATTTTTAATGTAGCTTTAACAATTTTTCAGTCACATCGCTACAATGTCTGCAATGTGCCAGTTTATAGTGATGTCTAGCACTGGGGCATCATGCCGCAGACATGTAGCATGATGTCCCAAGCAGTCACATTATCCTGACACCAGGCCGACCAGTCCTAACACTAACCTCTTAATGCTGAACGCCAAGCATGGCAGCAAACCATGAAGCTAAGTATAAAGCAAATGAATACGTGTACTAGGTGCCAGTAAAGGATGATGGTGTCAAGAAGAAAACCAATACACTGTCAAAGTGGTCCTGCTAATAAAGATGTGAAACGAAGAGAAGATGAAAGGCAAATCAAGTCTAGGGAGAAGCAAAGAAACTGACATATTTACTGGGATAAACAGAAACCCTGAGGAAGGGTGAAATGAACACAGCAAAACCATGTATCTATACTGATATAAAAGAGATAAAGATTTCAAATTTAACCTTTGCAGAAGATAAATGATAGAAATAGTTGATATCTTAACTGCTTGAGTGGTGGAGAACAAGGACAATTTGCCCAAAACTGACCATGTAAGCAGATGAAACACTACGACTATAGTCAAATGTCAGAACTGTAAAACAGACAGTCCCTTCTTCAAGGGAGATCAGTAACAAATTCTAATGACCACAATGCTAGTGCTTTCAATGAGCAACAACTGGTTCTAAGGATCTAAGTGCAGCTTTATTTGAAAAAGGCACCTACAAAAGCAACAGAGTTTATAACAGAATACCTGACGAGAATCGTCCACCTTGAAAGAAATTAGTAACTCCATGGTTTTCAATCAATGCATACCCTTGGGTTTGGACACGTTGAATTTAAATATGACCTATATTTGACCTGAGGAAATTTATTCTTCTGCGTCTTTCTGACGCACATAGATTTGGGCTGGAGCATCAATCTTAATTACCCTTGATTCACCTCCAGCTTTGTTTCTTACTAACAGTACACTGTCCATAACAAATTTACTGTAAGAGGCACTGATTAACATCTGCTCTACAACAGTTTATGCCTTTATGACCATTAATTTTGCACCAATGGAAGATGAACTGGGTGGAGTCAACAGTTCACTATGTCAGGCCTAGGTGAATTAGGTTGGATTGTTCTGAGATTACAGTGAAGATTATGATAGTGGAAGAGGATATGAGTGGACTGCCTTTTGATCAAACAGCAGCATGTTTGGACATCAAAATTATAATCAACTGGTCAGAAATCACAGAGCCAGTTTTCATCTTAAGCTTGTGTGTTATTGCCAATAAATTGCTTCAATCAGCAAAATATTTAAAATCTAAACAATTTTAATTAATGGACAATTATTATCTGAATAATATATAACCTTCATAGTTGTATGTGTGTATTTTTGCATATAAATCATTTGAGCAGTTGATAATAGAACGTATTGAGAAGTTGATAATATAATGAAGTATAACAATCCTCTGTCTGCCAGTTTTTATTAAAAGAATAGAAAGCACCAACGACCTTTGATCCCTTTATCACTTATAACACCCTCATAAAACATCTCCTTAAACTCTCCAGATTATAAAAGTAAGGTAATCTGTGGCAACAAGTTTTGGCACTGAACATACACAAGAAACAGATGAGCCAACCCCATCTGCAAAGTCAAAATAAAAAAAAGTCTGAAAGATGATGTCATAGTAGAAAAGAGAGGAATATGGAAAGAATGAATAAAAAGAAAGATATTTCTGTCATGACTAACAACTACAAAGTTCTTCAAGATCTGTTTCAGAGTAATGTTTAAAGGCGGCAACAAGAAATAAACATGACAGTCTATTTACTTATCAAGTATGATAATGATACAGGTTTGACAACTCTGAGACCCAAAAATGTGTTTCCTATTGCACTGGTTTTAAAAATCGGTTACGTCAGGAGGGTTTCTTTTAAACATTATGTATATTATAATGATAAGTACCATTACCATAATAAGCACTTCGAGTACTGGGCCAAACCAGCTCAGTTAAATGCACAAATCAATTTCAAGAATTTTAATTCTAAAAATTTTGTAACATGTTTTTTTAATACTCTGGGAGGAAAAAGTACTAGGGTTGGCAACAAAAAACAGGGTTGGTCCGCCTACCGGAAACACACATACTTTTCATGGGACTGATGTGGCACAACATTGACACTCAAGCTGTAAAACCTGTCAAAAAAACTTTCATGATCAGTGCCAATGGACTTTACTGTTAAGAAAAGAGAAAAGAAACAAGTATAAGAACTAAAGAATAAGGAGAAATGCGTGCTGGGCATCACCTACTGTATTAGTTGCGTTGATTACAGATAACTGATTGCTTTGACTGTAAATGATGCTTTTCTGTTACCCCATGTGCAACGTTGCTTGGATGATGTCACAGAAGCGGCGCCATTTTCAACAATGGATCTTAATTCAGGGTGTCACCAAACTGCAGAGACAGCTGAAGACATTCCAAAGATGACTTTTGTCAGCAATTATGGACTCTTTAAATATAAGTCCATACCCACGGGACTAAGCCCCAGGTACTTTTGAATATCTTGTCAAGTTGGTCCTTCAAGGACTACAATGGCAGACCTGTCTCATCTATATCAATTACATCATTGTTTTGTGGCAAAACTCTGAAGCACACGTTTCACGACTTGAAAAAGTCCTGCAAAGAATACAAAACACGAGATTAAACTGAAGCCAAAGAAATGTCATTTACTTCAGAATGAAGTGGAAATTTTTAGTCATACTGTAAGCAAGAAAGGGATCAAACAATTTCCTTAAACATCATGAAAACATCTGAGAGGCCTACACCAACAAATTTAACAGCGATACAACAAAAATTAGGAATGTAAAGTTAATATGGTAATTTTGTGAACACTTTTTCCAAAATAGTATTCCCTATTGTAGAGATGGCACAGAATGGTAACCCTTTCTAGTGTACACCATTAAGTGTCAACAATATGAAAATCTTTTTAAAAAAGGCATTTTCAGTCCTAATGCTGTGGCTTATTGCCTATTTGCTCGTAAATGTATTCTGGAGATAAATGTCAATGTGGGAATTTATTCTGGAGATAGGTGTCAATGATGTAATTTATTCTGGAGACCAATGTCAATGATGTGTGAATTTATTCTGGAGACAAATGTCATTGATGTGGAAATAAGAGCTGTTCTCAGCCAACACCAAGATGGGACGACAAAGTGGCAGCCAACAACTTAAACTTTGAAATAAACAGAGATAAACTATTGTGCAACTTAGGAGGGCCTTTCAGCGGCATATTATTTTCTTCAGCATTTAAGGCAGTAAATTTTGCAAAGAAAATCAGAACAGACCAGTCCACCAAGCTTTCAAATTGTAAGAATCAATGAGACAGATAGCCAAATAGATTTAAATCCTATATACATACAACTTTACAATAGAATATTTATGGTATGATGTTGCTGTTGTAGGGTTTAAAGCCATTTTTCAGCACAAGATAGGCTATACATGGTGGCCAGTATAACTGGTGTAGGAAGAACCCTGGAAAACTCAGGGAAGAACCACTGACCAACGAGAAGCTACTGGCAGGCTTTCCCACGTACCCACGCTAGCCAAACCTTGGACTCGAACCCACGCAGACAGAGGTGAGATGGCAGTGATCCGGAACGGTGAGCACTTTAGACCACTCAGCCACTCGGGTCCCCACGATGTTAATTTGTCATATCTACTTTACAGAAGAGTACCATGTGGCCTTAAATCCAATCTATGTATGACTTTACAGTGAAGTATCATGGCACAAAGCATGTCAAGGTATATGCTCCCATGGCTGGACTCAAAATTCACATTAGCAGGCAAATGTTGTGCTAGTTACAATTCTAATATTGCTAGCTCCAAAAAAATGAACCAGAAGTTTCTTGCCAGTGATACTGTGATAGTAAGTTTAGAGGTTTATTTCAAAATTGGAAACACTGTATAGAATTCAATCTCAATTAACTGTTACATGTTTAAAAATTACAGTATTCCCCATGATTTTCAAAAACCTTACGAGCTGGCACTAATCTCATTTTAAGTCAACAATAGAGAGATAACAATGATATATAATTAACTGTGTTGTAATAAAATAAATTTAAAAACTAAAACTAAAACTAAAATATTCAAGCAATATGTTAAGGCCATTTCCAAGTTTCATCATGCCCACAATAAGTCTATCATGATGGGATATCATTTTATCACTGGGCTGTTCAAAAGAAGAATGGTCAGTGGCATTCAATTTACTGAGAAATCATGACTACATACATCTGAAATCATCCAAAGATCTTAACTAATAAAAATGAAATAAATAATAAACTATCAAATTATTCTTCACCATGTTAAAATGCAGATAAACGTTACACCAATGTCAGAAGTTTCTGACTGTGCTTGTCCTTGCAAAGGAAAGTACATGTGCTAACCTAATTCATGATGGAAGCAGAATTTGTATTTTTTAAAAAAAGACTGCACCAACAGAATTTCTAAAATTTTCAGAATTCATCAATCAACTTTGTGTAACAATGTTACATCTGGGAATCTTACAAAATATAATCAGGAAATGGAAAATACCTGACATCATCTGTATCATGCTGTGTTTATTTCACCACATCTGCAGGTCACATATTTATGAGTGTTTGGCACCATTCAAAGCACATGCAGTTGGTTTGAGTGGCAATCAAACAGAATGCAGAAATAATTAGAAGCTGGTGAGCAAGTTAATTTTTCAAGGTACCAGCATGTTGCAATAAATTAATTCAGAAACAGTTTGAATGCCACAACTGCTTTTCAAGAAATTCAGTTTTTCCAGCCTGTTACTAATTGATATTTTCTTAAAGGTAATTTTGTTTAGAAGAAAAAAAATGTCACATACAACCAATACAAGTAAAAACAGTCTGTAATGGGAATATTGGGCAATATGATGTAACATGTACTCTACTCTTAAGGTCAAATTGTGCAATATGATGTAACATGGACTCCTCTCTCTCTCTCTCTCTCTCTCAAGGGCATATTGTGCAATATGATGTAACATGTATACCACTCTTAAGGGCATAGTGGGTACTACAATGTAACATGTATTCCAATGTTCCTTAAGTTACCACATTACCCTCTGCAGAAATTAAAAGTATCAATTTTCTATATCTATGCACCTTTATCAGTCGATCTAAATCTGTAAGGATGTTAATACTTTGGCACAACCCTGGGTAATCAGTGTTACCATTCACAATCATGAAACACAAATAATGTCTTGCACATAAAATTATTTTGATAACATAAACACACTGCATGTACCAAAAATGGTGTATTTCACACTGGAATTTGATCTCTAATTTCAAGACTTTATTAATAAAATGTACTACTGTGGCACAGGGTAATCAGTGTTACCATTCACAATCATGAAACACAAATAATGTCTTGCACATAAAATTATTTTGATAACAAACACACTGCATGTACCAAAAATGGTGTATTTCACACTGGAATTTGATGGTTTGGTCTCCCTAGAGCACATCCCATTTGAGCGCCACTCAGTGAGGCACTGAAAAATTTCTTTTTCTCATTAGGGCTAATCCCATTAGGGCATAAAAAAATCTCACTAGAGCGCATTCACAACAGGGCGCGGAGAAAAAATTAAGTTCAACAAGATTGAATTGCCATCACGTTTGATGTTATATATATATATAATATGTACAAAAACGGCGTTCTCATCACTATTAGAAAATAATTACTAGACAGAAACCAGAGAACCATCAATACACATAATTTTATACAACTATTATACCTTACACCGGTTTATTCTTTTTTGTATGCAAATAAACAAGTAGATAAAAAATGTAATGCAAATTAAAATATATAAAGTGGTCATTCCTAGCACAAACACGATATTACATGAATAAAACAATACAGATACATATATAACACAAACACAATACTGTAATAGATTGATCCTTGGTCAAGATCACTATAATTTAGAGACCATGTTATAGAATCCAGTCGCAAGACCTGGTGTCTGAAGAAGGAAGTATATGTCATAAAGAAATATACAGGGAAGGAAAAAAAAAGAAACCAGCTCCAGGGACAGTATGAGTACGACACATTGTAAAATAATAAAATGCAAAAATCAATGAGCAACCCACGAACGAGAATAAATACTTTGTTTCTTCAAAATTCTTTTGACTAGTTCGCGCTCTAGTGATACTAGTTCTTCGCTCTCTAATGGGATGCGCCCTAATAAGATTAGCTCTAGTAGGACAAAATATTTTTTGCGCTCCAGTGTGATAAGCTCTAATGAGACGTTACCGAATTTGATCTCTAATTTCAAGACTTTATTAATAAAATGTACTACTGTGACACATTAAGGTATCCTCTAACATGCTTGACAAACTATGCTTTGCCTTGGATCGTCCCTCTTTAGGGTTCTCAACAGATTTCAAAACTAAGGAGTCACTTAAGCATCGACACCAAAATCTCAAGAATCAGAACTGAAATATCAAGTGTCATGAGCTCAAAGCTGATATTGTTCCATTTTCACAAGCAAACTGATGCTAAAGATTTCTCACAACTTCAGGAGATTTATTCTTCTTCTCCTCAGAATTTTAACTACTTCCTGTATCTTTCGAGTCCAAGGGTCTGAACGATCATAGTGGCATGTTGTGTCAGAAACTGAGACTGAGGCAGAAAATCAAATATACCCATTGTAATAAATTTATACAGTCCACTGTATGACAAAAATTTGATTTGTGCATCTAACCGAGCCGGTTTAGGACAGTACTAGAAGTGCTTAGTATGTTAAATGAACTAATCATAATAATATACTATTTTTTTTTAAATATTCCCACCTACCAATGCTATTTTATTATATAGTACATGTATGACAAGTAAATTGTAAGTAACAATGAGTCTCTGTGCACATTCCCAATTCTAAAATTTGTAGCATACTACTGTATGAAAAGCCTCATGTTCATCATGCATGATGGCTGAATGCAAGGCCAATTTTTGGTACACTCCAATCTATATTTCACTTTTGGTGAAATACATATCTTTTTCTGCGGAGGTGAAATATTTTTTAACTGTTGTGTTGTTGTTGTTGTATGGTTTAACGCCATTTTTCAGCACAAGATCGGCTATACATGGCGGCCAGTATAATTGTGGAGGAAGAACCCTGGAAAACCCAGGGAAGAACCACCGACCCACGAGAAGCTACTGGCAGGCTTTCTCACGTACCACGTTAGCCGAGCCTGAGACTCAAACTCACGCAGACAGAGGTGAGATGGCAGTGATCCATAACGGTGAGCGATTTAGACCACTCGGGGCCCCTTTACTGTTGTGAACCTTAATTAGAAAATGGTATGAATCCATAAGATGAAACATCAAACGATTAACAATTAGGCGCATGCGCAGAATAATACGAACTCAAGCAAAATATACACAAATCTAATCTTTCAATATCTAAAAAATTCCTACTCCCGAAAAAGCCATCTTTATTTGGTGTTTGTTTAAATAAAAACAGTTGCTATGAGTATGTACATGTGCCATTTTTTAAAAATCAGTTGGGTCCCAGTTTTCTTCAAGAGTATTTGTAAAACTTCTGTTCTAAATATAAATTATATACTTTACAATGCTTGCTACAGTGCAAACTGTAACATTTGAATTAGTTTGACTAACATTCTGACTAGCAATACTGGACCGTTATTGGTATAAGTGACCACTGCTGCTATTTTGACTTGCACTTAACGGGATAAATTTAGTTTTATTCATAATATAAGCCGATCGAAAATTCAGGAATTCATGATTTTTTGCATACGGTGGGAATCTGTGAATCACTATCTTGCATCATGAAATTCAAAAAATTGTTTGCAGATCCGCTTCAGGTATGCCCAATATGCTTAGGGGAGAGAACTGCAACTTTTGCTGGTGGGACTCCTATTTTTACCGAAATAGGAGTCCTGATCAATTATGAGACAGCATTTTCACATGAACAGAACTAAAACATGTATCAAATGAACTCAAATATTCCTCTAAAAACAGAACAATATGAAAACAATTAAACATACACAAAAACCAAAATCCCTACTCATTTATTTTTATCAAAAAGACTACTTTTTATTTCACATCTACCCAGGGTCTGCAAATTTTTATTAAAAGATTAAAAAGCACTGACCACTATTTGTCATTTATAATATCCTCATAAAAACAATACCCCATTAGGCCTAAACTCTCCAAATTACAACGATATGTTAAATCAGTGGGAACAAGTATACTAGGGACCATAAATCTTATACTGGTGCAATGATGAGTGGTTGAGTAATCAATTTAAATGTGCAAAAAAGGCTGTTAATTCATTTGGTAATATGCTATGAAATCAATTCATAATCAATTCCCTCTTCCTTTTACAGTCATAAACGTCAAAATTTATATTGAAACAATATAACCTTGTTTCAGTTATGTCCAGCAAACAATGTAAACATTCTGGTGGATCAAATTAAATGGAAACTCTCAATGAAACAAGGAAAACGGATATCACACTGTCTTCTTCTGGTTTAAAGAACATTCCATTAAAAAATGTACCATCTGTGTCCAATATTTGAGTTTAATACTTCCGTTAAATAAAAAGAATGAACTCTTGTATACGTGTGTTCAAATAGATATAACTTCATAATTTACGGAATTATTGAGATTATCAAAGAGAGTGAACTAATCACTTCTGCTGCTTGAGAACATAGACTCACCCAAGTAAATATGGCGACCGTGTTACTAAAAAAGAAAAAAAGCCTAGTTACATATGAAACGCCAACAAGTTTACAAAATTTGCAACCCCATAGCGTCAGTCAGGTTAGAAATTATAAATTGATGAATGAAATTCCTAAGTTTTGTGCATTTTTTTTATATCCATTATGCGTTTGTTCTTAAAATCGCTAGGGTACAAACATACGGGAGGGTGTGCGAATACAGGGTTGAACAGGTATCAAAATTAGGGAGCATCAAAGTCAACAGTTGGCAGGCATGCTAATTAGACATATACATGTTATTTCCAAACAAATTCACACTGAACCATACCTGACTTGTGTGTTCATATAAAGCAATGTTCATCTCTTATGTACCATTGCGTCTGCATTTAATTTCTGTTAATTTCTTCCATCGTTGCCCTGCTTCAAACACTAGTCTGCTTCCCTATATTATATACTCTTTGCATTCAAACCTCGTTATAGGTATATATAAAAAACTTGATTGATAGGGAACCAGACTGTTCGAACGCACTTGTTGCCTAAATCGGAATGTCCTCGGCTATTTTTGCCACACAACATATTCTTGGATTCACTCTGTCTGGTTCCCGGTATAACAGTATTTACCGCCCAAAATTGCATTCCACATATGCCATAGGACCAGTCTAAATATTGACACCCTTTCACAAGTTCCGGTGTTTTTCAAATTCACTTCTATTTAGGTTGCGCTCTAAAGTTTCATATTTTGCATATTAAATTATTAAAGAAAAAGAATTTCCCAGATTTCCTCATGGGCTATCGTGGCTATTGAATAAAATGAATATTTTTCCACATCCAGTTAATCCACATAGTGATTAAAAGAAAATTCTTTCTACTCCTTACATTTACACGATGAAATTCAAAGAGTTCATAATCGAAGTCCCGGCAGAGAAAGCGGCAGAGATTATTAGTTTTATTATTGTCTATCTTTGTTAGAGTTTAAACAGCGTGCTGGATCAAAGTGATAGGCAAGCTTTTCGCCTGTTGTATCGACAAACATTAAAAATAGCAGGCACACAGATAACTCACTTGGAACGAGTCTTGCGAATAATTTATAGTAGTAGCAATATTCAAATAAATAACCTATTAAGCAAATTTCATGTTGTTACAAAATAGAGAGTCAATTAGCCACATGAATAAAAAATGAAATGAACCATAAGTATTGTTGTGGGGGATATGCAATATTATTTTTTTTAAATTTAAGAAATAGATTAGTTAGTTGCAGGTAAGAATAAACGAGGCGTAAGTTGATTGGTATTTGCAATTTTGTAAAATTATATAAAACTTTTTGTACCCTTATAGAAGACACGCTTTTTCCCAATCGTTTATTCCTAGTCCTATTGCTACCGAGTTATTTTTCCTTGTCTTAACTGAAAATTTATGTTTGCTTTTTGTTAGGATTTTATTGCCAAATCCTCTCTCTCTCTCTCTCTCTCTCTCTCTCTCATAATTCAAAGAATGTGCAAATCAAAATCTTACAAAATATCGGATAGTGGGCAGAATGTACTAGAATGCGTGCAAGGTCGAACCAAAAAGGAGTTGGGGGCTTCGCGCTTCATTCCATCACATCCTGATACTAAATACTGTTATCTTTTACATAGATGTTTGTGTGTATGATTGAGCACTCCTACCTTTTCCAGGAAAGTGTCTGCTGTCTTCATGGATCACACCAGATATGTTAGTATTTTATATATATATATTTAATTTAACTGGTTGTTTGTTAGTTTAAATTTTCTTAAAAATTTTAATTACATGCTATTTTAATGTAACATTATATGCTGGACTTGTCCTTGTCCAAAAATGAGTTCATTTCTGCTTGACCTGACTCTTTTGTTTCATTTTATGTAAACAACTAATAATAGCATCATTATTGTCTACGTTTATGAGCTTAATATCAGAGTTTATTATTAATCGAAAAAGTAAATATGTTTATTTGGGTTTGGGTTTTGGAATTTTATAAGTCATTTTTTACAGGTTATAGTTTTGATTTTGTAAACATCAGGATCTTTCTGGAAGGTTATTTTCCATTAGGTATTTTTTAAAAATTCAAATGCTAATTGTCACCAGAGGTTAAGTAGAGAACTACATAATCTTATAACTGTGAGGACTTGGTCATTCGTGCGTTAACATCTTGCACTGTTAAGTTCTATTATATCTTGTGACCAGGAATTTTGGGCTCGAACTTTTTTCTTCCTTAAAATTATTGAATCCATGTTCTTATTTTCTCTGGAAATACAAAAGTGCTCTGATAAAATTCTTGGACAAGGACATTCACTGGAATTTATACTGAATTTAAACCTGGAACTATATTTCTATGATTCAAACAAGGCTTTTGACACATCACCACTTCAATAGCTACCACAGACACTTCATCGACTTCAATTTTTGAGATTTTTCTGGACTTTTGCTGATTTTTATTCAGGACTTTAAATTACTAGGACTTATGTATGTAATTCTGTGATTATTGTGGGATTTAATTCGCAATACCGTAAGTTTTTCTTTTCGTTTCACTTTGTATTCTTTGGAGAGAAAAAAATTGTTAAATTTTGCAAAGCTTGTTGTCTTTCATTCATTTCTATTACTTATTTTAAAAGCATAGACTCGTACCAGAAAATTGGACGCTCGTCCTTGGGATACGAAATTTGCTACAAAATTTCAGAAAACTTATTTTTTGAAATTTAAATTCCCCTAGTTTCGGAATTTGTAAATTCCAGGGATTGCGCTGGGCTTCGCTTCGCTAATGTCACAAATTACGATTTTGTTTCCGTATTGGCGACAAAATATACAATCTGGCGATCTTTTCGGCGACAACATTTTTGGCTGTTACAAATTTTGATATACAGTCTTGGGTTTGGAGCTGAGAAATTCAATGGCAAAATGACAGTAAGCCACTTAGCTTGGATATAAAACTGCTGTGGAATCTGCTGTTACATAAACAAATCCTTTGTTCATATTGACAAACCACCCTAACACGGCAATGGTTACATCATAATCCGCTTAAGCTGATGTAATCTGTGCTGTAATATAACGGCCATAAAACTGCTCTGGTATCTATTGTTACATCAACAAATCCTTTGTTCATATTGACAAACCACCCTAACACGGCACTGTTACATCATAATCCGCTTACGCTGATTTCATATGTGCTGTAATAAAACTCAAATAGTCATGCTACCCGACTAGCTATAACCGACCACGTATAAGGGCGGGAACGGAAATGACTACAATCTACCAGACAATGAACAATTTTTTCCTTTTTGAAAAATGTACCAGAAAAGTTTTACTGAAACTTTATAAAAACAAAAACAAACATCTCTTACAAATTTCACTTGTATGTGAAATTTTAATTTATTTTCACCTCCACCCCCACCTCCATTGCTTATCTAAATATCCGCTTATGTCAACAATATAACCTTGTCCCCAAGGATGCTGAGATAAATGGATTGTACTGTATTATGAAATGGCGACATCTTTTGAGAATTGGCGACACAAAATTGAGGTTGGTGATTTTATTTTTAGCGACAATTTTTTTAAAGCCAGCGCCATCCCTGAAATCCCACGTATTGTTTCACATTTTTGAAATCTTTAGTGAAATCAATAAGCTTTTTACAATGTCATCTAAACTGGAGATCTTTATTTGAAATACTACATAGAAGCAGCCAGAGTCCTTGCTTCAACTTGCCAGAAGTTATGATCTTTCTGAGGCAAAAAGCATCTTTAACGAAGCAAGAAATAAAAAATATTTTGGTCCAATATTTGATGGAAAAGTGTTTTGGATACAAGTGCTTTGGATTTGATTAGTAACTCCGTATTAGACTCTAACATAAAAGTGAAGGAATTAAAATTAAAATACAAGATGGAATAAGAGTTAAGAAAGCTTGAGTTTCTGAAAAAGGATAGAGAGAGGATAATGCAATTGGAGAAGCAAATGCAATAGATAAAGAGGAAGGAGATAGGAACATATTGTTGGAGAAAGAGAGAGAGAGAGACAAATGCAATTACAGAAAGAAGATAAACAAATGCTATTGGAGAAAGAGAAGGGTGTATGCGTGTGTGTGATTTGGATTTTTAACGTAGCTTTAAAAAAAAATCAGTCATATCTCTACGATGTCTGCAGTGTGTCAGTTTATAGTGATGCCTAGCACTGGGGCAGCATGTCGCAGACACGTAGCATGATGTCCCACCCAGTCACATTATCCTGACACAAGCCGACCAGCCATAACATTAATCTCTTAATGCTGGGCGCCAAGCGAGGCAGCTGGTAGTACCATTTTTGTAAGTCCTTGGTATGACTCGGCCGGGGATCGAACCCACGACCTCCCGCATCCGAGGCGGACGCTCTAACCACTAGGTAACCGGAACGGTCGAGAAAGAGAAGAGTCAAATTCAGTTACAGAAAGAAGAAAAACAAATGCAGTTGATGTTACAGAAAGAAGAAACAAAATGCAGTTGCAGTTAGATAGAGAAGAAAAACCAACGCAAATGCAATTGAGGAAAGCGAAAAACAAATGCAAATACAGAAAGAAAGAGAGAAGGACGAAAGGGAATATCAATTTAGATTAAAAGAATTGGAGCTAGCAATTGAAAAGCAAATCCCCACTTTCCATACAAATTAAAGTTTTGATATTACTAAGGATATTAGGTTATTGCCCCCTTTTAGAGAAAAAGAAATAGATAAATATTTTCCTCATTTGGGAAAAATTGCTGAAAATTCCAAATGCCAAAAGAGCATTGGACTCCAATATTACAGAGCGCACCTTTTGGCAAGACCCGAGACATCTATGCTTCCCTGGTTAGAACAGCAAAGTGCTGACTATGATCTGGTTAAGGAATGCATCTTAAAGAGTTATGAGTTAGTCCCTGGGGCTTATCGAGACCAAAAAAAAATAATCAGGAACTATAAAAAAAGAAGCTGGACAAATTGATGTAGAATTTGCAAGAAAAAAACAGCAGTTATTTGAGAGGTGGTGCGTAGCCAAGAAAGTTGATGGAGATTATGAAAATTTCAGACAACTCGTGTTACTTGAAGAGTTCTCTGGTAAAACAAAGCATGTCAGCCTAATACGGTCCCTTCCAAATCTCAATCTGGCACAACTTTTAGATTGATCAGAAGTCCTTATCTCTTCCTACGCGTACCTACTGCAAGAAGAAATGACACGTTATTTCTGATCGCTATACTTTTGAAAAATAAGCATCAGAATCAAGACAGAACTATTCCAAATACTCTTTTTTTTTCTTTCTAAGACGCCAAGGCCACGGACATGTATTGAAACCAATGCATTTGTTGGATCTAATAAACCCCAGTCGGATTTTATTATGGAGAATTATTAATCCTTCATGTCGAAGGGTTCTATAGACCTTTTCTGTAGACAGTGCTTACATAGTTATTTCATCATCACCGATAGGTGTCATCAGATGCGTCGGCCATTAAAGAGCTGATTAAGCCAGGCTACTGAGCATGTACACTTTGTAAGTTTGACCAATTGACCACACAGACTTATTTCAAATTACTTAATAATTCATCTCATGAAACTAACACTTTGGGGGTGGGGGTACCAGACAGATGCCCCTGTCCCATTTCCACAAAAAGAAAAAGTTGTTATGTGTTTCTGTCTCCCCCGAAGGTGTGTATGTTTGTATTATTTATAGTAGAATTTTGATCAAAAATTTTGTTGAATTTTTGATGGGGTATTTAATCCCTAGTGTTATCTAAAGGGTTGTTCATCCGACACTGGGCTGTATCCCCGATGTCGAAATTTCTTCCCTTATGTGTTTGGTGATCTTTGCCAGAGATCCCTAAGTCCCGTGTGTGCTGTATGTATATGCTATGTGTATGTATGCTATATGTTTATATGTTGGGACGGTCTTTATTGTCAAATTTCCCCATTTATCCTCTCTTGCATTCATAGAATATTTATTTCATTAAATATTTAGACTGAGTTTTCGAAATTTGGTAGAGAAAACGGTGTGATATTTGTTTTTATAAAAGAAACTTATTGTTTTGATTAAGTGGTCATATGTGTCGTTTTCTCTCTACTTTGACTGAATGAGAGGCTTGTCCGATAAAGGTTCCGCATTTTCCTTTATTTTCTGAATGTTTCGCGTTTAGCGGAGTGTAGCTCTCTCCTTTATTGAAAGTGTAATTGAAAGTTCCAAAAGTTATAACTTGTATTTATGTGTTAGTTAAGCTTGAATTGTTAGACTTGTTCTTCTTTAAATGTTACTATTTCCCCATGTTTCTGTTATATTTGTCCATATCCTCTGCGTGGGTTTTTCTGTCACTATTTCGCAGGACTGTCCACTTCGCGTAGCTCCTTGTGACTTAGCCCTGCAACCTCTATGCAACATACTTCTCCCACGTAGAGGTTCCCTGTATCCCTTACTAACAAAAAACGTCAACAACAAACAAAAAAAAATTAAAAAAATTAATCGTATTTCTCTTATAGGTTTGGGTCGAAGGTATTATTAAGTTGGGTTGAAAGTATGTTTTATTAGTCGCGCGGTGGGGCAGTGTTCGGCTCGCATCTGCGTTACCGCTATCGGTACTACCGAAACCCTCTCCCGCCTCAGCCCCCCCCCCCCACGAGATCGTAGATATCGTGTTTATTTTCTATTTGGTTTTCTTATTAAAAAATCACTTGTCCGCAGGATATCATAGTTGTTATTATGTAGTCTATTATTTTTAGAACAGTTTTGTTATCATAATCCACATCTAAATATAAAATATTATTTCTATGATACTTGTATTTCTAACACGAGCAATACGATGCGAGTGTCATGTAAAAGCACAAATCGATCGAGATAGATAGATAGATAGTCAGTCATTGTTTTACGTTTTAGTGTGTGCATCAAATACAATTAATAATCTTTAATATCTATGGTGTCACATGCTGTTGAAGATATATATATATATATATATATATATATATATATATATATATATATATATATATATATATATATATATATATATATATATATATATAACACAGAATATAAAATATTACATTGTTCTATCACACGTGTTTACTGGATTTATCTAATATCTGCATTATACCAATATATTTTTATTCAGACGTTTTGAAACACTGCTCAATATTCTGACTGACACAAATATTATACACTAAAATAACAATTAAAAAATAAATTATGACACGTTGCGGTGGTTTTGACAATAATTTGGTAGTTTGGTTTACTTCTTAGAGAAGGTGTGTTTTACAGGAAGGGGTTATGTTGATAAGAATCTGTCGTGGTTTATTTCTTTAATTACTGTGTAAACACATGCGTGCTAAAAGCAAATGTCTGGTCTCTATTTACCAAATTATATTGTACACAGGAAGGGGTGGTTTTGATAAGAACTTACGTAAAAAGATATGGGTGTATGAATACTAAATTTAATAGGACAAATAAAGCATGGTCCTAATTAAATGTAGTAAAAAGACGTCAGTAATTACATGTCATATTATGACTTGTTGCCCTACGTCTTTTTTTTATAACTCCAACAAAATTTGTTCTTTAATGTGCTAATCGTTCCGTACCCAAGGTGCTAGTCGTTTCGTACCCGAGATGCTGGTTGTTTCGTACCCAAGATGCTAGTCGTTTCGTATCCGAGGTGTTGGTAGTTTCGTACCCATGGTAGTGTCGTGTCGTACCCATTAATTTACAAGGTCAAATATACAATAATTGTCATATTCACCACTCCCTCTCTAGCCCTGGTTTTTTTTTTCCTACTTTAAAAATTGCATAGGCAAATCATATCCGGGCAAAAAATTGACCAAACACAAATAATTAATTGTATTGTTTTCACTGTATAATAGTATATGTGTACTAAAAGGAATGAACAAAAATTCACATTGCCACTAAAAATAAAAAAACGTTGGCCAGGTTTAAATAACTGAATAAGTTCATTATTTTTTTTATCGTTCAAATTAGCAAACATAGTCATATTTCTTGGTATTATTTAGTAATGATTAACGTGACTGAAAACATTACAAATATTTATGCTTTCAAAGCAACTAGAAATTCTGCGATCTTTTAATAATGGGACTGAATGCAGATAAAACAGTGTTGCTTAATTAAGGTTCGCTTCTCCAAGGACCAATACCGGTGTTAATTTCAATTTTTGTTGCCTGTTTTTAAAGGAGTTGAACGTGGTATACTATACGGACCGCCAAGCCATTTTTAGACAGACTGCCGGCCGCATTAGCGTACTTGTGCAAAGTTTTTGACACTTTCACCGATCACAAGAAACTAACAAGTTAGTGGCATAATTGAAATTCTCTCTGTTTTCAACTAAGTATAAATATTAATATTTTTTAATGGCAGGTGAAAATTTGTTTTGATTGTTTGGCAAAATCTGTTTTATTTTGTTATCCTTCTAAATATAATGCACATAAATAATCGCGCAGAGAGAGAGAGAGAGAGAGAGAGAGAGAGAGAGCAGCAGAGAAGGAGAACATACCCTTTGCTGAAATTTCATTTTTGAAGAAAAAAAAAATAATGCTTCCTACAAAAATTAAAAAAATAAGGCCAATAACGTCAAACCGAAGTCTATAACTTACCGAGAGTTTCTCAAATTAGGTTCGTTTTTTTGTGTTGATTTTTTATCTTTGTCGTTCGTGTTTTTCTAAATTTGTATGTGCGTTCGTTTACCCGCCGGGTGTTTCATTGAGGTCGCACCCTCTCTGCTGTTATAAATGTGTGAGTAATTAAATCATTATTATATCAATCACTCAACCAAATATTTTATCAAGACCTTTACGATATCGTGATCAAGGATCATGTAAATTTATTGTGATAAATCCGTGTGGAGTAGATTGTGCTTTTGGAAAGAAGTTTTTGAACCTAATCATGTCCATATCTCCGGAACACCAAGTCTGATGAATAATAACATTACCATCTTCGTCCAACAATTTTGCATTTTCATTAAAATCTTTAAGTACATTGTAACTTTTCTGATCATCAACTGACTGAGCTACTAAATACAACTTATCCCATTTGATCCATCTCATTATCAAATTAAGTAATAATTGTGTTTTACCCGATCCAGATGGACCTATTATTATTATTCTGATGGAATTCGATAATGCTGAAATATGTTTGACAGGCTCTTGTTTTCGTGAGGCTGAGAAATCATTGACATCCCTGTTATGCAAATATAAATACTATGAAGTTATACTGTGTTCGATGTAAAGCACCCACCCCCGCAAGTGAAGTAACAACAATAATAACCAAAAATAAAAAGCGTGCACTTACGGACACAAATGTATAAAATGTGGTACATAAATATAAATTTATTTCTAATAAAAAAATTGGTGGTGATATCGCTACTTCATTAGGGATATTACCAGGAACTCCATGGGCTAGATACCCAGAAGAAAAACATCTTCCTGGATATAATTATTGTGGTCCTGGAACCCGACTTGCGATTTGACGAGCGAGATCAACCAAAACCTGGAGAGTATCCAGTAAATGCTATTGATCAAACATGTCATGTTCATGATGTAGCTTATAAAATTCCAGATTTACAACAACGACATATTGCAGATGTGAAGTTGATTCACTCGTTAAATTCCATAAAAAAATAAATCTTTCAGAGAATCATTAGCTAATTGGTTGGTAAGATCTGCGATGAAAAGTAAACTAATATGAGGAGCCGGTAATTAATCATCCGATTATTAAAATAGTGGAATCGATTTATTATAGCCCAAGATGATATTGGAGTGGTAGAGCAGCGATTAGTAAACTTGCTGATGCGCAAATGTTTCACGTTCTATTGCTGCAAATTGGTTAGCACGACATGCAATATGACCAATTTATCTACCACCACCTAAACTATTCCGCATGCACATTTTGATGTCAGCACTCCTAATGAAGTTCATCAAAGAGATATTCTGATTTTACCAAACGATACTATTAAAATTAGTAGAGATCAATCACGTATATATAAATACGCGTTGACTGTCGTTGACGTTGCAAGTAGATATAAGGAAGCAAAGCCGTTATCAACTAAAACGGCAACTGAAGTTTCTTATGCTTTTGAACGAATGTATCAATGAGGACCCGTGCGATGGCCACCGTTACTGCAGGTTGATCCTGGCAAGGAAATTATAGGTGCAGCATCATCTCTGATGAAAAACATAATGTCAAAATTAAACGAGGACACACCGCAACTCATCGTGATCCGGCAATGGTTGAACGATTAAATCGAACACTTGCTGAGAGGTTATTTGGATATCAATATGCGATGGAAATAATTCAGAAAGATATGATATCTCGCAAGATTACCAAGTGTGATAGCTGCGTTGTATAATGAAATTACTTGTGCACATTCTATGAAATCCATTAATGCGATTACAAAAAACATACCAATACAACGACATGACGTTTCAAAACAACCAGTATTAGATAATGTGACTGTAAGATATTTATATGAACCCGGTGAACATGAAGGTGGTAAAAAAGAGAGCGACTGATTCTATTTGGAGTATTACGACACATAAAATTTCTAGCGTGGTAAGATCTACGGGTAGACCTGCAATCTACGGATTAGATTCAACTGCTCCTCAACGTGGATTTATACGCGAGCAATTACACGTAAGAAGACACACAATTACCACAGCGTTCACTTTCGTAAACTAGCACCTCGACGTCGATTACATTCAGGAAAGGTCAGCATCACATTTTCTCGTGTGTGACAAAAATTGCTATTAACTATGTCTACGGTAAATTGTCTTGGATTATTATTTGATTACTGTTACAGCTCTCACAATGATTATTCTGTTGTTGTTTTAATGTCATAACAAATTCAGCATCGAGATCAAAGTCGCGTTTTTTTTTTGTCACGCTGTTTATAGCTTCATTATTTTCTGTGAAGTCTATGACAATTCTTCGCAGCTGAGATCTTCTTCTGACTCGAGACACTGCGAGATAAACTAAGTTTGACCATTCGATACGATCATCGACCACCCAAACATTTGTATCAGAGATGGTTAATCGTTGTGATGAATAAATTGTCACTGCGTATACTAGTGTCCACGGAGTTTTATACATAGTTAACGCGCTCTCAACAACACTGACAGCAACTAAATCAATATAATTTAATTCAAGACTTTTTTTCTTCTGACGATCCTGGTATATCAACGTAGATATTCTGGGTCGCGTATCTGCTGGTCGATAACACAATGGTACTAGTAGATTTAATTTTTTTAATTTATGTAACAAAAATAATTGTTGTTGAACTGTATCATGAACTATCTTTCTACTTCGTGATACACTTGCAACTATCAAATCATTTGGTCTCCATAAATTGCACAAAAAAAATTATAGGCGTTTCTGAAATTATTTCACGTATTATTTCACACTGAGTTTTATTCGGTTGTAGTCTGATTAATTTCTTAAAATCTCTTAATTCTGGAGCAAGTGCTCTATTCGGTTATTTCTTCATAATAATCCACAAGTTTTTTCAACCATTTATATGGAGACAATCCAACGAAAGGCGGTGGTTGACCATGATCGACACACATTATTACAGCATTAACAAAAACCAATCAAGAAATATGTTTAACGTTTCTATTGAAACGATGCATATTTCATCCCAAATAATAATCCTGGGAATATATTTCTCTCCTATTCGTTCAGTGGTAGTTTATCTCCGTTCCATCGAAAGAATTTGTTATAAGTCTTATTAATTCTTTCTCTCATTTCTCTTGCGAGTCTGTGTGTAGGTGCTAATACAACTGTTTCTGAACAACTGTTCAAGAATAATTTAATCACACGAGTTAGTTTACCACAACGTCCAGGTCCACTGAGATAAAGTGTTTTATGTCTAGCCACAGGATCATATACCGATGGCGCAGATAACAATTTTGATACTTGAATTTTGTTGGTAATAAATATCATAATTTCAACTTGGGCGGATTCAAAATAATTAAGTATATTTTCTTGTTTTATTCTCCATTCACCGCATGATGCATAAGTGCCAATATGTAGTTGTTCTAGCAATCCTGTATTATTTTTTTATTGATGTAAAATGAATCCGTAGCGAATCTGACAACATACTCAAAAACTGTATTTATCATCGATAATATATTTATCGAAACGTACGCCAGCATTGAAAATCTTGAATGAGTAAACTGCGGTGACTCACCATCAATATAACTCACAATTGTTCCTAATTTAGTTCCGTCTGATAAATTAACATTACATCGACTTATAAATGTGTTTCTATTCGTTGTATCAGCAATTATAAAATCTAGTTCAGCATCATTTATAACCAGTCTTGTACAAGGTCGTTTATGATCATATGGTCCTCCTTGGGTGAATTTACTAATTATACTTCTGCCAAGATCTTTTGTAATTTTATTTTCAAAATGTTGTGGTAACCAAACTTCTTTCTGCGGACGATACAATATAACTGCTTCACTTACTGTTAACAATAATATTATTTTTACATCGAGCATATATCGTAAAAATATTATTGGTGCCCACAGTTTTTCTGATAAATGTTTGCCAAACCACACATAACAATTCGGATGAAGATCTTCGGCAAACTTAAATGACTCGATACAAGCGAATCCAGGCAAATCAAAATCTGGTAATGGTTCGTGTATCAATAATCTGGTCGTCTCTTGTGTTGGATGTCTAAATCGCTCAAAATACTTAGAACACTCTCCCATTCCAAGAAAACTTCCCGGATAACATGCAACCATATCAAGTGAAATAATCGTATATAGTATTCCATAATCCACAGTGTCCGTATTCCACACAAATGAGTTGTATTTCTTCAAGAAAATCCTATCGTGTTGGTTTCCACGAAGTTTTCTCTCTAGCAAAATGACCAGCAACTGACAGAACGATAACACATTTACTCAGTAATTGGCCAGCATCGTTATGGGTATATTTCAGCGCAAGAATTTTAGTTTCTTCATGGAGAGATTCTGTGTGATAAATATCTCCATTTAGCCGTACAAATTGATCATAGTTTCCATTATCTGAAATTTGAAACAGCCACACGGATGCAGGATCATTTTTACTTATTTCGTTATAAAATCAAATATATCTCCTTGGAAAATTTAACAATTCGATTTCGTGGGAATATTGTTACTGCATATGTCCACGCATGCGCGTTATGATCAATAATTTCAATCGGAGCTTCTTTCGCTTTATACTCTGATTCATACAAAATCTCAGGTTATTGTTCTTACTGTTATTCGGAATTTTAATTTCTTTCCTAATTCAGCAATATCATTTATTGTAGCTACCTTATCTATAGGAGATTCAGTCCATTTGTTTTTTAATTCACTTTGCTTATCTGTTAGTTTATTTCCACGTATCGTATTTGTAAAATGTTCCGTTATTCGTTCGGCTACACAATTTAGCCTTGACATAGTCAAGGACGAAATTTTCATCTGTTTTAGATCATGAACGCTGGGTTTATCATTTTATCGGATAAGTTCGATAAATAACCGCGGTTACAGGATACGCTCTTTCATAATACGGTTTGTCAATACCAGTCAACATTCCTGGTTTGGAATATTTACTTAATACGGCAATATTTTCATTCTAAGACAGGGTCACTTTTGTCACTGACAATCTAAGTACCTTCCACTTTCTTAATAAACTTCACTCTGAAAAAATATCTTTGATTGTCGAGATATTTAATAATTGTCGCTGCTCGATGGTCGTTCATAGTAGCATCTATACCATCGGTGTTGCGTATGATTTTAAATGTTGACCACACATGTGTTGCGCCATCTAAGCGAAATTCTTATCAAACATCACGAATACTTTTAATCAGAGTTTCCGTCGGATCAGCCAGAGCTCGTCTTCGTGAGTCATGGTTTCTTCTATCAAGATCGAATCTATATTCAGGCTTAATTTTTATATCTGATAATAGTTTACTCATATTATAACTAAGACAAATATGTTTGAATAGAATATATATATATATATATATATATATATATATATATATATATATATATATATATATATATATATATATATATATATATATATATATATATATATATATATATATATGATTCAGACAAAGAATAAATGCAAATGGTTTATGATAGGTTATACAAATCCCTGTAACAAAGCCTGCGTAAACGAATTCACTTACAGAGTGTACGGAGAGGTAGTTTAGAATCTACACCGAAACTGAAGTAGGGTGTTGGGGTTAGAGGAAAAACACAGTTGTGTGTGCAATGTCGTGGTATAAAATATATAAAGCTGAAAAGATATTATGAAGAAAAAAATTAATGCTGATAATAATTACAAAGTTATAAAAGGCGCAGAATGCTATCTAGCCAGAGTTTCAAAATAATTATTTAGACCAATAATATTATTATATATAATGGAACAAAAAGAATTTGAGAAACATTCTATCATCAAGGATTACAAGACAGGTCGTGATGGTATCATCAGGCACTGTCGACTAAAAAACAGTTGTTGATGTCACGAATACTGGTTATCTCATGATCAATACTTAAGGGAATAAACATTATTTCAGTCATAGGTTTGTCTACGAATGTTTTCGGAGGGAGGGGTGTACTCGAAGACGGTATTGTGATCGATCTTATTAATATTAAAACTCGATAACTCTTTAGATAATTTGCGAGCTATTACACAAAACCAGAACAGCAGATTTGGTCCTACTAGCACAGACTAAAAAACTGCAAAACTTGTTAAGTCTGTAAATACGAAACTGGTGAAGAAATAATATTTCAATCAATGAATGCAGTTGGAAAATATCTTGATATTTCTGGGCGTTCTGTAAAATATGTTGCAGATAATATTGCAAGATCTGCCATCTAAGAGAAATATAACCAAATGATAACTTTTCCTTATTGTTGAAGGGAAATAACTCTGTGCAATTAAGTTCTCTTCGGTAGAGTAATTAAGTAGATATCTCGCTTGTTACTGCATGACTAACTTAGCGCGATTATTTATTATCTTTTCTTTGGTCATCACACAACTATACAATATCAGTGAATTAATATAATTTTGTAATAGTTCAAATTAAAGAAATGATATTTACATCATAATTTCATCTCCCTTGACAAAGACTAGGTAGAAAATCAATAAATAATGCGTGGTGTAATACAGTTGAGTTATTTTTAGATCTCTTGGTAAGCAGTATACAGACCTACATGTATCTTAACCTTGACAGAGTCAAAGGCAGAAAAATACGTGCCTATTATTTTAATACAGCGTGTTCTGGAAAATGAAAATAAATTCACGTTGAATTTTTACTCAGTGTAATAGTATTTTATTCTCATTCAGATCTATTTCTGATATTAATCATCTATAGGAAATCCAGTATAGCAAACTTTATAATAATTTCTGAAACATGTATCAGTAAGATTAGAACATAGCGCAGTTGTAGCGCGGCTAATTCTCATACTCGAGGGTTGACGTTTAAAACCCTTGACTGGACATTCTGACGAGGTAGCGATATTTCGCGATTTTTTCACTAAAAAGAGGGTGGGTCCATCCCAAGGCTTGAACCTCAACAGAAAAACTACAGCCTCCCTCCATGTCTCCACGTGGTGGGTGATCTTTTGCACTCTCCGGGGTTTGATTATATGGGGTTGTGCAGAAATCTGTTGAACGTAGAGAAGATCCCAAGTGTATGTATTGTGCCGTCCTTAGAACTAAGATTATATGTATTGTGCCGTCCATAGAATTAAATTAATTAAGTTACTGTTGTGCCGTTCTTAGAATTAAGATTATATATGTATCCTCTGAATCTGCTAGAGGTTTTTTGGCAATCTAGGGGTTCCAATGAGGGCTGTGTCATCCTTAGAATGAAGTTTATATATGTATGTTCTGAACCTGCTAGAGTGTCGTTTGGCAATCTAGGGCTTCACATGAGCTTTGCACTGTCCTTAGAATTAAGATTATATAATAATAATAATAATAATAATAATAATAATAACTAAATCCTGAAAAAATATTTTTGATTTTAAATCATTCAAATAACTTATACTCGAAGAAAGATATACACTACCAGCAAAATATAAAGTTATTAATCTAATTCAACAAGCTATGTTCCAAACAATGGCTGCAGTTGAGGATACAGAAGCTGATAAATTCGTTTCCCTTTCGCGTGCGATAGAAAAAATTAGATCAGAATTGTCTGACGAATACAAAACAAAACAATTACGGACACACGTGTGAGACAATTAAGAAAGATTATGCCAGATCGTGAAAACGAAAGCGTTGTCATTAGTGATAGTGAAAGTAGAGATAATATTTCTAAAGGCGATTGTGAAAGTGAAAGTAGTGACAACTTCTCTGATGAAAATAAAAGTTATGGCAACTGGAGTCTCTGTCTCGACTTAATGTGAAAGTGAAAGTTAATATTTATCCTGCAATATTTCAGATCATATTGTTTATCATTGACTTTGTGAAGTGATTCAGATTAATATATTTATTTATTTATTTATTTATTTATTATTATTATTATTATTATTATGCATTTTTTATTTTTTCTGTTGTTGATGAGATTTTCATTATTTTAAGACTATTTAACCCATAAAAATTAACGAAAAATCAGTATTAAAAAAAATTATGTTACAAATAAATATTTGTTTATGAAATTATTATTAAACATTTTTTCATGAGATTATTTTGATTTTCCCCATCTTATTGGAATTGTTTGATAATTTGAAAATTATGGCAATATACCCTGAAATCGTTACGATTTTACGTAGAGATTTATAGTCAAATTTCGTTTCTAAAATCAAGCAAGTGTCTATATTTTTCAGTACGTTTTAAATATATTCTTGATAATAACGGATTATCACAACGTAAATAAACAGGATTAATAGGCTCTTGTAGAATCAAATATCCAGGAGGTACTTGCGGCGTAAATGTATATAAATTTATACCCTTATTGAGCTTTATGTTTGTTTTCAAGATCTATTTGATAGCTGTGATCAATTACATCACATACAAGATTGACTGAGATTGTTGAAGTTATATTTACATTTCCTGGTGAAATACGTCTGCATCCACCGTATGGATCATTGTTATGTTTGAGAATATTTGACGATAGGGTTGTTTTTCTCTATGCATCAACGATTTGTGGAAAATGTTCATTGATAATATCATTTACCCGTATTTTTAGTTCGTTCATATCAAATTCTGGTATTATAAATGTTTGCTAGACCTGCTTCAGTTATTTTATAATGATTGAGAAATATCTTTTTATGAATAATTATTCATTTTTTTATTGTGGTATTCTACTAATTACAACACATGCATTATCAATAACTATTTTATTAACATATTTATTGTCTGAAGTAATTTGATTTAAATGTTGTATTGTTTCAATGATTCATTTTTTTAGTTCGTCATTAGGTTATTCCAAAATAAAAATTTTGAATAACTGTTCTAATTCAGCAGATATAATTGTATGTTCATCTTTCATTTGCTTAGATAATAATTTGAATATATCTTCGTTAACAATATGTCTATTATTTTCTCTAGTTTTTATGATTATATAAGAAGTATATAATAAATACTGAATAGAGTATAATGGAGATCTTTTTCTCCTCTCTATATTTTGGAACTGTTATAAAAATTTTCTCATCTGTGAGAAATTCATTTAACTTTGGTTCAGTGGTCATTGATATTCAGGTGGAATTTCAGGCCATCCTAACACTGATCTGATTGATGATAGATAAATATCTACAACATAATCTAGAGATTTTATTTCTATCGCAGCTGATAAAGTTGGTTCGTGAATGGTGATAGCTATTTATAGATTTAATTATGCATTGGAATTCATCATTGATTTGATCGATTTGATAAATGCCTGTGGGAATTCCAACAACTGACCAGTCGAGAGTTCCTCTTCTTTATTTTTATTTGCAAATACCGGTGAATTATTTGCTGTCAATCCACCTAATGATTTTGATCTGATACGTGGGCAGCTGTAAAAATACTCGAAATTGTGCTAGCGCCATTTATTTCGCTAGAATTGCAGTTGGAAAGTTAACACTAAATTCTGGATTAGTTGAGCTCACTGATATCATCGTATTTTTCTAAGGAGTTGTATTAACGACATTCTGCTGAAGTATCTCGTTTGAATTTGAATTCTTATTTAAATCCTGACTTTCTAAATCAGCGTGGATTCTATCAAAATCACTGCTTCCTTGTAAATTTTAATTATCTCCGTGAACTCAAAATCCGATATTTGTCCATCACTAAAGTTTGTTGATAATAACGAGGATAATTTGGAGTATGCTAACGTCGCTGTGTGTAATCTTGTTATATAATCATACAATTTTGCAGTTGTGCCCGTACATCTTTTTTTCCGATGATATTAAGAGGCTAGCAATTGTTGTTGCGAGTGAAACACAAATTGTTACAACTGCTGGTGATGTCATTGTTATTTATAGTTCATAATAATATTCCGGTTCTAGCAATAACAGCATTATGTCAACGACAACTACACGTCTGTAATAATTTTTTGTACTTTAACTTTATACTCTTTAACAATATTTTTTAGTTTTGTTTGCCATTCTTGTGCTTGATTATATCTAAAACGTTGAACGTTGATTGGGAAACTCATTATATTTTAAGTAGGTGGGAATTTAGCAACTAATTCAAGACACCAATAATACAACACGTGGTTGCCTTTTTCTTCAGGTTCCACCACGAATGTTCTCTCGTCATTTTGATCCAACATATGTAACACACATTGTGGTGGATATCGTAAATGTCGTAGTACCAATCTGTATAACCCGGTAACCTCAACGCGATGTTTGATGGATTTATTAAGTGGTGACCATAATGCTGATTCAGATGTTACGTATCTACTACCCGATGGGTAATTATTTTTATATCAGAGAGCTTAATGTCGATGTCTGGTGGATTTCCAAATGGCTCTATTTATGTTTCTACGAAATATTTGTAAACGTTTGTACATGATTAGAGTATTCAGATCTAAATGTAGCCATTCCATCATTGATTGTCATTAACGAGTTCATCATCGGAATGTTGCTATCATCGACATATTTCTTCAATGCAGCGTCATAGCTTGATTCTGGTTCTCCAAGATCAGTAATTTTATTATTAGTCATATTGATAGAACAAGTCATTGTATCACGATCATTGATCTCATTTCTAATCTTGTTGTTGCTGCTATCTACATATATTGTTGTTACCACATCATCATCTGGTATTGGTTTTATCATACTAATAATTGTATTTTACTCATATTGAAATCGCCGTACATAACATCTTCAGTTCTTATGATACGTCCAGCAATTTCTCTCATGATTGATATAATTGATTCATCTGATTTTTTAATTGTATCGTTTTTAGTAATCACCACTAAGTTATTTTCTGTTGCATCTGGAACCCGTAGAATAATATCTGTCGACGGGATATTACTCCCCTTAAATCGTCCTTGTTTATCCTGGAAAACAACTTTGTCTTGGTCCAAATTTGCAAGACTCAAAAGATTAGCGAGTTCATCCTTGACTTTGTCAAGGGTTGCATATTTAGATAAGTCTCCTGGCGGAGTCTTACTAGGACGAGAAGATATTCCGTAAATATCTACCTTTATACTTTAAGGTCTGTTTAAAATGATTAGCGACCTCTTGTAACCTCGTGTACGACTTTATGAGGCAGTAATGTTGATGAAGATATGTCGTCGAGTACAGCAATTGCTTCACGCCCGCATATTGACGGATCTGTCATTGGCTGTGTTGGTAATGTTGAATTCCACGTGGATCAACTGCGTAAGCCACCCAATGAGTACCAGGACCAGAACTATTATCGAGATTAATGATACCTGTTTCAATATTGTTTGGTTGTTTTGGTAATTGATCACACATAAAAACACCTCTGACATTTTATATTTAATTATTTTAGTAGCATCAAGTAAATCAAAATTTGACATTGGACGGATTAGCGAAGTGTTTTTGGAAGTCTCAGACCTTTTCCGTATCGATAAGAGGTTCCTGGTAATCATAGACCCCTTTCCCTCTTTTTAAACCCTTGTCCTGTTGCGTTCTTTAATGCCATCCCAGCAGCAGTTCCAACAGCACCAAGTGCAGCTAATTTTGATACAGCTTCAGCGGCTATTAACGCTGTTATAGCTGCAAGAAGTGGAAATACACCGCCTGTTTTAATTAAGTCTTTAACCGCACCAGCAGAATGATCGAATTTAACGTTTGTTTCTGATTGTTTCGCGTTATTGAAATGCCTGAGTTAACGTTCTGACAATGATAGTTTATTTTGACCCCTGTGATTTGATCTTTTTTAGTGATATTTTTATTCCGCAGTTCTTTGCTGAATTTGATTGAAGCTTTTTAATCTGACCCGGAGTCAGAGTAACGCTAACATGATGATATGCCATTATAAATATATTGAGCGATGTAATTACATGTTTTCTACTGGAGCATCAATAACTCTCATTCTTCCACCAACACCTTAATGTAGCATTGCTTTGTCTTAGAATATAACAGAGATTGCTATGTAACCATCAGAAGGCAGTCATGCTACACGAAAATTTATATCAACGACAGATTGCCTGAAGAAATCTAAATGTTCCAACGAAAAGTAATAGATTGGATATAATGTTTTGAAATCCCGTTGAGATATCTGCAAACCATTGTCAACATTTTGATCACGCCCCATAAATGTCATCAACCGATGTCATCATCCACAATGACACCTGGAAAGATGATTTAGCGACAATTCGGATATTTTTCGACAGACTCACTAATGCAAATTTGACAATTAATTTATCTAAAAGTGAGTTTTGCCGTGCTTGTGAGTCATCTCTACGACATATCGAGGGGCATAGACAAGTTAAACCTATATTTGATATGATCAAGGCCATCTCTGAATTCCCGGTGCCTATCAGCAAAAAGCAACTGATGCGATTTTTGGATATGGATGGATACTATCGGAAATTTTGTTCCAGTTTTTCCATAATTGCTGAACCCCTGACAAATGTATTGAGCAAGGAACCCAAGTTTCATTGGTCTGAAAAATGTCAGGAGGCTTTTGATAAGTAGAAAAGCCAGAGTGTACCAGTTCTTACAGCTCCAAATTTCAGCCAATCATTTAAACTATCTGTTGATGCAAGTGATGTTGGGGTTGGATCAGTATTTATTCAAGAACACAAAACTGGTGTAGATCATCCAGTGTGCTATTTTTCTAAGAAACTAAATAAGCACCAGATAAATTATTCCACAGTCAAGAAGGAATGTTTGACTTTAATATAGGCATTGCAAGACTTTGAAGTTTACATTAGTTCAGCTCCTCCGATTATTGTGTTTAGTGATCACAACACCAAACAAACATCGGCAAGATGAAAACAAACATCAGAGATTATTAAGGTGTAGTTCAATCTTGTAGAAATATAATATTGACATCAGGCACGTAAAGAAAAGAGACTATTGAGAAGCAGATGCTCTTTTACGTGTATAGAAATATATTGTTTCATGTATACTTCGTGTCATTGATAAGATTTCATCTTATGTACAAAAAATAAACACATGTATAATTGACTTTAGAAAAAAGAAAGCTTTACTGCATAAATCTTTCTTTTTCTTTATAAGGGGAAGTGTTATGTATACTTAATTTAATTGTTTGTTTGTTAGTTTAATTTTTTGAATTTCATTACATACTATTGTAATGTATACTGGATTTTACCGTGTCCAAAAGTGAGTTCATTTCTGCTTGACCTGACTGACTTTATTTAAATTTCATTTTATGTAAACAATTATTACATAGATAAATTGTTCTCTCACACCCATACCACATTTCAGAACCGGCATTAGGCCGGTTGGACCAATTTGGCCCCCCTGTGAGCAGGGCATTTGGAAATAAAGTTTCAAACAAGTTTTATGTAATATTGAACTTAAAATTTTCTTCCATCGCTTTAAAATTACAGTCTCTCTCTCTCTCTCTCTCTCTCTCTCTCTCTCTCTCTCTCTCTATATATATATATATATATATATATATATATATATATATATATATATATATATATATATATACACAAACGCGTGGGGCCACTACATCGGTCCAATCGGTCTAAGGTGGTCCCTGCTTACAATGGGCAAATGGGAGCCAGTAAAATCTTTGTTTATATACGTGTGCAAAAATTTATTATGTAATTCCTTAATGAGAATTTAAGATATTTGATTAATTTATATTTGCAGCCAAATTTCTCATTTTTAAGTTTAAATAAATAAGATTAAGCTATCTTTGGTTTTCAGTTCAAAACTGACACGGTTCCAAGCAAAGTGCTCATAGTGACCCCCTGCTGTACGGAAAAAATTAAAATCTATTCTTATATTAGATTCTATCTTACAAATGTGCTCTCTCTCTCTCTCTCTCTCTCTCTCTCTCTCTCTCTCTCAGATGGACGGACAGACGGGAGGACAAGGTCGTTGATTACCCAACTTCCTCCCCGACCTTGTAGGTCACCGGCCATACTCTATAATTTTTCTTTTTGCATTAGATTTGCATTACATGGTTAAACGTAGTTATACTCGCACAAAAACGGAAAAAAGTATCAAGTGTAAAGAAGAAATAATTTAATTACTCGAAATAAAAGTATAAAACGCTGTTACTTCCCCTTAGTTACGATTTCCCACCTATAGAGGACGCCAACCGGAAATGACGTACATGTATCCCCACAAGGCGAAGTACATGCTTCTTGTCGAAAAATAAAACACTATAAGTTATAGATAGGGAACATTTAGATAGAACTATTGAAAACTAATTTACTGTTCAGCCTTATATCGATATGCGTGCACGACGCACTAGATAGTGTCGCTTTCAAAACTGCTCCATTGTTTCAATTTATTTTCAAAACTTCCGTTAATACAGGCAAAAAGAATGCTGGCTTACCTATGTCAGCTGACTTTGTAAAAAAAAAAAAAAAGAAATCGGCACACTTAAAAGAATCCAAAGGAACCAGAGTTGGCTTGTTTATGTCTGCCGACGTCATGAAAAAAGTCAGCACACTTAAAAGTATCCAAAGTCAGTTTACTGGTTGGCTTGCTTTGTAATAAAATAACCTTTGCATTTAGATATCCTGTCGGTAAATTTAAGCAATGAGTTTATTGCTCGCTGACAGTTATGCTTATTCATCACCCGGGCTTCTATTTGTTTGCCAAATGTAATCATAATTGATACAAATTTTCATTGATGGTCGTAAGTTAAATAGTATACACAGCAATAACTGCTTTTATAATACTTTTGTAATCCATGATAACGAAAAGATTATCATTTGCACCCACAGTGAATGCATTTTCAAATAATACTTTTTATTTGCGAGAAACCGTCGAATAGTTAACCTTAATATTGGTCATTTTACACATTGTAACGTATCATGCGTGAATCCCAAGAGCCTTCAAGCAATCGCGTGGTATTCCCGTCTCATCTGCGATTTTGTTATCTGACATAAGCGATACAGACTACAGTAAGGATGCATACGCCAGCCGGTATCTGCTACTTATACGGAGTTTGTGGATATATTCTCTTTCTTTAATAAATTTCGCATGATGAATAAAGAAGGAATAAATGATAACATTGCAATGGTAGTTTCTTTCATTTTATTTTCAAATACTTGTTTTGTTTATCTATTGTATTGTACCGGGGAAGGGGGGGGGGAGGCACAAATTCAAAACAAAATTATCTCGTTTCTCAAGTCTTGTGACATAAAACTCGATGAAAAAAGTTTCACCATATCTTCTGGGTCAGGAAAAAAATAATTATTGTATCGAGTACCGATATATACGGTAAATAAGGTATATATATATATATGATTCTACAGACTTGTACATCTATAAATGATGAACGTCCCAGAGTAATAACTCATATTTCTTCTTTTTAATCCTATTGAGTTCATATTGATTATAATAATGTTATATAAAGAGTTTGATCAAAGTCTACACTCTGCAAGTTCGAAAATTATTATGATTATTTTCATCATTAATGGTTCACATATGCAGTAACATTACTTTACTGTAATCCTTTATTTGATATATTTTACTTACGCTCTTTCTATCCCTCTTCTCATATGCACCATAGAGCTTTTTACGGGATTTAGGAGGATTTAGGACTTTCCCATCCCTCACCCTGTTCTATCCCGCAGCTTCAATCCACCATATTTGTCGTACAAAAGCACGATCGTAAGATATATCACTTAGACATTTACGTGGGGAAATTAAACTCTTGAATGGTTTGATTTAATAGAAGGGATAAATGTACGTCATATCCGTTTTTGGCACGCGGAAGCTACCGATTGTTTACGGAGACTGCCTAATATTTTTTCGTTTAAAAAGCGGATTTTTTTAAGTCTATTAAACAATGTTATAGTGTGCATACATAACAAATGCATTTTATTTATGCCTATAATAATATCACATGTTTGTACAATATAAGTGGCCAGTGACCTTTAAAGCAGCGATACTTCCAGCTGCCACGTGACTCACAACCTGTTTTTGACTTTGGCGAAAGGTTACCTAATTTCATGGCCGTTCTGTTACAGCAGTCTATGCATTGATAGCATTTTTAAAAAATCCCAAAGAATTCCAATGTACCAAGAAATGACGTCAATTTGGTATTAGCCATACTCAAAAGCTGGTAGGGGACGTATGAGCTTACGAAAAAAAAAAGGGCAACGTTTCATTTTAAGTTAGGGTTGTTACGTATTTCGCCGAACCGTTTGGTGTTCAATAGCAATATGTGGTTTAATATGTTATGGTGTTCGCACACCCTCCCTTTTTTAATGCACCCCCTTTCCGATTTTACAAACAAAAAGCATCAAGGATACAAAACAAAATGCGCAGAACTTGGCCATTTCATTCATCACTATCTAATTTTTAATGTCTTTCTCGCCAGGGGATCCCAAACACTGTTAACCTGTTGGTGTTTCGAATCAAACTAGAGTTTGTACTGGTTTTTTTTTTCTTTCTTCTTCTTCTTCTTCTTTCTTATTTCTTTAATAACACAGTCGCCAAATTTGCATGGGCGTCTATTTTTTAAAGCAACATATGTGATGTAGTAAACGGTCTTGCTAATCTCAATTTTAGAGTTACATGTATATGAGAGTGCTTTCTTTCATTTGCGCAATTAATTTTAAGAAATATTAAACTGCTCTTAACAACTATTTGACGCAGACAACACAGTTTTTGCTAATATGGACTATTTTAGAAAATGACACGGAGCAGTCTGCTCGTTTAGATCGAAAACTTCCGTTTGATTTGAAATGCTAATGCGTTGGCAGTGTTAGGGACCATCTGGCAACCACAGGTCCTGGACGCGAGCTTGATGTTGAAAGAAAAACAAACAACCTGAGTATATAGACTCTCTTTTATAGTATGAAAAATGGGATCCTATGTCAGAACGGGTCTTGCGGGTAATATGAGGTAATTTTGTCACTCGGTATGATTTTGTTCCTTTCGATTATCGATTTTCTTCAACATCAAGCTCGCGTCCAGCACCTGTGCTGGCAACAATCAGGTTACAAATTATAAATTGATAAATGAAAGCACTAAGTTTTGTCCATTTTTATATTCTTAATGCTTTTCCTTTTTAAAATCGGTAAGGGGTGTAAACAAGCGGTAGGGTGTGCGAATAATGTAATTTCTCAAGGAGTCACGTGTTCCATATTTTAATTCCCTTTAGGTGGCATCCCTTGTTTAAGTTATTTTAGCCCATTAATTACGCCCATTCTTCAATTTTATCAAAGTCCTTTTAACAATAATCAACAAGTATTAATACAAAAATGCGGGTAACCCGTCATAAGATTAAATTACAACATGTTTTGGATAGTGTATTAATTCAAGAACAGTAACTCTTTCTGTCGCTAAGCTGACGAACAGTAACTCCTGCCAACTTAAGATTTAATTTATAGTCTGCATTATTAACATGACAATTAAACATAAGCTGTAATGCTCATTTTACTGATAACACAATTACAACAGAGACATTAACATAAGCATTATTTGCAAGACGTGAACATATGGAATAATATATGAATACAAGGAGACAAATCACAAGACGTAAAATATAAGCAAGATAAGCACATTTTAAAAAGGCATTGAAAGAATTAGTGTTTAGGTAACTAATAAAAAGGACGCATTTGGACCTGAAAAATGTAAAAACTTAAATCATTCCCTATAAATAAAATCCGGACTATTAAAAGCATACGTATTTTTAAATTAAAATCATGCAAAGATGCAAATTATTCCTTATTTAACAAATTTGGGCAAAACAATTACGGGGAAGAAATATTGGGGTAATTTACTGTAAACAAGACAAACAGAAAAACTAACCGTCAGACATGTATTAGTTGTCGTCATCATGTCAGGAGGGTATTATTTGTGGATATTATATTTGCAATCTTTACAATTCCAGCATGTAATGAAGGAACTGAAAGAATTGAAATTTGATTCCTATCTAAAATGATTTGTCATCACATTCCGTAGAACGGCAGCTTTGTGTCTAATAAATATTCATTCCAAAGAATGGCAACTTCGTGTCTAATAGATATTCATTCCAAAGAAGGGCAACTTCGTGTCTAAAAGATATTCATTCCAAAGAATGGCAGCTTCGTGTCTAATAGATAGTCATTCCATAGAATGGCGACTTCGTGTCTAATAGATATTCATTCCAAAGAATGGCAGCTTCGTGTCTAATAAATATTCATTCCATAGAATGGCAACTTCGTGTCTAAAAGATATTCATTGCATAGAATGGCAGCTTTGTGTCTAACAGATATTCATTCCATAGAATGGCAACTTCGTGTCTAATAGATATTCATTCCAAAGAATGGCAGCTTCGTGTCTAATAGATATTCATTCCATAGAATGGCAACTTCGTGTCTAATAGATATTCATTCTATAGAATTGCAGCTTTGTGTCTAATAGATATTCATTCCAAAGAATGGCAGCTTCGTGTCTAAAAGGATCCATGCCCTGGAAGTCGGTTATCTGCGATTAGCAAGCGTGGAAGAGCCTGCTGTGGAGATGCTCGATACAGTGGAATTTCATCTGCTGTCTGTAAAATATTGTAGAATTATTTGAAGCACAGAAAGGTCTCTGTAAGGTGGGTCCCACATTTGTTGACGGATGATTAAAAACAGACTCCGGTTAAAATCGTCAAACAGCTACTCTCCATACAGAAAAAATATACAGACTTTTGAATGAAATTGTCACAGTGATGAAATATAGATTTACCGTTTTCAAACCGACTTAAGACAAAATGATAAAGGTCCCATCGGAGAAAAGTAATAGACATCACAAATTGATCGGCGAAGTTGGACTGTTTGAAACAAATTAATATTTGATGCAAAATGCCTGGACATCCATATACCTGTGATTGATTATACTGGACACTGTCACTGGTAATTTAATGCCACCCAAAGTTTTGTCAAAAGTTGTGGAGCACTACTGAACCACCAAACACGCACCCGTATCTGAGGTATCCATCTATTCAATGACAAGCATAAATACACTCAGTTTTGGAAAGGGTCAAATCCAGCATACAATGTCACATTACAATAGCAAGTAATGAAATAAAAAAATTAAACTAACAAAAAACAATTAAATTAAGTATACGTAAAACTTCCCCTCATAAAGAAAGAGAAACATTTACGCAATAAAGCTTTCTTTTTACTAAAGTCAAATATACATGTGGTATTGTTTTATATACATATTCATTCCATAGAAAGTATACATGAAATAATATATTTCTTTACACGTGAAAGTACATCTGCTATTAAATTATCCTTTTCCTTCACGTGCCTGATGTCAATATTATATCTCTGCAACATTAAACTATACCTTAATAATCTCTGATGTTTGTTTTCATCTTGCCGATGTTTGTTTCCTTTTTGTAATACGGTATTTCACATACCACTACACAGAGACTGGATCCGTAGCTCATAGTAGTTCTGTAATCTGTAGTTGTCTGTAATCGAAAATGGTACATGGATAACTGTAATCAATAATATGGCGAACTATGCAATCAGTGACATGGATAACTGTAATCAATAATATAGCGAACTATGCAATCAATGATATGGATAACTGTAATCAATAATATGGCAAACTTTGTAATCAATGACATGGATAACTGTAATCAATAATATATCGAACTATGTAATCAATGACATGGATAACTGTAATCAATAATATATCGAACTATGTAATCAATGACATGGATAACTGTAATCAATAATATAGCGAACTATGTAATCAATTATATGGATAACTGTAATCAATAATATGGAGAACTGTGTAATCAATGATATGGATAACTGTATTCAGTAATATGGAGAACTGTGTAAGCAATGACATGGATAACTGTAATCATTGATATGGCAAACTGTGTAATCAATAATATGGCGAACTATGTAATCAATGACATGGATAACTGTAATCAATAATATGACGAACTGTGTAATCAATGATATGAATAACCGTACTCAATAATATGGATAACTGTAATCAATGATATGGCGAACTGTGTAATCAATTATACGGTGAACTGTGTAATTATTGATATTGCGAACTGTGTAATCAATGATATGGCGAACTGTGTTATCAATGATATGGGTAACTGTAATCAATGATATGGTTAACTGCTCCTTGATTATTGCATGTACTGAGTGTTTATTCCACGGCTTATTGATTGTCTGCAGATGATGAAGCAGAAGTCGTGGAAAATAGTGTAGAAGTCGTGGAAAATAGTGTAGAAGTCATGGAAAATAGCGTAGAAGTCGTGGAAAATAGCGTAGAAGTCATGGAAAATAGTGTAGAAGTCGTGGAAAATAGTGTAAAATCATGGAAAATAGTGTAGAAGTCATGGAAAATAGTGTAGAAGTCATGGAAAATAGCGTAGAAGTCGTGGAAAACAGTGTAGAAGTCATGGAAAATAGCGTAGAAGTCACGGAAAATAGCCCAGAAGTCGTGGAAAATAGTGTAGAAGTCGTGGAAAGTAGTGTAGAAGTCATGGAAAATTGCGGTGCAAGCGGTCTCCTTGCCAAAAGAAAAATGTGTGTGCATGTAGTGATTGTAAAGGTGAACACACCAATAAAAATGGATGCATGTACATAAAAGTGTCTGTGGACGTTTAACCTTATAAAATATGACACTGTGACCTACTTTTTGCATATATTAGTATTCACCGAAAAGAACGTGCTATGTGGCGATGACTCGACAGGATTAATCAGCCGTCATTTGGAATTTCACATATGCAGTACAATGTACTTAGATGTTTTCATTAAAAGGGTCTGACGACTTTTCCAAAGCAGTTATTTGGGCTGGACTTCATTGTGTTTGAAAACTCCAGTTTGCTTAATGTGTCGTCCCGATGTTAATTTGCTAACTTTAATAACTAAACTTTCCACAAATCTGTTTTGAGTTCCTACCCCCACCCCACTCCCAACATACCCTATAAAGTATAGTGTATACACTACAAACTCCATGTCTGACTTAAGAATAATGTCCAAGAAGTAGATAAGACCTATCTATTTAAAAAAATATCACACGTTTTGTTTTAAAACTGCAGTTTTACTCAGTTCCACTGACGCTCCCTTCGGTAATTATGCTTGCAGAAGAAACGGAACGGGGACATAATATCATCGATCAAAAATATATTCATGTCGTGTTTACTGTCTCCATTACAGTGTGAGTGCCCGCTACACCATTCTTCTTTTATAATAGTCAAACTTTCCTTCGCTTACAAGTGGGATAGACAATCCACAGTTCAGTTTACGTCATGCATACGCGCTAGACCATTCTCCTAAATTGGTAAACCATATTTGTACGAAAATTCGAAAGATCATCTAACAAGGATGTACTCGTAAACTTCAAGAAAGAAAAGACGAAAAAAAACGAAAACAGACCCAAAGTACCCGTAAGTAACACATCAAACTAACACTAGAGGATGCAATGATTCGAGCATTCTCGTCCTTTTCTGGTGGCGATCTATAGTTTCGTATTTTGCATGTTTCATTTTTTTAAAGGAAAAGAATTTCTCCGATTTTCCTCACTGATTATACTAGCTATTTCTTTTTTTCATAAAAATAAGTCCTTGTATATCTTAGCTATTGTTCAAAGAAGTTTCAATGCCCTATATTTTGGTATATGATTGATGGGTATAATATGGGTTAGAGAGTATACAGTTTGGCCTTCAGTCAAATGCGTACCTTTTAAAAATCCAAAAATATTGCTAGCTCCGCTTGGTCATTTTTACTTGCTCGACTTTAGATGTAAATTGTCAACAACAAACAAGAGCCGATAACTTTATGTTGTATATATTGTACTTCATTAAATTCACTTTCAGCAACTGTTATGGTCTGGTCTGGCAATGTTCCTGATTGTTTTAACAAAAGGGAGCAGTCAATTTACATAGCTATGTGCTTACATGTACAATTACCACAAGTACAATATCCAAAGAAATTTCAGCCACCGTGCATTGAAGTAACATAGAGGTATAGCAACATTCTCTCCATTGTGCTTGTTGCAAATGTAAACAAATTCACCTTTCACTTGCCACTCTCGCAGAACTTTGTAATATCTGTAGAGCGCCCTGTCAAACCCGATAATTCGGATGCACACTCTTCGCAGTGATTTACCTCCCTTGGATCAGATAACACCACTGCTTCAACGCTTTAAATTGTGCGGTAAAGTAATTTCTGCCAAGACGCTTTTACGTCTGTTTTATGTATAATCGTTCAGCAATATACATGTGTTGCGATACCTAGAACTTCGCAACATTTTGCGCACACTAAGTAACTTTAGTGCATGAAATCCTGCAAATTTAATCAAGGGTTGACTGGTCGAATAATGTGTATTTGTACGGTAATTAGGGAAGTAAGCACGATGCAAGTCAATGACAGACAATCAGCATGGTCCTTACATCTCGTACTCTTTCAGAACTCACGGTACTAATTCAGTTCCCATAGTAAACGTATGGAACCATGACGCTATTAAAAATTCAGTAACTTTAATTTATGAATGCCCATGGTTAGACCTACACTTATCAGTATAGACATATCCACGATGCTAGAAAACCCCATGAGCCTCGAATTTTTGGTATCTACATGCACAGGCGCACGACGCGACCTTGATGTTGAAAAAAAAAGCAATAGTGTGAAGGAAAAAAAAATCATGCCGAGTGACAAAATTACCTCATATTAGCACATGACGATTCTGACCAAGGACCCTGTCTATCATACTATAAAAGAGACAAGGAAAGCAACTTCCAAAAACTTCGTTCCACGCTTGACCCTTTATTTTCTTTTGCTGTTTCCGTTTTTGAAGGCACACGAGCATAATCTATTACTTGTTTTACTTCTGAAATATGATTATATTCCTCAAGCCATCACTGATTATTCTGAGTTGCACCAAACTGAAGATACAGGTTCCGAAACGTACGAATTTCCCAAATTTTGCCTGCTTGTGCTCCAGGTTTTTGTGTGAAGTACTCGGTTAGTTGTAAGGAAAGATAATAATACACTCAGTTACTTCATGGCATATGAAAGATAGTAGGGAAATAACATTTCAAGGAGGTTGTACATCTTTGAAATGTTGATCTGTGTCTTTTGATCTCTTATGCAAAGTCTTAAATAACGAATTCCAGCTATTATTCATTTTTCAATGAGTATAACAATAATAATAATAATAATAATAACAATAATAATGAGGACTTTGTATAGCGCCTAATCTTTACAAGCTCTAAGCACTTTACAACATTTGACAACACCTATAACATAAAAACATATATACTGATATGATTACAAAAACAAACACCATGAAATTAGAAAACATGAAAAACATGCTGAAAATATTTAAGGTAGGAAACATTATTAGGTCTTTAAGTTTGTTCTTGCATTCGAAATAAGTGAATTTTAAGAGCACTCTTGAATGGGATCAATGTGTCTTTGTGTCTGTGTTCAGTGGGCAATTCATTCCATGTTTCTGGGTCCTGGTATGCAAAAGAACGCTGTCCATATGACTTTGTTTTCATAGTGGTAACAATGAGTATGCGATTGTCAGAAGAGGAGAGTAAGTATCTTGCTGGTGTATACACATGGGTGAGGTCGGATAGGTACGTTGTACTGGAGTCCGTTAGTGACACGTAGCACAGAGAACAAATTGTTTTTGTTTGATTCTGGATCGAATGGATAGCCAGAGTATGGTACAGAGCAGCGGAGAGGTATGATCTGATCTGATCGTGGTACTCAAAGCATGATCCGAGCAGCTGTGTTTTGAACTTTTTGAAGTTTCTGGAGTAAATATTGAGATGAACCAGACAGAATTGAGTTACAATAGTCCAGTCTCGAAAGTACTAATGAACACCCAAGTGTTTTAGTGGCATCAACTGAAAGATAGTTGCGATTGTTGCGAGTATGAGATTGAATCATTTTGTACATTATATTATAAATGGAGTTTGCGTGTCCAATTAGTAAACTTTAATATATGTTACTAGAATGAGGCTAATTCAGCACGCATATTAAATAAAACATTTCTAGATAATTAAAATGTATACCGTCTAAAACGTGCAAGTAAGATAACATACAAATTGACTTATGGACTGACCACTAATCTTTCGGAGGAGGGGTTGCTGGGTTATTTCTTTCGAACCAGACTATTAAAATTTACTTTACAACGATCATGTTTGCAGCTAATATAATGGATATAGCAAATGTTTTCGTTAAAACTTAGAGCAATAATATTTTTATCAGTTATTTGAGAACCGAACATTTTTAGAAACAAACATCTAACCCTGTCCTCCCCAGAAATGAAATATAATTTGAATGACATCATTTATAGATAAGAAAGAACATTTCTTCATGTTGGTCATGCAACTGTGTACTTTTTAAGATTGATTGCACAGGTTGAATCACAATAATCCTTCTGAACATTTCTGGTGCAAATTTAAGAGTACCAATCAATAATTATAAGAACAATTGTTCATGCTAAAGTGAAATTAGCCTCTACCACATTGCCACACTGGCGCAATCAATGTCTCAGCCAAAATAAACAATAAAAGGAACGTAATGTAATATTAGACGTGTTTTATTGTCATGTTATTCCACATATATTGTGATAAGACACATCAAAGAGTATACTTCGTGCTTTTTATTTACACCTGTTTATTTCTACATATCTCATTCAATAACAGCTACAAATGCTTAAGAAACAGGTAGAGAACTGTACCTTAGATTTATATTCTTCTTGTCAATAAGTACCATGTAACTGTGCTAAGTACCATGTAACTGATAAGTACTATGCAGCTGTTTTAGATACCATGGATCTGTGCTAAGTACTATGTAACTGTCTTAAGTACCATGGAACTGTGCTAAGTCCCATGTAACTGTGCTAAGTACCATGGACCTGTGCTAAGTACCAATGGAACTGTGCTAAGTACTATGTAACTGTCTTAAGTACCATAGAACTGTGCTAAGTACCATGGAACTGTGCTAAGTACTATGTATCTGTCTTAAGTACCATGGAACTGTGCTAAGTACTATGTCTTAAATGCCATGGAACTGTGCTAAGTACCATGTAACTGTGCTAAGTACCATGTAACTGCGTTAATAAACAATTGCCGTAAATTTTATAAGCAGATATTTATTATTAATATGTCAAGCCATCTGCACATACTACATGTGCTTGAATCCGTAAAAGGTATAAAACAGAATAAAATCTTTGGATTAAAATGATACTCAAGGCACTCAACCAACTTGATTTATGTTTTGATGTTGTTTGACTAAAGACAGCCATTCTGGCTTTATAAGGGAAAGAATATTGACAAAGAGGCTGTGAGAAATAAGCAGAAAAACCAGATATCTCACTTAACTTCATATTAAGATAACTGAAATGATGTCAGACTGTAAGTAGCTCAAATTTTAAAAATATTGCATTAATAACAAATATAGCAGCAGAGGAGGTGAACAGACCTTTTGCTGGAACATCAATTTTGGAAAAATAAGGCTTCCTACGAAAATGAAACTACAAGGTCAATAATGCCAAACCAAGCCTCTAATTAACCGATAGTTTCTCTAATTGGGTTAGATTTTTGTCACCTAATTGTTGTCGTTAGTGTTTTTTTAAAAAGTATGCGCTCGTGTTTACCCACCGTGACGCTTCACTGAGGTCGAACCTCCTCTGCCGCTGTAATTAAATCATTGTTATTTCAATAATAGCACCAGTCATGGAGTCTTATACAGCCAGATTAGCTCGAGAGAGATTAGAAGCAATCAAAATAATTCTTCCCGTTCGTGATTTGTTAGACAAAAACAACAAGAACGTCAAGAACAGCAAGAAGGCACAGAACAGTTATTTAAACATGTTACAAAGGTTACTGAAAGAGTTGCAGAGGCCACTGAAGGTCTTCTTCCATCAGTAAGACAGACTTCTGAGCAAACTGAACAAATAGCAAAAAGAAGTAAACAAACGAAAGAGATTTTACGAGATATTCCAACTGAGATAGCTGCTACACAACCTCCCTCCGTAGATCAAGAAATACTTGAGGGTATTGGCAAAGTTCGTACTGAAATAGCCGATGTGAAAAAAAAAAACAGAACTTGCACCTAAACCTAAAGTAAGAAAAGAAAATATTGATCTGATTAAAAAATTTAAAGAAGGTGTTGTCGAAGAAATTAAAAATACTGAAAAAGAAAAAAATACCTGAATAAATATTAATTAGTATGTTTAATAAATCTAGTATTTTAAAACCAGGTTATGAAAATTTAAATGATGATAATCTTATTAAATGGATATATTGCATATTTATTAACAAAAAACAAGCCAGAGATGATGATTTAGAATATAGAAAACTTGCTGATGACGTACAAAGACTTTATAGCGAGACACTGAAACAAATTTCTCAACAAAAACCTCTTCCGCCGCAACATTCTAGACAAGATCCCTTACATAGGCTCCCTCCACCTCGGCAACAAGTAGAACGACAAACACAGTTTCCTCAAATAAAACCTTCCAATCCAATTCTTCCATCAAAATTTGAATTTTCTCAGCAATAGCAATCTTATTCACCGCAGCCAGAGATGATGTTGGAACTGTCTAGAGAAGAAAGGATGCAGAGAGAAGAAAAAATGAAGCAGAGAGAAGAAGAAAGGAAACAGAGAAGAAGAAATGAAGCAAAGAGAAACTAGACTGCGTGAGAAATTGCGTTTTTCAATAAGTAAGGAAAGAGCTCCTGGTGATGATTCCTTTGGCGCTACTGGAAGTGGTTTGTCAGCGTAAAGTGGTCTATTGCTTGTCCTAACAATGTTAGTTCTGACGTAGAACGACTGGAAATTCTGACTGGAGGGAAACGTGCTGGAAATAATTATCCAGAAATGATTAATGAAGCAGCTGATATCTGTCGAAGATTATTTACAGGCGGTATCATGGGCATATATGTTTATCGGTCTCGTATCGATGAAATCGTTGATGATTATCACAGTGATTAGATAACTAAATAATAAATAAGATAATCGTACACAATGCTCAACGTGGACCTGTAATGGTAAGGGTGATAAATTCGCGATTACTTACTTATAAAGCGATTTACGGTGATGGTGTTTTTATGCTGGATCAGTTACCTATCAAACCAAACAATATTGAAACAGGCATTATCAATCTTGATAAAGGTACGTGCCTTGGCACTCACTGGGTGGCATACGCGATTGATCCACGTGGAATTGTTTATTTTGATTCGTATGAGTTGGCTCCACCAAAATTAATTTATGAATTACGTAAACACAATAAAAACCCCAGTCTGGTATTCAACATTACCAACACAAACAATAACCGATCCGCCAATATACAGCCGTGAAGTGATTTCTATACCGACGCTATAACAGAGTCAACATTACCAACTCACAATGTCGTCCACGATTATACAAGTAGACCATTTAAATAGATCTTAAGGTATAATGGTAGATATTTACGGAAGATCTTCGTTCAAAGACAAGAAAAAATTCGACGACATTGATTTGTCATTACGCGACTAAAGATGAACTTGCCGATATTATGAACCTCTCTGGAGTTGACCGAGAAGAAGTTGTTGTTTTTCAGGATAAATACGGTGTTTTAAAGACGAGTAATATCAAATGGAATGACATAGTTCGTAAAGTTCTCTGTTCTGCTACGTATAATATTCCAGTATTAGAATTAGTGACTCAAATATGTCAATCGCAACTATTAGAAATGAAATTGCAAGAAATGTTGCTGATCGTTTACGATCTACCCGTGATACAATGACAGGTGAACTCAGCATGAATGGAAATAGAATAGTTGTTTTAATAGATCCAACAACTGATGAAGATTCTGCAACAAAATTATATGTAGACAATAACTATAATACAGTAGATACTAAATTAACTACGCTGCGAGCTGAATATGACGCTCACGTAAATATGTTTCCAAATCTCCGTAGAAACTTTCTAAAACATAATGAAATCGCAGACGATTTCTTTGGAAGTCGGTTGACTGTTGACGTAAATCTCTCTGAAATTAACACAAAACTCAGCGATATTAAAACAGCTATATCAGATATTGAAACAATTAGAAAGAAAAAAAGAAACTAGATGTCACAGTGGAATTCCCGATATCGTTAAAACAATTAATTTGATTAACATTTCCCACAAGCAGATTACCAACGTAGTATACACAGCGTCATCAGGATTCCCAACATGTTCACAGCAAAATAACACTATCAAACATACTGCGGAAGTCACTGGTGTGTATAGGTTGTCCGTGTTTAGCGGTGCAAAATTTTGTATATTTACTACGTATCCTTGGCGTCATTCAACCGATAATTTTTTTCTGGAACCGTGTCTATTGTGTTAAATAAAGGAGACGAAGAAACATTTATACTGGAATCATCTAATAAAAAAAATTAACTGCAGCGTCGTACTGGTGGCGTCTGGAATTTGTCGCTGAAACATCTCAACTGATTACCAAATATAGTATAATGAGCACTTCAATCGACGTACACAATTTTAGGTACGATCAAGTGAGTGAATGGCAAACAAAACTAAAAAATATCGTTGACTAGTATACAATTAAGGAAAAAAGATACCGTAGACGCGAGGTTGTTATCGACGTTGTTGTTTATTCAGAGTCTGCTGTTATTGCCGAAACCTGTGTAATCTTATCAGCGTTAACACCATCGTTGGCACTTGTGACAATTTGCGTCTCAACCACAATAATTGCTGGTCTTTTTAAGAAAAAAAATATCTAAATTGGGCAATTATGTAGTAAAAATACACACAGCAACTCTAGCATACTCTAAATTGTCCTCGTTGATATCGTCAAGCCTTAACGATGGAACGATAACAGATTCTGAGTTTGACGTGATGGCCAAGATCTACAGCGAAGTGAATTTAGATAATCGGGATTTAAATAATAACGGAAATACTTCAGCAGATTGTCACAAATACAATACTGTTGAAAAGCACGATGATATCAGTAAGCTCAACCAACCATGAATTCGGCGTTGTTTTTCCAACTGCAATTCCAGTAAAAGAAATAGCTCCAGTACAATTGCGAGTATATTACAGCTGGCCCAATATTAGGTCAAAATCATTTGGCGGATCACCAGCAAATAATTATCTGGTGTTTGCAAATAGAAATCTCGACAATGGAACTCCTGACTGGCAGGTTGTATGAATACCAGCAGGTAGTTATCAAATCGGACAAATCAATGATGAATTTCAGCGCAGAATAAAATCTATAAAAAAAAAAGAGAATCCAAAATAGCTATAACGGTGCATGAACCAACTTTTTCATCCGCGATATAAATAAATTCACCAGATTACGCCGTTGACATTTATTCTTCGTCGATTATAAGTGTTTTAGATTTGCCCGAAATTGCACCGCCGGCGTCTACAGCAATACCTGAGCCTGCGCGATCTGATTTTACTTCGGATAAACGCTCGTACTGGGGAATTACTCCATTATATGAAACACACCGGTATTTTTATTGAGTAAAAACCAACCCAGACTATGGCTATATTTATTATAGCGTCAGATACAAAATAACGGAGTGGTGGTGTAATGGACGGAGACACTTTGAGGATAATATCTAGATTACTAATAAAATATTTCACTTACCTTTGTCCACTTGAGAATACAAACTTCCAGATTGACTGAGAGGTTTCGATTCCCCGTCTTTTATAGTTATGCCTACGCTTACACAGAAGTTTCAAGTGAATCAAATAAATTTGCAGAATGACTCGTCAATGGTATTTCCAAAAATGACTCAATTCACGTGATGACTCAATTCACGTATTATGAACGAGCGTACCTTGTGACCGCGGTTATTTATGGAATTTATCCGGTGAATTATAAACCCAGCGTTGATGATCTTGCGCCGATGAAATTATCAAGACTAAATTGTGTAGCCGAACGAATAACGGGACGTTTTACAAACGCGATACGTGGAAATGGTTTAACGGATCATCGACGTGAAAAAATAAACAAATGGGCTGAATCAGTCAAGGATACCGGAGCTACAATAAATGATGTTGTTGAATTAGGAAAGAAATGAACATTCCCAATAATAGTAAAAACGATACCTGGGGAGATTTTATACGAATCAAAGAATAAATCGAAGGGAGCTTCAATTGAAATTATTGATTATAATGCGCATACGTGGACTAATGCAGTAACTATATTTCCACAAAATCGAATTGTTAAATTTTACCAGGTAGATATGTTCGATTTTATTAACAAAATAAGTAAGAATGATACTATATCAGTATGGTTATTTAAGAGTTCTGAAAACGACAATGAATTGATTAGACCAGATGGAAGTATTGAATAAAAAAATAAGTTTGATCAGTTTATAAGACCTAGTGGCGAAATATATCGCAAAGAATCTCTCCACGAAAAAAATGAAACATCTTTATCGCTGAATATACCTCATGACACTGACGATGTCACTGATTAGTTGTTTTGCCGTTTCGTCAGTCGCGGCTTATTTTGCTCATAAGAAAAATTCGTGGAAACCAAATCGGTTTGATTTTCTTGAAGAAATACAACGTAGTTGTATAGAATGCGGACACGGAGGATTGTGGAATAGTAATTACGATCATAAAGATGTTATCTCGGTTGATATGGTCGCATGTTATCCGGGAAGTTTTCTCGGTATGAGAGAGTGTTCTGAGTATTTGAAGAGATTTGGATATCCCACACACCAGATGACCAGAGTATCGATAAATGGACTTTTAGATCTTGACTTGACTGGATTCGCCTGTATCGAGTCATTCGAGTTTGCTAAAGGTCTTCATCCGATTTGTTATGCCTGGTTTGGTAAACACTTTTCAGAAAAAATGTGGACACCAGTAGTTTTATTACGATTAAAGCTTCATGTAAAAATACTGATATCGTTGATTGTAAGTGAAACAATTATATCATATCGTTCTCAGAAAGAAGTTTGGTTACCGCCACAAAAGGAATATTCTGAAGAAGATTCTGATAAGACTGATTTTGAGAATAAAATAGCAAAAGTTGTTGGCAGAAAAATAATCGATAAATTCACCCAAGGAGGATCATATGATCATAAACGACATTGTACAAGACTGATTATAGACGATGCTGAGTTAGCTTTTATAATTAGTGATACAACGAATACACATACGTTTCTAAGTCGAGAAACAGTTTTCTTGCCAAAATGAACTAAATTAGGTACAATTGTGAGTTATATGGATGGCGAGTCACCGCAGTTTACTCATTTAAGATCTTCAATGCTCGCGTACGTTTCGATAAATCTATTATCGATGATAAATAGAGTTTCTGAGTTTGCTGTCCGAGTCGCTACGGATTCATTTTATATCAATTAAAAAATACAGGATTGCTATAACAACTACGTATCGGTACTTATGCATCATATGGTGAATTTAGAATAAAACAAGACAATATACTTAATTATTCTGAATCCGCCGACGTTGAAATTAAGGGTATTTATTACCAAAAAAGAAATAAATATCAAAATTGTCATCTGCGCCATCGGTAGATCATGTAGCTAAACATAAAACAGTTTATCTCATTGGACCTGGTGGTTCTGCTACAACAACTCGCGTGATTAAGTTATTCTTGAACAGTTGTTCAGAAATAATTGCATTAACAACTACACATAGACTCGTAAGAGAAATGAAAGAAAGAAATATTAAATCATGCACTTATCATAAAAATACTTTTCGACGGAAGGGAGATGACTGGACTTCTGAACGAATGGGAGAGAAATATATTCCAAGGATTATTGTTTGGGATGAATTATGTACAGTGTCGCTAGAAACGCTAAAAAATTTCTTGATTGGCTGTTATTGAAGAATACTGCAGTAATAATGCGCGGAGATCATGGTCAACCACCACTCTTTGTTGGATTGTCTCCACACGGACAGTTAAAATAAATTGTGGATTATTATGAAGAAATAACTGATGATCACAGAGCACTTGATCCAGAATTAAGGGAGTTTAAGAAATTAATCAGACTACAACCGAATAAAATTCAGTGTGAAATAATGCGTGAAATAATTTCAGAAACTCCTATTAACAATTTGTGGAATTTATGGAGACCAAATAATTTTATTGTGGCAAGTAGAAAGATAGTTCGAGTTACACTTCAACAACAATTATTTATGTTTCATAAACATTGTGACAAAATAAAATAAGCGCAACTTTGATCTCGATGCTGAATTTATCACGACATTGAAACAACAGCAAAATAATCAGTGTGCGAGCTGTGACACAGTAATGTTGCGGAGCAATATTCTTAATAATCAAAGACAATTTACTGTAGACAGAATTAATAGTAGTCTTGGTCATACACGGGAAAATACAATACTAACCTGTCCTAACTGTAATCGAGCGGATAGTTTACAAAAGTGATCGCGGCGGTAATTGTGTATCCTCGAGAATAATTTGTAATTGTTCGCGCACAAATCCACGTTCAGGAGCAGTTGAATTTAATCTGTAGATTGCAGGTCTGTCCGTGAATGCTAGAAATTTTATGTGTTGTAATACTCCAAATAGAATCTGTTGCTCTTTTTTTTACCGCCTTCAAGTTCACCAGGTTCATATAAATATCTTACAGTTATATTACCTAGCACTGGTTGTTTTTGAAAATTCGCGTCGTTGTATTGGTATGAGTTATGTGATCGCATCAAAGGGTTGCATGACAGTTGTTCGAGTGATTTCATTATATAATGCAGCTATCACACTTGAATTATTTCCTTCACGTATTGATATCCAAATAACCGCTCAGCAAGTGTTCGATTAAATCGTTCAACAATTTCCTGATCACGGTGAATTGCGGTATGTCCTCGTCTGATGTTTGACGTTATTTTGCTTCATCAACGACGATACTGCACCTTGAAATTCCTTGCCAGGATGAACCTGTAATAGTTGTGGCCAGCGTAGACCACCTTGTGGTCCAGATCCTCGCAGAAAAATTCGTTCAAACGCAGAAGCAACTTCAGTTGCTGTTTTAGCCGATAACGGATCTGCTTCCTTGTATCTACCTGCAACGTAAAGAACAGTTAGCGTGTATTTGTATGTTAATTTACGTATTCCAGTTTTGATAGTATCGTGTGGTAAAAATATTATATCCACCTGATGAATTTCATCTGGCACGCTGACATCAAACTGTGCATGCTGAATTCGTTTAGGCGGTGGTAGTCAAATTTGCCATATTGCCTGTCGTGCTAACCAATTTGCGGCCGCAGAACGTGTAGCATTTGCTGCATCAGCAAGTTTACTAATCGCTGCTCTACCCTTCCAATATCCTCTTGGGCTATAATAAATCGATTCCATTATTTCAATAATTGCTTGATTAATTGCTTGCTCTTAATAATAATTTACCTTTCATCGCAATCTTACCAACCAGTTAGCTAACGAATCTCTGAAAGATTTTTTTTATATAGAATTTAACGAGTGAATTAACTTCACATCTGCAAATATGTCGTTGCTGAAGATCTTTACCTTTATAACCTACATCATGAATATGACATGCTTTATCTATAGCGTTTATTGGATATTAACCAGGTTTTGGCTGATCTTAGTTATCAAGTCGAATATCAAGTCGTGTTTCAGGTCCACAATAATTATATCCAGGAAGATGTTTTTCTAATGGGTATTTAGCCCATGGCGTTCCTGGTAATTTCCCCAGTGACGTAGCGATATCACCACCTGATTGTGTCAGGGAAATAAATTTAATTTTTTGTGCCACATCTTACACACTTGCCTGTAACCGCGCACTTGCTATGTTTTGTTATTATTGTTGTTAATCCACTTGTGGGGGTGGATGTTCTGCATCAAACAGAATATAGATTAATATTATAAGTATACGTATGTAATTGATTTCTCAGCAACAACAAAGCAAGAACCAGTCAAACATCATCCAGCGTTACCAAATTCTATTAGAGCAATTATCATAGGTCCATCTGGGACTGGTAAAGCACAATTGCTACTTAATTTGATAATGAGATGGATTAAATTGAATCAGCTGTATTTAGTAGCTCCGTCATTTGATGATCAGCAATGCTATGAAGTGCTTAAAGATTTTAATGAAAAATGCAGAACTGTTTGATGAGAACGGCAATGATATTATTGAATTTATTACTGATATTGGTGAGGCCCCATCTGTAGATGACATTGATGGGAATATTAATAATTTAGTAGTTTATGATGATGTGATGCTGGACAAACAATCAAATCCAACTAGAATATTTTCTCGAGGCAGACTTAAAACACGGATGTGATTTATGTTACTCAGTGATATACACAAATATCAAAAGTGATAAGAGATAACTGTAATATTTTAGTTGTATTTAATGGAGTTGATACATATACTCTGCGAAATATTCATCAGACTTGGTGTAGCGGCCACATGGATAAAATTAAATTTAAAAACTTCTTTTCGCGAGCAGTCAACCCCGCACGGATTTATAACAATAAATTTACATGATCGTCTATCACGATATCGTTTAGGCCTTGATAAAATTTTTGGATGAGAGAGACTGATTTAACAACAGCAGCAGAGGAGGTGCGACTTAATGAAGCGTCACGGTGGGTAAACACGCGCGCAAACTTTAAAAAAAACCAAAAAAAAAAACCACCAACGACAACAATAAAGTAACAAAAAAAAACCTAACCTAATTAGATAAACTCTCGGTTAGTTAAAGGTGTTGTTTTGGCGTTATTGACCTTGTATTTTATTTTCGTAGGAAGCCTTATTTTTTCCAAAAAGGACATTCCAGCAAAAGATAAGTTCACCTCCTCTGCTGCTAAAAACTTAAAGCAAAAGAATAATTCATTTTTATTCTTAAAATATAAAATGATACTTTTAATTCTGTTTACTGACATACACAATGACTGTAACGATTTCCGTTATGTGGCATGGGTGGTGATGAGAGATTTTAAAACCACATGCCCCCTCTTTTAAGAACCCCATTGTCAGGTTATCTTTTTGTGGCAAAATGGAGCCACTCTTCCGTTTGTATTCCACGCTTAATTCAAGTTCGCTCAACATATCTGATATGTTTTCATGCAAACAAGTAGTTAGATGGCTTTTTAGAAGCTGTGTAGTATTTGTGGTTTTTTTTAAAGAACATGAAAATAACAGTGTCGTATCTACCTTAATTACAGAAGTTTTTCACAGAAGTAAATAGTGGATATCTACGTTTGTTTTACTAGATGTACGGAAAGCTTTTACGAGTGCAGTGGATACATTGAAACGTCACGAGTAGCGAAGCTACGAGCGTCAATACAAAATATTTTCACGTCACAAGTGGCGAAGCTACGAGCGTCAATACAAAATGTTTCCACGTTAAGAGTGGCGAAACTCCGAGCGTCACTACAAAATGTTTCCACGTCACGAGTGGCGAAGTTACGAGCGTCAATACAAAATGTTTCCACTTCACGAGTGTAATATTTCCTTGCATCTACTCAGAAACGTAGGTTTTCATTTTATTATGTGTTTTTTAAAAGCAAAATCTGCCCATTTGCACGGATATTCTCCGATATGTGCCAATGCAATAAACAGCTGCATTACAGCATCAATATAAGAAAGTTCCGAAATTTTACAAAAATTTTGGAACGGCGACGTTTTACAAATTTAGCTTGTACATATCATGCTTCAAATTGTGCATTTTGTCAAAATAATGACAATATTCGTATAAAAAGGAAGATATTTTTTCGTCAACACATTGCATGCGTGGATTAGTACCGTTGTTGTCCGGTAATGTAAAACCATCACAGATCTGTTGGATCCGAGACTCCAGAGTGTAACATGTTTTAACGACACTTTTGTTCGTGGTTGTATTGTAAGTTTGCTTTTAATACTTTACGTTATTTATTTTGTTTATTTGTACATTCTGACGTGAATCTATGTGTGGCCTTGGTAAGCTTGCAGTAGCAGAGGCATCATCCCATTTTCATTGTCGCTTAATTTCGGTTTGCAATGAACACTAATAAGCGCTTAATATTTTCGTCGTTTTCAGACACGATTGTAATGCGAGTTAAAATTGCTACTTTACCAAATATTTTATTATATCTAACCTCAAGTCTGTCTCTTAAAAATATGTACCGTTTGTAGTAGAATAGCGGTCTCAAACACGCGACCTGTGATGCTATTTCATGCGGCCCGCAACGACACACGGAAGTTGCAAAATAATTAGCAATGCAGGTTGTTTTCTTCACATGCAGCCAGTTTTGATAACATTTCTATTGTTACATCGTTTACTTCTTGTTTCCAACATTTCAACTGGCTACCATGTAATGTATATGATCCATTTTCGCTCAATGAAAAGGTTTCAGTGATGAGGCCCTCAGGCCGATGTATCTAGTCGTCATGTTGCCCTCGTAATGATTCAAGTCTGAGATCCCTGTAGTAGGGTATTAATGTATACAATGCTGTATCGGTAACACATAGCAAGCGATCGCCTAAGTTCGGTCACTGACAGATTCCATGATTCATGTACAAATCTAATTATAAAACGTTATTACATGAAGTCCAAGTTTTACTGTTTGGAGTTCGTTTAAATAATTTCTTGGTGGCATCTCGATGATTGCATAAATATATACCTGAGGTCTGTACTCACCTTGATTGCCGAACTACTTAAGAAAAAAAGATTTTATAGTCAATCATATATTTCTTTAATTGCATTTGACCGTGTAATTGGCTTCCAGTCGGCTTTTAGGACTCATCACTCCCATGTCACTATCTTTACTAAATTAAGCGACAGATGGTTGTAAGATTAGGATTAATATAAACAAATAAGTGTCCTATTTATAGATCTTAACAAACTAATCTATTAATCTTACACTACCGCTAGATAGACTTACACTGTACAAATAGGATGATGCTTCTCTGCATTGGTTCGAGTCATATCTTTTTGTCTGAACAACAGAACCCTGCAAGTTGCGATTAGTTTCAGTTACCAACACTAAAGAGGTTTTCATGGTGTACTACGTGGATTTATACTTTGACCTTTTTTGTTTTTGTTATATATCAACGACCAACTTCTAACGATTGAGTCTAGTATCTCTGATATAGTATACGGATGACTCAACTTTGCACACTTCCTCAGCAATCTAAATGACACTGAAACCGATATAAATGCTGACCTGAGGAATGCGAATGATTGGTGTTTCAACGAGTATCTTGAATCTCAATGCTGGTTAACCAAATGTGTCGTTTAATTAAATTAAGTTATTTTATGGGAGCAATTAAAAGCTTTGAATACTTTATGTGGATGACACTTTATCATAGTCCGTTCATGTACAAAATTTATATTATGTATTTCATTCCGTCCTGCCCTGATTGGTAGGGTTAAGGACCACCTTCCTCCAAATACAACATAATTATTACATAATGATAGCGTTTCTTAAAGACCAATATCCTTTGATTGACTATGTTCTATTTGTGGCAACGCATGCAGCAAAGTAATTGATAATATTTCCAAACAACACAAAAGAGCTGTACATTTGATTCTATATGAAATTTTCTGTGCTTCAGCCTTAGAATTATTTAAAAACGTAAGTTGGCCGACTGTCAAAAGAAGAAGCAGCCATCACAAACTTATTTACGTGTTCAAATATATTCATAACTTGTCTCCTGAATAAATAAACGAAAACGTCACATTGATTAATACCTCCATGTCATATCTTGTACGATCTACGATGAAGTTCTGAACTGCCTGTAGCAGAGTTATCCGAAAAGAGATGGATATGTGTTAAAGCAACATTGCTAATGGATTCTGTGTTGACACTGTCTTATCATCTCGTGCCAAGAGGTGTCCGCTTGTGGCAATATTTTATTCTTTAGCGGTGTTGATTTTCATAGTCACGACAAACTTGTTTTGTCCAGACTTTGTTATCTCATCAGTTTAAAACAAAAACAGAAATAGCTTTACTTTTTGACAAATGGGATACTCAAAACAGTCATATTACTATTAATCAAATAACACATTATGTTTCTCTGTTTCATGTTCTTTCGTGTTGTGTTTTACATCTTATTCGACATTTTTGGTTATTCTTTATTTTATTTTTTAAAAGTTCAGCTGCGGCTTATTAAACTCACTTGAACGTTTTCAGGTTGTCTCTCTAATTCAATACTTCTTGTATCTTTTATATTTGGTAGAGTCAACTTTTCGTATTCTTTGGTAGCTTTGTTTTCACTCTGCATTGTCTTGCTCACCTGCCATTTAAATGTAAAGTAAAATTGTAATATTCTTTTAAACAGTCTCAGTATGAACAACAGTTACCTGCAAAATGACTGTAAGAACAAATTGGAATAATGTAAATATAATGGTTAACTTCATAATTGATAAAATCATTATCAGTAATGTCTAATCTATTGTCCATGCTTGACTTTAGTGCATACTATAAAAGAGACTCTTCAGCTATGACCATAGCAACAAGCGCGGTTCAAGTTACACGTGCAAACAATACACATCTATATTCAGTGTTTCTGATAAAGCATTTTGCAACATTTTAAGATTCCTTATTTTCAGTTCGTTCTTGTGACATCAATATTTTGGGAAATTATGAGGCTAGTGCTCAGTGCAGAAAGGCAACATTAGCTTAAATGGGAAAACTCTGGCCAAATCACTAATTTCATTTGTTCAAATTATAACCTGCTCAAGTCATCGGTTGGGGCAATTTTGCTAAATACTGATATTACAGAGACCATTACATCATCTACTGATGATGTGGGCAATTTTGCTAAATATTGATATTACAGAGACCATAATGTCATCTGGTGATGATATGGGCATTTTGCTAAATATAGATATTACAGAGACCATAACGTCATCTGGTGATGATATGGGCATTTTGCTAAATATTGGTATTACAGAGACCATAACGTCATCTGGTGATGATGTGGGCATTTTGCTAAATATTGATATTACAGAGATCATTACGTCATCTGGTGATGATATGGGCATTTTGCTAAATATTGATATTACAGAGACCATTACATCATCTACTGATGATGTGGGCATTTTGCTAAATATTGATATTACAGAGACCATTACATCATCTACTGATGATGTGGGCATTTTGCTAAATATTGATATTACAGAGACCATAACGTCATCTGGTAATGATGTGGGCATTTTGCTAAATATTGATATTACAGAGACCATAACGTCATCTGGTGATGATGTGGGCATTTTGCTAAATATTGATATTACAGAGATCATTACGTCATCTGGTGATGATATGGGCATTTTATCAGCAGTAGCATTTAAAATTGCATGCCACCTCTTGATTGATTTCCATTTTTGTTCAGTCAATTTTCTGTCACGTACTAGCGGTTTTTCTTTAAGATTTATATTTTTCTTCACTGTTTAAATAATCGATTGAGTGATTGATTACTGTTTTTATCTAATCTCCTTCTTGGTGATCAAAATAAATTCATGGTCTATTTGTTAAACATTTGTTATGTGTACCCTTTTGTTTATCATATCATCGATATCATTCAATTTCGTAAAAGCAGATATATGAAAACCATTCTTTTTTATCCTATAATTCCAAGCCTTTGAAACAATTCCTGTAACTGATAGACTAAATAAATTAAACTAAACCGACATATATTTTCGAAAAGCACAATTTAGCTGCAAAAGCAACCATACCAGATGATTTGTCTTAATACCTGATTCTAATAAAAAAAATTAAACTTTTGTGTTATTTTCTACTTCTTCCATATTTTTATAGCCTTAATTAAATATATTTATAGGGGCCCCGAGTGGCCGAGTGGTCTAAAGCACTCTCCGTTACGGATCACTGCCATCTCACCTCTGTCTGTGTGGGTTCGAGTCTAGGATTCGGCCAATGTGGGTATGTGAGAAAGATTACCAGTAGCTTCTCGCCGATCGGTGGTTCTTCCCGGGGTTTTCCTGGGTTCTTCCTCCACCAATAATACTGGCCGCCATGCATAGCCTATCATATGCTGAAAAATGGCGTTAAACCCCGCAACAGCAACAACAACATTATATTTATATCTTAAATTTACGATGATGGTGAGCATGTACCTACATCAAAATATCTAGTTCGGCCAAGTCCCACTATCCACTAGTTAAGAGTTGTTGAAGAAAACATTACATACTGAGAAGAAGACGTATTAACCATCCCTGATAATAATGACTGTTTTAAGGCTTATTGATTACGTAAATGATAGTTCGTTAGCACCTTACAAACGTGCAGACGAAAACGATACATCTCCGCCACGGAAAAAGACAGTCCACTGAAAACTAAACAAAACCAAAATTAACTAAGTTGTATACATTGAAGAACAAATAGGAATATAAAATGTGATACATGAACTTAGGTGTAATATTATTAAAAGTCTGCAGAATCATTATTTTCAATCAACAACTCTGACTTCAGCACATATCAGACTCAATACTTCATTGAGATACAAGGCGAATAATGCTTTTAAAAAAGACTTCTTTAAACTGAAGATCAACTCTGCATTTGGAAAACAGATGGAAAATTTTATATAGAAGACAAGTGTGAAAATATATAAAGATAAAAATAAGCATTGAAAATTACAAAAAGCTTCATAACTGGCAGGCAGACAATTAAAGAGAGCTTAGTCTTTGCGATCATAAAGAACTGAAAAATCAAATTGATCAAATTGATTTATGGATGATTTACATTTCGAGAGCTATCCAAATCGTAATATATGTACATGCATTTATTAAGGCAAGTGAAAAATAAACACGGTGATAGAAGGAGACTATTTGATAATAATGAACTATTTATTCAATTTGCGACGCGAATTTACATGAAGAGTGAAAGAAAACACATTTCTACGATACAAGCAACTATCCTAAAATAGAATAATGGTAACACCCATCAAACAAATAAAAAGGATACCAGGCGTTTTCAAAGGTGAACATTCAGATATTAGGATGAAAGAGTTTGTTGTTTAGAGAATACAATTGTATTAGTTCATAACTAATCACAATGAAGAAAAAAATCTGTAAAAGAATAAATAACTTTGTAATAAAAAGAATCCTTTGAATAGCAGAGATTGTATGTTTAGTCAAAAACACAACTATAAGCAATTGATATTACTCAAGAAGTTCAAACATGATTTGTCCGCTAGCAAATTATTAAAGTTCTCTTTCATTCAATGGCCAAGTATAGGTGCTACAGAGTCCCCTCTCAAGTTTAAATCCTTTTAATTCGTCTTAAATTGCAAAACTTGTTGTCAGTGATAAAGATTTCATTAATTTAGACAGCATTGCAGATGCTTGTAATGATCTTTTTCATCCGTTGCTTGTAACCGTCTTAAAGAAAAATCTCCTAAATTGGATTCTGGTAGGCATTATAAATACATTACCTGACGGCAATATATCGTTTCAGAAGAACGTCATCCGGAGAAACATCTCCAAAGTGATTTCATGCTATGTCTGATGAAGGAAGTGAAGTACATCGTTATCCAAAGGAGTAACTTCTACAGTCAATTTTAAATTAATTAAACGCTCAGTACGACTTTTACAAATACCGGATTCACCTATTAAAAGGAAAATGTAATCGAAAAATTTGTCAAGTACAAAAATGCGAGCGACACCGCAAAGTTTTTAAAACTATCATTAGTATTTCAAGTTTTGTAGAACTTGGAAAGGACACAAATCAAGGTTAAACTTGGAAAAGACAAAATTCTCGGTCGATAGAAATTTATGAAGAGCTAGAAAGGGAGAGAACTCTCTGTAGAGCTTAAAAGGCACAGCAATCTCTGTAGAGCTTGAAATGGACGGAAATCTCTGCAGAGCTAGAAGAGGACAGAAATCTTTGCAGAGTATGACCACGACATAAATCTCTGTAGAGCTTGAAAGGTACAGCAATCTCTGTAGAGCTTGAAAGGTACAGCAATCTCTGTAGAGCTTGAAAGTGACAGCAATGTCTGTAGAGCTTGAAAGGGACAGCAGCAATCTCTGTAGAGCCTGAAAGGGACAGCAGCAATCTCTGTAAAGCTTGAAAGGCACAGCATTCTATGTAGAGCTTGCAAAGGGACAGAAATATCTGTAGAGCTTGAAATGGACAGCAATCTCTGTAGAAAGCTTGAAATGGACAGCAATCGCTGTAGAGTTTGAAAAGATCTCACTGGTCAGTTTATCTGGTGAATTTTCGTCCGACAATGACCTATTGCAGAAAAATGAGAATAATTTTACACTGGAGACACAAATAAAAACAAACTAATGATTTTTGTAGATTTTGACTGCGGCAATCAGGTTAATTCCTAATGCAACTGGTGGCTTTTATACTGAACCAACACTGCCACCAACCCCTACATTTTACTTTCATTGTTTACAGCAAAGAGTTATTTTGGATATTTTCCTGTGACAAGGCAGCTAAAAGAATCAGTATGTTCCTTATGCATACTAAAAGTTCACTAGTACTATAACAAATTAGCATACATTTCATCACCCTCAACCATCATGATGTTTAGATATTTACCTCTGTAGCAGACACATGTAAATATGTAAGCCACGTTGGCTGCTCATTTGCAGCGCAAGTTACGCATTTGATTTCCAATGCTCGTCTAACTGTGACAGGCAGTCACCAACAAGCCAACCCATTTGCAAGCCTAACTCAAAGTAAATCTCAACCACATTACAGATTTAGCTTTTGTGTGAATTTGTAAATGCTAGGCTTGTGATAATTAGGTTCATGCCTTCTACCTTAAAAATTAGGGAGGTGTCAAAATACGAACCTATTCAGTGAGACCAAAGGACAGACACTTCTGCAGAGCTAGAATATGACAGAGATCTCTGCAGAGTATGACCATGGCAGAAATCTATGTAGAGTTTGAAAAGGACAGAAATCTAGATAAAGACTGTGAAAATGATGGTGTTCCAAGAAACACACACGACAAAGGAATTAAGCAGCAGCTTTGTATCCAGTCACCATTTAAATAAAAAGAAAAAAATTAAAAGTCACGAAGAAAGAGAAACAAATGGTAAATCATCAGTAAGCTAAATACTGTTATACAAAGTTAAATACTGTTATACAAAGCTAAATACTGTTATACCAAGCTAGTTACTGTTATACCAAGCTAAATGATGTTATACATATCAAAATAATGCTATACATAGCTAAATACTGTTATACCAAGCTATTTACTGTTATAAAGCTAAATGCGGTTATACATATCTAAATACTGCTATACATGACTAAATACTGTTATACATAGCCAGATATTGTTATGCATAGCTAAATACTATTATACGAAGCTATTTACTATTATACAAAGCTAAATGCGGTTATAGATATCTAAATACTGCTATATATAGTCAAATACTGTTGTATCAAGCTATTTAGTGTCATACAAAACTATATACTGTTGTGCAAAGCTAAATACTGTTATACCAAGCTATTTAATGTTATGAGGTTAAATGCGGTTATACGTATCTAAATATTGTTATACATTGCTAAATACTGTTATACATTAAATACTGCTATACATGGCTAAATAGTGTTATATATAGCTAAATACTGTTATACATTAAATACTGCTATACATGGCTAAATAGTGTTATATATAGCTAAATACTGTTATACATTAAATACTGTTATACATGGCTAAATAGTGTTATATATAGCTAAATACTGTTATACATAGCCAAATACTTATATACGTAGCTAAATACTGTTGTGCATAGCATCTCTAAAAGTTCCTCAAAAAAGTGTACAAAACGCCTTGAAGCAGAAGGAGATTGATAAATGAAGAATTTATATCTGAACACGGATCTCATAAAACAGGAGGACATACAGCATGAATTATGATGGTGAGGTGAATAAAGTTATTGATAAATTTCAAGCCAGATGACTATTACATACATAAAAGTAACTTTACTAGAATGACAGTGGTAATTAACTTCGAGCAATCATAACATGATGTACACGGAAAAGCATAATTGGAGTCACTGGAAGTCTAATACTGGTACACAGTTATAAACCGTTTCAACGTTGGCATGTCATGCTTCATTCTATAACAACAAGATTATTTTTTTCTTCAGAAATTTAGGTCACCGGCTTGTATTACATACCACAAAACAAGTAAGGACAGAGTGTGCCATGGTGTGCAGAATTTAAACGTGATTTTCAATATGCTTACAAAAAAAAGAATTTCCTACAAAGAATCGTTGTATGATATGATAAAAGTGCTTCTATCACTATGTGTATCATTCGTTAAGTTTATAAAGAGAGTATCTGACGAAAAACCGAATTAATGTAGTAAGAATGATTTCTTGTAATTGTTTTGTATATCTATATTGTGTGCATAACTTTTATCCATGATTGGATGCTGTAGCTTATATCATAACTTTTATCCATGATTACAGTTTGTAGCTTATATCTTACCTTTTATCCATGATTGTAGGTTGTAGCTTATATCTTGTAGTTCAAGCTAATGATCATTTTTAAACAGATGTTTGCATAGCTGTCCATTGATGTGGATGTACTTTAAGATAAAGGTAATTTGTAAACATGTAGACATTGTCCTTTGACCATAGAATGATCTGAAAGTGAACTTATAAAACAACATTTTTGTCATCTTTTTGTGTCTTAGGCTTTTACATAAGTTTCTGATAAACGCATTTATTCATTCCTATCTTAATATCAGTCTAGTGGAATCACTTTTAGTTGTGTTTATACATGATTTAAGAGGAATCGTTTTTTAAAGCATATATTGGCATTACTAAAGTGTTCAATGAATTGATTAATACAATTTTGGAATTATAGTGAATTCATTTAAAGACATTATGGATTGTAGCATGGTAATATATAAAGACTGTTAATACATCAGCACATTCAAGACCGGAATTCATTCGGAACACATTATACTTTTGGACTTGTGATAGAACTTTTATTAATATTTGAGATTTAATTCACAATACTAAATTCCTCTTGAAATTTCATTTTTATAACTTAGAGAATTAAAGTATTTGTTGATTTTACAAAACTTATTGGTTTTATTTCTTTCTGTTACTTAGTTTAAGACCATTGAATTATACCATGATTGATATATTATTTTGACTCATGATATATACAAGTTTTTCTAGAGACGGAAAAAGATAACAAACTTAATTAAAGTATTTCATTTTATATGCATGTTTGTAAAATGTAAGGCAATGCGTGGACACATTAATTCGATGATATTCAACATATATTCTGGTAAATTAGACGATAACAATCATTAACTGGAACATCTAAGATCTTGAACTCCAATCATTGTTCAGAAAGCAGCTGACACTTTTAAACAACATGAAAAAGGTTAAAGAACCGATTAACGAAATACATCAACTAGCGAGGAAAATCAATGAATTAAAGGTTTCATATTATGCAGTTATCATTTAAAGACAACAAAACCTTTCTTTCACAATGTGTTTTGGTCGGTCCTGGACCGCACAGATTGTCTACTGGTTAGATCGTCCGTATCGGATGCGGGAAGTCGCATGTTCGAACCCCGACCGAGCCATGCCAAATACTTGTAAAAATGGTACTAGCAGGTGAATCGCTTGACGATCAGCATTCAGAGGTTAGTATTAAGACTGGTCGGCCTGGTGTCAGGATAATGTAACTGGGTGGGACATTTATGCGGCATGATGACCAGTGCTAGACATCGCTATAAACTGTCACACTGCAGACAAGGTAGCGATATGACTTAATTTTTTTAAAAACTACGTTTACACACACACACACACACACACACACACACACACACTGATCTTTTCATTACATTTTGTCTACTCGCAACAATCGGGTAGGCCACTTTCTTTTTCAATTAAGCTTGGTAATTTTTAAGGGTTGTCAAGATTGTACGTCTCTACTTTCAATGCATTAGTGGAGGTAACGGTAGCTGTAGTTGTTGTTGAATTAACTAAGGTCCATCTAATTAATTCAGGTTTTCTAGCATACAAGATTCTCCAATAATTTTTCTTGTAGGTGTGCAATAGTAAAGTGCTGTGTAAGAGGACGTGAACTTTACTTGGAGACTCGTATAAGACTGTAAACATGTACCTGTGGGAGGATTACTCGAACTTCACTAACACACTCTCATGTTAGAAATGTAGACAACGTTTGTACATGTACGGAAATATAGACAACTTCTTTTTATGTGTACGGAAATGTATACTACTTTTGTACGTGTATGGAAATGTATACAAGCTGTTCATGTGTATCGACACTGCCTGTTTTGTTGTACAGAATCGGCATGTTATAGGTTACACACTTTATTTCAATTAATTAAATTGAATCTGGACGAATAATGAGTATTTTGCGAGTTTCGTTAATGTTATGTGTCACAGAAAAGTTGCTCCAGCATCTTTCAAAGGCTTGCTTTTATGAGTCCAGTTATTCAATTTTAGTAAATTAATTGAGACAAGTAGTGAAGTGGGGCACTATACGTACAATGGGAATTAGCATTACAGACCCACCCACCCCCCGGGTCAATATACGTACAATGGAAATTTAACATGGCGAAAAATCGTGGGTCAATATACGTACAAGGGAATTTAACATGGCGAAAAATCGTGGGTCAATATACGTACAAGGGAATTTAACATGGGGAATAGAGTTTGGGCTTGTTTAGGGACAAGGGGATTTTTTTTTTTGTTTTAAATTTTTTTAAAAAAGGGGTAGGCAATTGAAAAGTCATTCTCTTTTCGAGAAATATGGGGGCCCTGAAAAGGGCCTTTGGTTTTCTTCTTCTTCTAATTTCTTCTATTTCTCCACCAGCTTCTTATTTTCTGTCCTACACGTTTTCTCTTCTTTTCTTTCTTTCTTTTCTCCTCCTCTTCTTTCTTCTCCTCCTCTTCTTTCTTCCTCTTCTCATTTTCTTCTTCTTTTTCAATTTTTTCGTTCCATGCTCTCATCGTTATCTTTTCCTCTTCATCCTCCTTCTCCTCCTTTATTTCTTTCAACAGATCACTGATGATTACCTTCATTTTTCGTAAATTGTTTATCTCCATCTTCACTCGATGGGGACTATAAGAATAGTGATCCTCGTTTAGGTTAACCAACATTTGCTCCATCATTCCTAAATTGTCCAGGACATTTTGCAATTTTTCCATTTTGTCAAGGTGGTTCGAAGCCATCTTCTTTTTTATTCTTTGCAGAATGGTTTGAACGACGAATACTGTGGGTTCTTATACGAAAAGCGCGGACGTGATGGAAAACATCCCCCTAAGACATAAAAATTGATCTTACCTAGATCATGATCAAACAACGCGCGGACGTGAAGGAAAACATCCCCACTTTTTCTCATTTCATATAATAAAACCCAAACTATACTCTCCACACACGCTAAGAAACAATAAACAAATCCATAATTTACTATCCACACAATCGTACGTGAGCGCTTACAATCACAAACACAAACACACAAACACATACTCTCACACTATTTAAAAACAGTTAGAGTTTTTATATTCACACTACTCTACCTACACACATTGGCAAATTAATAGTTATTTCTTTTCTAGAGTATTGGGTAGCCCTGAAAGGGCTGTTGGTTTTTTTTTTTTTTTTTTTGAACTCCAGATGCACCTATCTAATGGTTGCACCTTCCTGGCCTGGCGCCACACACGCATCTTCTTCCCCAGTCTCCTTTCACCTTTCTTCTTGGGAGTGCAGAGGCAGGATATGTGGCTTATAATCCCAATTTTCGGTTTCTGGGATTCTGAAATTTCTTCTTCTCTCCTTTTCCTCCTCCTCTTCTTTGTTTCTTCTCTCCTCCTCTTCTTTTCTTCTTTCCTCCTCCTCTTTCATTCTTGCTTCTTCGACAATGGCCTCCGCGGCCAGTTCATTTAGTATGCGCCTGGCATATTCCAGGTGCATCTGGAGTTCTAACAGTTTCACAATTCTGGTGTTCATTCTTCTGGTGGTGTTGATCAATCAACAAGGGTAGCTAGACTGCCGAGCGAGTTTCAATTTATACTGAAAGCGCGGACGTGATGGAAAACATCCCCTAAAAACATAAAATTGATCTTACCTAGATCATGACCAAAGAAACAACGCACGGACCTTAAAGAAACACTCACTCACCTTTGTATGCTACCCATCACTATTTTAAACATTTTTATAAATCACTTCAATAGACTATTTACATACGCAAAGCAATCCAATCTAACCCCAAATATACACCTCAAACACCAAAAAAAAAAAAACAAACATCATATTAAACTACTATCCACACCAACTTACGTTAGCACTTACAAACACTCTAACACATACCCTCACATTTTTTATAAAAGAGTTAGTGTTTATATTCACACTACTCTACCTACACACATTGGCAAATTAATAGTTATTTCTTTTCTAGAGTATTGGGTAGCCCTGAAAAGGGCTGTTTTTTTGTTTTTTTGTTTGCTATGGCAATCTTTTAGTTTCTAAGAATGCGATGTCCTCTGAGGATAGACTTTCTGGCGATAGGTCTGCTTCTTCGGAAAGAGAAGAAGAACTATTTGGTGTCGATACGGCAATCGACAAAGCCTCTGTCAGGTTCAGGTTGCTGCTGCTGTTGTTGTTGTTGTTGCTGTTGTTGCTGCTGTTGCTGCTGTCTCTGAAGTCTGTACTTCTCTGTCCATTCTTCTTTTTCCCTGTTCATTTCTTCTCTGAAGAGTTCTTCTATCAGGTCTTCAGTGATTTTTAACATTCTCACATTCTCTATTTCTTCTGGCTTCGGTATCAGACTGTGTCTGACCCTATGCAAATTCACGTAGGCTTCGTTGAGCTTAGCTAGTTTGGAGCACATCTTCTTAGGAGGATGAGTCGACAATGGATGGTTAGACTGGAAACAACCCCGGTTCTTAAAGTCAAAGCGCGGACGTGAAGGAAAACATCCCCCACACGGTTTTCGAGCCGCAACGTTCAGTGAGTGTCATGAGAGGGATAGTAAGAAATGAAAGAGCATCAATCCAACATTCTTATAGCTAAACAAAAGACAAAGGCATTTTTTTCAAAACACAACATTTTTTATTCAAAAATCACTTAACACTAATCAACAACTCTAACATTTTTAACAATAATCCAACAATATAACATCAAACATTTTTTTTCAAATTACAAACATTTTTTTCTTAATTGACAGTCTACTTTAAACAGGGCTGACAACGTTGTGAATGAAATTGTGATTTCCACTGTTGAAAGTCATTAGGCCATTGATGGACACTACGTTTCCTAGCTTGAGACAAAAGATAAGCATAATGGTCACAAAACCATCGATCTACTTTCGCATCGTTTCTAGAAGAAGAACGAGGATCAAAATGAGTCACTAAATGTTCTAAGGAATAGCCCAGGCTGCGATGATGCAGAAAATACACACAGTACTGTCCACACACCAAGGAATCTGTGCCTTGTAATTTCACATTATTGAATCGGGTGGTTTGAGCATTTCTTCTCATAAAGTCAATGATATCGTCTTCCAAAGGGGGCAATCCGTACGAATCGAAATATTCCACACATCCTTCTTGAGGAAAGTAGACGGCTACCCAATGGGTTCCTGGGAGATGACTGTCGTCCGTGTTGATCACGTAAGCTTGATGGTCTTTAGGTTTGCGATGAGGGAGTTCATCTTTAGCACAGACGACAGGATTCCAAGAAGCCGTATACGAACTGTGGTTCAAAAGGTAATAAAGTTCCCAGGTATCCATGTTTTGTGTGTGCTTTTTTTCTTCTTCACAGGTAATAATAAGTCGTCAATTCGATCCTGACTTTTTGCTTGAAAATGTCTGACAAATAACCGTTTCTTCGTTTCGTCTCCTCACTTTGATTCAGGAGAGCTTTGATACGATGGATCTCTTGAGTGGTTAATGGTGGACAAGAATGTTCACGCAAGTCTTTATACCACTGGTGCAACACGTCTTTGTCCGAGATGAGACTCCAAGCTTCGTCCAGATACTCGTTCAGTTTTTCTTCTTGACTCAACATCAGGCATTTATCGTGTTGAATTTGACTGGGATGATCGTTTTGACATCCATAGCAATTTTTCTTGATTAATTCCGTCATTTTTTCGACTAAGTGTTTGGCAAAACAGGAGACTAAATGGGCTTCTTGTTCTGACCACCTCGACTTCATCATGATCACTTCTTCTTCCACAGTCTCCTCACATTTCATGTCCAAAGTTTCTCCACTAGGTAAAGAGGGATAACAGTTTTCCATGGCTTCTAATAATCTAGAATGACTTCTCTCAAACTGTTGATTTCTATGGTATTGTCGAATTCTGCATACAGGATAACGTTCACTGTGCTCCCTGCATCCAGTGGACTCGCAAACTGAATTTCCACACGAATCTGGCCGGATTTTATAGGGTGGAAATGTCCCTCGTCGCTGCCTTGGCCTGGAGTGAAATCGAAAGCCCACAAAGCGTAGCCTCCTGCATAATCGTCGTACGTAATGCCGTGACTGGTGTTGGTTCCTAACTGTCCGGTAGCTTCGTACAGGGACAAGTACGATCTCAAATAATTCTTCGCGGCACCAAAGTTAGGCTCGAAAGGTCGGGTACACAAGGTCTTGCCATCGCGACTGACTTCGATCTTGGACACATTGCAATGCTTAAACTCAAAAGGATTTTCGTTGTAGACACCACTGAAAGCTGAATTCTTGACTATACGAACAATCAAACGTTTGGGTAACTGTCCTTGAAACAGATGATCTTCGATCATGGATCGCTGTCCAGCAGGAATGGTGAACGTTTTCACTTCTACGCGTCGTATCGGATACTTGGCGGTTGTTCTGCTCAATGTCTGACTGATGTCGTTACCTACTTTAGGTAACACTTCCACACGACGCACGTAGAGTCTGGCTTCTTGGATGATGGCTTTGTAAGTGGCATCAGCAGCAGCCATCAAATGGAAAGCAGCACTACTGCGATTCAGTCTCAGGCGGACATCCACCCCGTTCAGCAAATACTTTTCTTGTAACCACATGTCCAAATGCAAACGATCCATCAGTTCTAAACTACGACTTCCAGCAATTTTCTTTTGTCGTTCTACAAATCCCGTTGGATTTGAAGCATCCCCAGCAAGTGAAATGCCGTTGAACTTAGTCGCTTGGTCAGGTTTCCATACCACGCAAGCATCCAGATGAGTGTTCTTGGCTTCTTTTCCGTACGTCAAGAGATTTTCCAGGTACGCTCGGTAAGGGTAAGTATCCATGCTGCTGCTGACCAGTTTGTTATTCAAGTACAAGTCCACTTCGCTAAACAAGGAATGCATGAAATTATTGACGGGAGCTACTGCTTCATCAGCGTCTATGGGAACGAGGGGTGTTCCTTCCATCACTTTCACTTTCAAGTACAAGTAACTGCTATTCAGATCGATGTAATCTTCGGGCTGTCCTTTGATTTCAAACTCGATGGGAGCGGAATCGGTCAATGAGGAGACGGGATGAAATTCCACCCACTGGGATTCTTGCATCGTCATCATGGTGGGGGGCATGGCAAACATATCCAGTTCCGTCTTGGAACAAGCGCAAGACTCTCGGTGCATCATTTTTTTTTTGTTTTTTCTCAATAATCGAAAACGTCTAAGTCTCGAACGGTTTTTCTTTTCTTGGCCTTTCTAGCTTGAAGTCTGGTGAAAGGGTGTTTTCTGCGTCGTCTCTTTCTGCCTTGTCCTTGCTGAATGCCTGACTCGGTAGCGTGCAGGGCATTTATAGGTGTGTCTCGTCGGCCTAAAATGTCTTTACCCGTTTGCAGCAAGACATTTTTGCCTGCCCTCATGAAGGCTTCTTTAGGGTTTTGTTTGTCGATGATGACATTTTGGAGAAATTCTTTGCCTTGCGTCAGTGCCGCATCTTTCAAGGCGTGCAATCCGCGTGTCACCATCGGTTTCAACACCGGGGCCACCGAACGAAAGGCCGATTTTAACATATCTCCTAAACCGTGTCCTCGCTGTCGAGCAACCCCTCGGTACACTGGATACATGACTTACTAGTCGTGAGAAAACCGTTTTCGAAAATGGAGTTTCACCGTGACTTTTCCTTTGGTGAATGAAATATTTTGTCCCAAATCTCCTTTTATAGTAATGTTGACCGTGTCCAAATACGACTTGCTGACCGGTAAATAGTGAGGATGGACAAATTCGCGGTGGACGTGGTAAGTGTTTCCACCTTCCTCGTCAGCGTTCGTGGCAGAATCCACTTTGAAAGGAATGACACGCAGTAACGGCACGGAGGTGTGTCCCACCACGTTGTACTCCACCACATCGGAGTACACAAACATCAAATTCTGTCCTTGGTTCAGTTCTACCGGGGAACGAAAATACTGGGCAAAAGAATCGTTGTCAGAAATGACTGATAATTCGGGTTGTGCTTTTTGTTCTACTTTTTTCCTCAGCTCCATGTCACCGCCCAACATGTCAAACAATTCAGGACAAAATAAAATGGACACGGTTTTACTCGACTCAAATTTCATCAAGAAGCGACGAGCTGCTTTGTGGTACTCCATGGTGACCTTTTTTGAGGCAAGCTCCAACGCTTTCCCAAACACGGCATTAAACCTGGAGCTTATGGTGCTGACCAAATGTTGACCACTAAAATAATAGCCTGGGGAATCAAAATCTTGTAGGTCCACGTTCGAGTTGAATCATTATATTTTTTGAGATCATATCTGACATTACTCAAGTTCTTTTGTACTTGCTCGTCATGAACTTCCACCGTAAAAAAATTTTGTATGTCAAGGACATTGAGGACTTGGGTCGGGTGAATCATTTCTACTAAAGCCACTTCCCAATGGGCTTCGTGATCTAACGGGATGGCTTGAGGTAATTTGGCCGTGTAACAGCACAACGTGTTGTTGGGAAACACCTCCATGGAACTGTCGCTGGGTAAGGTTAAGTAAAACTGGTTTTGGTGACTCATAATTCCAGAGTTCTGTGGCTGTCCGAGGGGATATTACTGGACGTCAGAGGCGTGTCTCCGCCCAAAATGGGGTTCTGGTTGTGGTTGTTGTTGTTGTTGGAGTGGTGACTGACACTGGCACTGGACACAAGGTTCCCGTTGGAAGAGAATTTCAGGGAGGGATTGGGAAGCAGGTAACCGATGCAACTGCTCAATAAAATGGTCCACAATTGTTTGTCTCCTTGTTGCAAACTCAAATTGGCGATGGCTGCCCCGATGACACAATACACCACGAAGATTTGGCAGAAAAAGACGATTTGCGTTTTAGGCACACGTTCTCCACACCACACCCACAAGGGTTGTTTTTGTAAATCTTGCACAGAAGAACTAGGTGAAGGAGGAGTGGTCGACGTAGGTGCGTCTGCTGTGTGAAAGGGCATGATGGTCACTTCTTTTTATAGTCGAAGACTTGCGAAGCGTCGATCCAAGAATCAAAACTGGGTGGATATCCTTTCCAACGTACTTTGACTTCTTTGACACGTCGTTTGCCCACTTTACGGGTTCTGCGTTCGAGAATGCTTTCGATGTCGTACACGTCGTCTTCTTTTTTGGTGACACGTTGTAACTCGGGCAAATAAAACGTTCCTTTGAGCACTTCTCCGTTCATGTCTTCCAATTTATAGACGATAGGATGACGGCCATGCACTCGTCCAGTGACGCGAAACAATTCGGTCGTCCAGTTAGGTAAGTAACCTTTGTCGAAAGTGCGTTTGGTTTTGCCAATGCGCACCCAATCTCCTACGGCCAACATTCCACTTTTCTTGGGGACAGCCCTCGTCGGGGACGTACCAAACAGACGCTCAAACACCAGCACTTCGTTGTCGGGAGTCACGTCTTGCGGGGCACGTCCGATGCTTCGATGGTAAGATTGGTTGTACGCTTGCACCAGGTGCGGTAAGATGTCGATGTACTTCAGAGTGTGGTGATGCGTAAAATATTTCCACATGCGTTCTTTCAAAGTGCGTTGAAAACGTTCCACGATGCTGGCTTTGGTTTCTGGATTCTCGGTGGTAAAAAAAAATGAATGTCACGTTTCTTTAATTCTTTTTGGAAAGCTTGGTTCAGAAATTCGGTGCCTTTGTCCGTTTGCCATCGAAGAGGGTGACGACCGCTTTGTTTCAACACCCGTTGCAGGGCTCGCACTAACTCGCTGCTCGATTTGGAAGTCAAGGGTGCGACCCAGGCAAATTTGGAAAAGACGTCGATGACACAAAACAAATATTTGTAACCACGATTGTAGCTGGCCAAATGAGAGACATCGGCTAAATCGGCTTGCCATTGATGATCGATGCCTTCCACTCGGGTGCGACTTCTGGCAAACTTGCGTCGAATGGGTTTGTGTAAAGTGTAGGTAGCTTGTTCTTGTAACCATCGTTGCACTTGAGGTAAACGGAGACTTTTCAGTCGCGTTTTGGCAGCACGATACAATTTTTGAACTCCTGCGTAACCTGCAGGATGAGAGGGATCGTAGTAAATGCTGGCTAAGACTTTTTCCATTTTTTGTGTTTGTGTGTTAATAAGACACCCACTCTTGGAAGATGCTACTCTTTTTCTCTTGGGGTACTTTCTTGGATTGCAATGCTTTACGTGTGCGACCGGCAATAGGTGTTGAAGAGGAGGATGTCTGAGCGGGGGATATCGGTTCTTGTTTCACTTCTGTCTTCACTTCTGTCTTCACTTTCTTTTTCTCTTGTGATGAAGAAGGGGTGGCCATCATCTTTTTAATCCATCCAATTCTGGAGGTAGGTGGTGTTGTTAACTTGCGTACTTTTTCTGGTGGAGTTTGAAACCCTTCTTCTTCTTCTCCTTTTTCTGTCTTGGTCACTGGTACTGGTACTGGTACTAGTGATGGTGCTGGACTTTTCATCAAGGTCTTAAAATCTTTCAGAGTGGGTAGAGCTGTTTCGTCTAAAGCTTTCTGGTGAAAGAGTTGCAGTCGTTGCAAGAGTTGACCGTACTTTTGCGATTTTTCTGTTTCGGACAAATCTTGGCGATCCATCAAGGACTGCAATTCGTGTTGTAACTGGGACATCTCGCTCAAATGGGGATTGGGAGGTAAATGCGGGTTGCGTTGTTCTTGCCACCGATGGTATTCCATCCATCGTTTGTAAGGCACTAAAGCTAGTTTTCGTCCCTCCATGGGGTTGCCAGGGGTCGATTCTGAGATCTTGGGACTTCCGAGGGCCTTTTTATCTTGCTCCCACCAGTCCTCCCAACATGGTTCCTAAGACTCCTTTCAGTATGGGACCTAACAAGAGGGGTAAAATACCTCCACGATGGACCAACATCTTCTTTTTTTGACGAATGGGAATTTTCTTTCGAACCATTTGGCGAAGAACGTGACGATGCTTGCTTAAGCATTGTTTCTGGTGTTTGGACAAAGGGATCGTGCCTTTCAAAACGTTCAAACAACATTCGCACACGGTATCGATGACCTCTTTGGAGGCCGTTTGAATGAGTTTTTTTCGTAGGGGTGGAGAAGCTTTGGACAGGACAGATAACATGTCCCCATGTTTGGCTAAACGTGGTGGCAGTCCTTTCCTTTTCTTTCCTTGGGGTTTTCTGGAGGGTGACATCTTTGAGTCTTCAGGAGCACCGAAAAAACACTGATACCCTACTCGGTCACAGGCCTTTTTTATACTGGAACGCGTCGCCACTGATTGTCTTTACGTCGTATTAGTTTGAGGACAGGCATGACACGTCGTGCAGGGGTACGTAACGGACTAAATCGAGCCAGTTCTTGCTTGGACAAATCCAGTAAACTTTGTAACATGCCCGATCTTTCTTGGACTTTGATTTTGGGAGTAGGTACTTTGTGAGCAGCAGCCACTGCTACTAAATTAGAGGGTCCTGCCACTGGGGAAGTTCTTTTGGGGGTCATCAACGGAGAAGTTCTTGGTGTGATCAACGTCTCCAAGTACTCTTCAGTTCTGGGTGTCATTAACGGAGAAGTGGATAAAGGTGAGGCTGCCGGAGACGCAGTCACCGCCGTGGCAGGTCGTGGTTTGCGAGTGTAAGGTTGCGTCCTGGCCGAAGTGCCTCTCTTGCGACTAGTTTTCTTCTGTGGACTTTTCTTTTTCTGGGGACTTTTTTCTGTTTCTTTTTCTGGGGGCTTCTTTTCTTTTTCCGGGGTGGTGGTGTCTGGTCAGAGGAGGGTCCTGCCACTGGAGAAGTTCTCCTTGGGGACCTGGTCTTTTTCTTTTTCTTCTTTGGGCTTCGTTGGACTTTTTTTCTTGGGGATAGCTTTGGGGGCATTAGGATCCCATCTTAAGAGAGAGCGAATGATGACCCCTCCTAGAGTACCGCTCCCTCCAGGTTTCAAAATGATTTGTTTTTTGGTTTGAGTGTCGATGCGGGGATCGGCCAGTTGGACCAAAGCGACTTTGTTTCGATCGAAAAAGCGTTTGGTTTGATGAGGAATCTGAATGATTCCTTGGAGTATTTGACGTGCCGTCACCGTGAACCATCGTAAGACTTCTTTGAGACTAGCTTCTAAGACACGGGCTCGTGTTTGTGGATTTTTTTCTCGACTGATGCCATACAAGGCACGAATCAATTTGACGGGAAGATGCGACTGAAGGGACGTCATGTTCACACTGTGTGAGACAGACGAAAAAGGGTCTGAGGTTTTTATAGATTTTTTTATGGGGAGTGAAATGAAGTCGAGGACGGAGACGTGTACAGGACAGGCCCTCCGTCTTGGCACCAGTGGTGAAACAAGTGGGTACGAAATCGCAAATCCTCGGGAGTCGTAGGTTTCAAATCGACGAGTAAATAGGCGTGTGGTGTTTGAGTGGCATCGTCGTACGCCTGAGTCAGCCAAGGCGTTCCTAACTGTTTGGCTAAGACTTGCACTTGCGATTTATCTCTAGGGCTTTTAAACAAGACCACGTAATGCGCATTGAGACTGATGGTGCGATGGGCTTTACTTTGTTGAAACAAATTTTGGGTGATGTAAACGACACTGGCATTACGGTGATGCCCTTTGCGCGTGAACCACAATTTAATTTCTTCTTCGTCTTCTCCTAACATGTCGTCGAAAATGACCAAATGGGTTTGACGGGAGTCAGAGACGATGCCGTCGTCTTCTTTAGGAATGCCTTCCACAAACACGATGGAATCGCCTTGACTTTCTCGCAAGAAGCTGTACGCCGATTGCCACTCTTTGTAACACCACACGATCCGTTGAGGTGGCCGATCGATCAAATGATGTTTATGTTCGATCAAACGTTTGACGAATTCGGTTTTGCCTGAACCGCTAGGTCCAGCAATGAGCATGTTAAAGGGATGGCGAAGATACAAAGCCTCCCAACTGGCACGATCTAAGTGTTCGTCGATGACTTTGACAGTAGAGGAAGAGGGAGCAGAGACAGCAGAGGTAGCCATTGTGTGAGAAATGTCACTTGTGACACGAAAACAAACAAGACAAGAGTTTATATACTTTTTCAGAACACGTTTATTGAATGTTTTTTTTTTTTTCAAACATGAATACGAAAGACAAAAATACATAAAAGCCAAAGGCTTAAGTACAAGAATAAAAGGCACATGATAACCATTAACGTGGAATAAAAACAAGTGTCTGTACAACAACAACATGTTTTGGGTAATGTTCTAACCAGTTCTATAGTAGGGGGTAAGGTCACACAAGTGTCCTCCCGAAAGGGTCTTTCAGGCCTGTCCACGACAGTCCCGTCCTGGGTGACGGGTTCTTCTGGCACCGTCACTAACACGGGTTGAAAAGTAACTTTTTTCCTTGAACAACTCTCGTGCATACTGGGCCACTTCTTGGGTCCAAGCCTCAAAACCCCATTCTTTCCAGGCACGGACATCTGTCCAATGGGGATGTAAGTCACAAGCTACACACACATCGTCATACACGTCTTGGGTAGCTAAAAGTTGACAAATCTTTTTTTCCTGTTGTGGTCGAGAAGTATCCAGATGAAAACGCAAGGCTTTGAGCAAAAGGAGTTTTTCGTGACCATTTAAGGCCATTGAGGTGGTAAGTACTGATCGTAAAGAGTCCACAAAGAATCGGCTGGTAAACGAAATCCCAGAGAACAAGTCACTAAGACACACACCACTTGTCGTCCCAAATTGAATGGATACAGTTCTTGTAATAATTGATGGTAATGATCCACGGTTTGAATATGGTCATTGAGTACCTTCCACGGAATCTGTTCAATAATATGTGACATAATCCGTGGCATGGCAACTTGATTTTATAGTGTCTTTGTTTCGGAAGCAATAAAGGTAATTTCTAACCAAACATGTTCGTTCTCCAGTAGGGAATTTAAATGTTACATACTGTAACTGAAACGTCAGAGTTTGTCTAGATGTTTCGTCTTTTTCTAAGCAGATTCCATGTAACAAATGTTGGTAATCCTTTAACTCGTCTTCCTCAATACGTTGCAGTAAGTGAATCTCAAAGTAACCAAAATTACGAACGTCTAGTCCATCATCATCCCCAGACTGAAAGTGTTCAACAAGGTCTGACCACTGAAAAAATTTCTGACGAATCAGTCCTCTTATACCATTCAGGTACCAGTGGTTAAAGATCTGGTGACGTAACGGATGCAATTGTTCTTTACGTTTCACTTGTATTTTCACCAGCTCTCGGTAAATCCTTTCTCTCAACTCCTCAGGCAAGCCCAAAATGTTCTCTTGTAAAGTGTCCATAAGTATATACACTGTTTTTGGAATCGTTGGGTGGTGGCCAATAGCCTCGTTTAACTTTGTGCCTAATGTAATATCCACTCATAATCAGTCTTCTTGTACTTTGGAACAGAGCATAATTTAAAAACGGATGAATCACTTTGAGTTTGCGTTTCACTTGTATTTTGATCAGTTCTCGGTAAATGCGTTCTCTCAACTCCACAGGCAAAGCACGAATGTTCTCTAGCAAAGTATCCATGAATAGGTCATACTAAATCCTCTTTGGTCTGACACAAGAAATGTACTCTTTGCACAAACATGGTTTTACTTCAGTGTCGAATTTAAATCGTTTAGTTACTAATTTCCACATTACAATTCGTTCAGAAGTTTCCTCTTTCACTAAGTTGACATTGTGTTCAAGATGTTGGTAATTCGTTAACTCTTCCTCTGGAATTCGATGCAGTAAGTTTACAATGATGTAGGTAGAATCGTCCATAACAAACCAATCCTTTTTAAAACTAGAGGATCGTTGATCAATGTCTGTCCGATGGAACACTTTCAATTGAATCAATCCTTGTATAGCCTTCAGGTACCAGTGGTTCAAACACCGGTGACGTAACGGATGCAATTGTTCTTTACGTTTCACTTGTATTTTGACCAGCTCTCGGTAAATGCGTTCTCTCAACTCCACAGGCAAAGCATGAATGTTCTCTTGTAAAGTATCCATGAACAGATTATGGTAAGAAGTTACTTCAATGTCTCGGTCCCACTAAGGGTAAGTAATGACAATTCGGTGACCATCGAGCATGTTCAACGTAGGCCGAATCTTGCGGTTCCCAGTGGTGAAGTGACACACCGCAACTGAAGCACTTGACTTTATCTCCTTCGCCCAGGTAGAAAAATCCGGCTCTGGCTAATTCTTCGGGGGTCGGTCCTCCCAGATACTTAGGCCATTTTCCTTTGAACGATTGAAGACGATTTTCAAAGTCGCAGTATTCCGACAAACGCACAGGAAACGAATATTCGTCTTTCACAGGTTCGTTTCGATGAGGGTTGAGTAACATGGGCAGGAGTTTGCTCAGGGCTGGATGACATCCGTAGGGGGGTAGACGTGAAGGTGAACATTCCCCTTTAAAACGAAGCCCAGTAAAATGTCCAAGAGGACGAGCGGCATTACTTTCGCATCCCTCAGGTTTGACACGCACAGCATCACTTTCCATGATAGGGGTAGTGACACTAAAGTTCCCATGATGCTTTACGGCATCGCTTAGGTCACAACGTACAGCATCGTACCCATCGCAAGGCTCACAATCGCATTCCACTTCAGAAGCCTCACACTTGAATTGTGCCTTTCTAAACAACTTGTTCTGTGTTTCTCTGAAAGTATTCATCTTGTTCGCTCGGTCTTGGTAGTCACAATGAACTATCGATCTTGCCTAGGGTTCCTTTTTATATACAGACCAATACCGACGTTACCGTACGGCAACGTAAAGTGATTGGGAAGTCGCACTCGCTTCTGGTATACAATTTGATAGACTTTTTCCAAGGATCGACTCACGATGTGGTGAGTGGGTAAACGTACAATCTTGTTCGGTTGATAGGTGGTCACTTTAAAGTGTCCATCCTCTCCCGATTGCAAGGCTTCTTTCAATACCCCAAAGTTCACCACTCGACTGGTACGATAATTCAGAGTCAGTCCTTTCACTTTGCACGTCGTGTGCACTTCTCCTTGTTTGTCCCGGTATTCGTAGCCGTAATTTTTGGGGCCGCCACTGACGAAACTTAGAATCTTGTCGTCGGGATGCTCGTCTGTCCAGGCTCCTAAACGGTCTCCTTCGATGTCAGGGTGATGTTGAATCGGGTGATGGATGTAAATGCAACTGTCCGTGTCAAAGTACAGGACGCGTTCCCCTAACAGTTCTAAAGCTTCGTACAATTTTAAGCGAGCATGGGCTGTCACGTAAGCCGCAATGATGACATTTCCAAAAGGGTCGTCTTGTACAAAGTCCAGATCTTCTTCGTAATTGACCAAGATCAAATCCTCTCGAACGACGTCCACGTGTTTCATGTATTTGGTTTTGTCGTGAATCATCTGGAAGTAGCGGGAAGGTTCTGTCAAATATTCCGTCTTGGGTAAACACGGTCGTTGTGCCATTTTACCCCACAAGCAATTTAACATCACTTTGGCAAACGATCGCCTGCCTTCGTTTTTCTCGATGTGGTCTAAAGTGATGCCTTCTTGTTCGTAGTATTTCTCTTTGAATTGTATTTGGTCTTCGGGAGTGTGACACCAGGAAGGATAGCCGCTAGCTTCTTGTTTCAGTTTCAAAAAGGCATCCACGTAGTCGGCGAAAATGCCTTTCTGACTGGGATCACCCTTGTGGTATTGTTGTGTCTTGGGAAAGTGGCAAATTTCGTACACTTCTAACAGTTGGTATCCCATGTCCAGAGCTTTGAACAATTCTACGCTGACCCAGGTTCCCGTCAAGGCCCGTTCTTCCTGGGTGTGCTGACAAGGTTGGTCTTGGTTGCACGTTTCGGCACAAGTACGGCACAAGGGAAACATCAGTTTGCCTTGACAATGGTGAGGTAAGACGGGATGGTATAGGTTAGTGGGAGGCAAAACTTTGCACTTGATCAAGCCTTCGTATTGTCGAATGTTTTTCAGGTCGATGTGTTCCGTCAACAATTGCGGGTGCCCTACAGGAAAGCGACAATATTTGCACACGTAGGGATACAGCGAACACACGTCCAAGTATTTGATTTCTTCTCCTTTCTCTTCGTCGGCTTGGTACAGCAAACAGGTGGCATTGGTCCTTCCTCCGTACAAACTATCCCTCGGGTTCAGCGGGTCCATGAACTGGTAACTTTCCACGAGGCGTTTAAACTCGGGATCGGTTTTCATACGGTGATCGTACTCGTGTTCCCACATTTCCACCACTTGGTATCCTTGCTGTTCTAACTTTAGGCGTCGCTGACAAGTGTCCTGGTACAAGTCTTCCATGGTTCGTTGTAAAAACTGATTTTTAGTGTCACGGTCAGGGTAACAGACGGGACATCCGTGAAATAAGCAACCGTTAAACTCGTACACGATCTTGGGGTTTTCTAAGTCTCAGCCATCGACCGAATACGTTCCGATGGTCTTTTCGCCTCCTCCGTTGCGGGCATGCTGAATCCACTTGTCTTCCTTGTCGCACAAGTAATGTAACCAACGTAGGGCTTTGACCGAGTATTGACGTTTGACATAGTGGGTCGTTTGAGGACTGATGACAGCCACGGTGTTTTCAGGCATGAATCGTTGTCGATACACTAAGGAACACGCTTTGGCAATGGTGCAAGCTTCTTTCAAAGGATCGACCCCTCCGTGTTCCATGAACAGTTCTCGAAATTTTCCACAGCAACGCCGTAAAATGTCCACGTCGGAACGACAATACTTTAGCATTTCTTCCTGAAAGTCGAAAGGGTCCGAGGCGTGAGCCTGGTACCAAGCGTAGAAAGCTTCTCGTTGTTCGGTACGCATGTTGTCGGGGTCGTAATAGTGAGCCTCAGGTAAATGGGGTAGAACGGCGTGTTGATTGGCTTCCGTATTGAAAAAGTGAAGAAAGTACCCTTTAGCCATTTCTGTCATTCCAAACGTTTTAGGCATTCGGCTCAAAGGCATGGCCAAATAGCTCATCGAATCTTTAAACTGTACTTGTCCCACTTGCATGAAAATGATTTTGGCTCCGTTCAAAGTGACTTTAGGACGCTCGGTGCCTGTTCCGTATAGTATCTCAAAAGAAACTGTCCATCGTATCCGGAGAAATTGTGAGCCATCACCGTGGCATGACGATGACAATCTCCGTAACGTTCGATGTCCTCTTGGCTCCACGTCTTGTCGACGGGGTCTAAGACCCATTGGGCTAAATCGGCTAACGTGTTCGGTCCTCGAAAGATTTTTTCACGTCCTCCGGGAATCTTGCTGCAGTGAGGGCAATGACTGAAGATAGGTTCTTGAATGCACTTCTCGCACGCTCGATGAGCCACGCAGAAATTAAGGATGTGAATGCCGGTCTCTTGCATGCATTCGAAATCGAAAAAGATGAAATTGCCTTTCTTCTTGTGACCGTCCTCTTTCTCTGGTGGGGGCTGATATTTTTGCACGTAGCATTGGTGTTCCAAGTCTACGATGTGGTGACAAATGTGACATTTTTTCTTTCCTCGACATACGTGTGCCTTGGCATTATTGGTACATATGCCTTGTCCACACGTAGGGCACAATCTCAGCAGTTGACAAGCACATTTCTTCTGTGAACCTTGTGTTTTCAAATGTTGTTGGTAACAGGTAGGGCTGACAAACGTGCGCAGACAAGTTGAACAAGGCACTGGTTCTTCGCTCAGACAGGGTGGAGAGGCCAAACATCCTGGACATTTTATTCCACAATGCTTGTGTTGCTCTCGATTGTTAAAACCATAATCACATTTCTCACAATAATAACTGTATCCCAGGAATCCGGTGATGGTGGTAATGGTATCGAAATGGTCATCGTGATAATAAACATGAATGTATTTTCCGTCCTTAAAATCTTGGCCTCGAAATAACAGAGACCCGCGCATTTCTTGAGGGTGCACTTTCAAGGTGTAGCGTGGAGCTAGGACATCTTGCAATTTTTGCATCTCAGGAATGCCACAGGGTGTGTCTTTGGACAGGCCAGCTTGTTGCAACAGGAGTTCTGCTTCGTTTCGTTGTTTGGCTCGATAGGAACGTTGAATAGTGTTCCAGGTTCTTTTCAATTCTACCGTGTCGTTCTTGTTGGCATAGGTTCGTCCCACCACGATGGCACGGGCTAAACACATCTGGTCATGAGGATTGTGAATTTGGACAAGGCTACGCTTAATGCTGCGAAGCTCGTTCACCAATAACATCTTTTTGCGTCCGGTCCCTTGAGGAGGAGAGACGTGGGTCATGTCCAATGTGGCTTTTCCATCGGTGATGTCAAACTGGTCATTAGATTGTTGTACGTGTTGAATCTTGTCCATGACTTTGGAAGCAGTCAATTCTGCAGGGGTGCTAAACTTGATCCAAACAGGGGATTTCAAACCGTCGTGTTGTATGGAAAGTCTCAAGCGATCGTCTTCTTTGGGTTGACATTGTCGCTTGAGTGCGGTGAGCAAAGAATCCCACACCCCAGTGATGAACACTTCTGCTTTCTCTAACGGCACTTCAGCCTTGAAATCTTTAAACTTCACCGTGTATTTGTAAGCCGTGGTTCTAAATTTTCTAGAGGAGCGCTTTTCCGTCTCTCGAATGGAATAGTACTTTTCAGGGTTGACTAAGGGTGGTGAACTTGGTTTAGAGGTTTCAAATTCTGGTTCACTCATGTCCTCTTCAAAATCACTGGCATGAATTTGTGCCAAGATTTCAGCCCTGGTACGAGGCGATAGATCACGTTTCTGCCTCTTACTTTCTTCTTCTTCTTTCTTCTCAAATGAATAGGATCGTTTCATCTTGAGTGCAAAACGTCAAATGACTCAAGTTTAAACACCATAGACTAATTTATAGTCATGGCAGACCAGCGTATATAAAAAGGGTGTGTGTCTTGTCCTTTCACTATTCATTTCACTCTCAAACCGAGCACAACGATGGAAGAGACTAACCAAATCGAACGTTTCGTCAGAGCTTTGTGAGGGGTCATTAGAAAATTCTCTTCAGACCAGCCGACGGACTACTCTCCTTCCTTTCGAGATAAAAGTCAAGATACTTGCTATATCTGTCAGAAGAAAGGGCATTGGTTTTCAGAGTGTCCAGACCGTCAAAAAAGAAAAAAACAGGGGCTAAAAAAGACAAAAGTCAAGATACCTGTTATTATTGTAAAGAAAAAGGACATTGGTCTCCAGATTGCGCAAAAAACAAACAAGAGGAGTCAGAAGAAAAGAGGAATTCTTCAGAAGAAGAGAGAGATTCTTCAAAGGAAGAGAGGGATTCTTCGGAAGAAGAGAGGGATTCTTCAGAGGAAGAAGAGGAAGAAAGAAGACAATTCTATTTAAAAGAGGCAAAGAAACAGGAGAAGAAAAGAAGAAGGGAAGAAAATGAGGAGAAAGAAGAGGAAAAGACGGTGAAGAAATTCAAAAAACAGAGAGACTAAACAAGGAGAAAGAAGAAGTCAATGAACTTTTAATTAAAATGTTCTGTTGTGAATTGTGAATTGGATTGTAAAAAATGGAGAAAAGAATAAATTAATTATACAAGGTAAGTGTCTTTGAGTTTTGATTTTAAAATAAGAAGCTACACTCACGCACTCATACAAAGACACGTACTATAAGGGTAAAATGGGTGGGTTTTTTTTGAGTTATTGGCAAATTGAAATTGTATTTCTTTTCGAGAAATGTGGGTGGCCCTGAAAAGGACCTTTCTATTTTGGTGTAGGGGTAAGTTTAAGCAATCAACTTTAACTGCCTTAAGCCTTTGCCACGGCCAAGGCCTACTTCTGGACTGCGTAATGTTGATGATGATGATTGGGTTGAAATCACTAAGGGTGGTACGGTAGGCTTAGTCACAGGGTTAACGTGTTTAGCTCGGGAAGGTCGTATTCTCTTCGGTCGTAATAAAGAAGTCTGATACATTTGTTTCAGACTTCTTAACTCCGCTAAAATGTCCAACAGTACCGTGACCGTTTGATTTTCACCCTCTTGTTTCTTTGCTGCTACTTCTTCTTGCTGTTGTTGCTGTTGTTTTTTTTTCTTACCTCTTCTTCTTGCTGCTGTTGCTGTAGGAGAAAAGCTTGTTCCGCTTCCTTTTGTCGTTGTATAAATTTCTCCAATTCTTCTTTCTGTCTCTGTCTAAAATTCTCCACTTGCGGTAATGAAGAAGGTAACGAATGTTCCGGAACAAATTCTTGCGAGGAGAGAAAATCCACAAAATCCCAGTTCACCTCTTCTGAAAGTAAGTCCGGGTTCCCTTGGGCAGTCTCCCCTGTTGGTGCACCCCAATGGATCGTTTTCTGAATTTCCGTCATGTTGAATCACTGTCGCATAGATTGACTGTACACAAGCGCTAACGAATCTATATAGACCAACTGACGTCACAGACTGCTCTCTTCGGATTGGATGCGGGCTGACTGAATTTTGTAACGCGTGTTTGGATTGGTGAATGAACTCAATCCGTTTCAATCCTACCTCTACCTATAAATAAGCGCAGTTCAGTGCATTGATTCACCTGTTCTCGTCGCTTCAAGATGTGGACCGATGTGCAATCTTCTACGCTTGTGTCTTCCATGATGTTCCGGACGGACATGCTCATGTATGTCCGATCCAAGTGGACCGTTGTCCACAGGACAAACACCAGTCTGTGGATACGTAGGATCTACGTAGAGAGACAAGGATGCCTCAAAAGAGTGCTGATTTACGGGCCAACAGTGAGACGCAGCCTAAGGACAAGAAGAAGACCAATGCGGTGCCCTTTATGTTAATGGAAACATTAACATAAACCCAAAGGCCCTTTTCAGGGCCACGCATATTTCTCGAAAAGAGATAGCCTTTCAATTGCCTACCCCTTTTTTTTTTAAATTTAAAAAAAAAAAAAAAAATCCCCTTGTCCCTAAACAAGCCCAAACTCTATTCCCCATGTTAAATTCCCTTGTACGTATATTGACCCACGATTTTTCGCCATGTTAAATTCCCTTGTACGTATATTGACCCACGATTTTTCGCCATGTTAAATTCCCTTGTACGTATATTGACCCACGATTTTTCGCCATGTTAAATTTCCATTGTACGTATATTGACCCGGGGGGGGGGGGGTCTGTAATGCTAATTCCCATTGTACGTATAGTGCCCCACTTCACTACTGAGACACTGTTGGTGTGGCAGGATTTGCCGATTCCATATTGCTATAGTAAACACCCACACCCACTCACCCTACACAAATCTGGGTAAATGTACATGAACATTTATATGTATTTTTCTTTTAAATGATGATATATTGTACTAAGCTTAGAGTAGTGTCAGAACACAAATACCCCAGAGAGGCTCGAAAGTCTGTCTGTTCGATCCATAGATGATTGGTTATTAATTACAGCATGGCAGACATGACGTATAGTCTTAAGCGAAACGTTGGTGCCAAAAATAATTTATTTTCCCCTAAAGTAATTTGTTACATAAGGGTCAAGTAACTGTATTTGGGTTTCACTCATGGAGGTACTCGAAATAACGACGTTACTGAAACAAAATGAACAAACAAGGAAAGAGTTTGACTAGTCTGACGTAATGAATGTTCACAACCCAAACAATACGAAGTTCATTAAACGCAGATACATAAATCTAAATATACTATATTAAATATATTATACCGTTACTCAACAAACAAAATATGCTAAACAAATTTAACAGTTATTTTGGGTTTTAAAATTTTATTCAGCTTTTTTCCTTCAAAGTAATAAATGTAATGAAACATATAGTAGTATTTTGCAATGTTCATGAATTAGACAGCGTTCTGTGTAACCTTATTTGATAATATCAATTGTATGCCATGGAACTACTACTACTACTACTACTACTACTAATGATAACAATGATGAAGCTATAGATAGTATTCAAGGAAGAACACTGCGAGGGCTGGGGGATGGGCGATGCATAAGGGATTGATTGCAGTATAGAATCGGAAATATCAGCCCCAAAGCAAGAAATGCAAACTATTAGATCTATGCTGAAACAAGAAACTGTTATTATTATTATTATTGTTATTATTATTATTATTATTATTATTATTATTATTATTATTATTATTTGTTTTGTACGTGGTCCAAAAATGCAGAAAAGAGGAGAACACAAGAGGAAACAATTGGCATTAGAATGACAAGCACGTTCCTCTGCACGTATCAGAAATGGGGATCAAACCCGAGACCGATGAGGTAGAAAACGAGCAGACCACTGTGGCGCTACCTTGAGTATTCCAGAAAATTCAGCAAACATATTTGCATAATCTACTCGACGTTAACAAATTAATTCTTATTTTGTTGTAATTTAATAAATAACAAACAGGCTATCAGCTCGTACCAATATCATCGATCGTTTGGGTAAATTTATTGTCAAAATGGGCTACCCACTTATCTCCCCCCCTACCAGCCGTCTAAAATGTAATTAATCTTGTAAAACCTCAGATCACATGCTATGTACACACGGTTATAGATCTGGTTGCTACGCAAAAAGCACATATTTATAACAAGTTGTTTATTGGCATAAAGAACCCAGTTTAATCAAACAAGTCGTAAAATTAATGGGGGGGGGGGAGACCTTAGACTGTTAGAACTTATACGTGGCTAGATGCCCATATTCTTAATTGGCATGATGCCCACTTCGTTGTTGGCGAGATGACCATTCTAGTTGTTTATGTTCACCGACGGAGATCGACTTTAATAATGTAAATGGCAAATATGTGATCGTTGATTTCTAGGTTAGTTATTGGTCAGTTTTCACATGGGTGTCCAATTGTTTTATCGTTGCAAAAGCAGTCCACATATTCTCTTAATATTCTGCAAACGAGACTCAAGCACGAAGTCAAAAATCTTTGACGTTCTATAACTTTTGTAAATCATACGACTCCCGCCAAATTTCATATATATATATATATATATATATATATATATATATATATATATATATATATATATATATATATATATATATATATATATATATATATATATATAAACGGAAGCAAAATTAATGGCGAAGAAAGACAATGGCCAAGATTCAATGGTTACTTTACCAATCAGCTTGCTAACTGGCTACATGAATACATTGCTGATACGTGTCTACGTGTATACGATGAAGAAGAGTCGGAAGCAGTTTGGAAATTTTCATCATGAATATAGTTTGTAGTAAAGAATAAAAATGATTGTATTTCTTATGTCGGGGATGAAAAATGTGTTCGAATGAACTATATGTTCATATAATAGTGTTTGTAACGATTGGAATTAATATTTTGATATTATAATGCAGTATATATGTCGAGGATTTACTAATGCGTTCCTAAAATCAAAAGTCCGTATCTAAAATGTAATAAATTGGTTTTAGTTCATGGATATTTCTCTGGTTATGGTGGTCTTCAAATTTGAAATTATGACCTCTACCCCCTCCACCACCCCACACAAATAAAAAGAACAATCCAAACCAAAAATTAAAAAAAAAGATTTTTTTATATATCTGACAGGGCAAGCCATCTACATGGTTAATTAAGGGTGTGTCAATCAGAATTAGCGTTGTCGCACAGAAACCATTTTGCCATGGTCGCATACAGTGACATTGGCCTATGACCTTGCAGCCGCCCCTCCACCCAACTCCAAAATATGAATTTAAAAAGGTTATCTCTTTGGGTCGCCTGTCTGTGACTGTATATACCTCAAACACCGGAAGTTCCACCAATTTCCACCAAGCCGTCTGATAATACACGTTCCCTTATAAGACTTACTGCTTTGCATATATATATATATATATATATATATATATATATATATATATATATATATATATATATATATATATATATATATATATATATCAAGGGGGGGGGTTCGTTATGCACTTTTTACTGAATGGAGGATATATACATTTATACTTTTATGACCGCCTCTTGCACAAAAATTCTGAATAATAGAGGTTTACAGAAAGCCTTCAAATGCTATGCATTGCTCGAAATTAATCTTTTACATTTAATTTTTCAACAATTTTGCTTAAATTTAAAAATTAATCACACCAATATACTCTCACATCTTTTGCCAACAAAAGAGGTGTTCATTTTTTATGTTAACGATGAAACGTAGGAACATACTGTGAATGAGCTTGTCTGCCTACTCAGTAAATTTCCTTTTCATCTTGCAGTGCACTAGAACCCACATTTACATAAGAAGTGGGATCGGCTGAATTTTTTGAGCTAGGTAGACAAATTTACAATTTGTATGTTAGTTAGATTTTTGGTAGTCGAGGTAGGGAGTTTGTAATCTGTATGCTATTCTTATCTAGATATTTGGTGGGTCAGCTATGGTGTGTGTGTGTGTGTGTGTGTGTGTGTGTGTGTGATTTTGACTTTTTAACGTATCTTTAACAATTTATTCAATCATATCGCTACGATGTCTGCAGTGTGGCAGTTTATAGTGACGTCTAGCACTGGGGCATCATGTCGCAGACATATAGCAAGATGTCCCACCCAGTCACATTATCCTGACACGAGGCAGCTGTTAGTGCCATTTTTGTAAGTCTTTGGTATGACTCGGCCGGGGATCGAACCGACGACCTGCCGCATCCGAGGCGGACGCTCTAACCACTAGGCTATGGAGTTTCCATTATGAATGTCAGTCTCATCTAGATTTTGGTGGTCCAGATAGGGAGATTCCAATCTGTATGTTATTATCAACTAGATAGTTGGTAGGGTAGATAGGGAGATTCCAATCTGTATGTTATTATCAACTAGATATTTGGTAGGGTAGATAGCGCGTTTTCAGGTTGTATGTTATTCTCATCTAGATTGTTCGTGGGAAAGATAGGGACCTTCCATTATTCATGTCAGTTTTATCCAGATTTTTGGTAGTCAAGATAGGAAGTTTTCAATGTGGATGTTAGTCTTACCTAAAATGTTATCTGTATAGGCTTTTCCATGTCGTGCTTTGTGTTATCAAACTTTCACCCTATCGTTTCCTTGTTATTGTTGCTGCAGTAGACATAAGGTATAATAGTCACTTCTCAGCTGAAGTTAGTGTGGTCGTTTGTGAATGTTTTAAAATCATTAATAATTGCTTGTGTAACAAACTTTAATAAGAAAAGCAAGCGACCCCAACCCCCACAAATCCGTCTCTTCATTTTCAAGCGGTTTATATTTTTCCGTTTATCTGTGTTCTTCTATCGCATTTTTATAATGTTAAAATACTGTTAAAACTATATCGGAACAGATGCACACACACACACACATATATATATATATATATATATATATATATATATATATATATATATATATATATATATATATATATATATATATATATATATTTGTCTAAGGTCTTGAAAAAGTGCGTTTAAAAGATTTTAAAGAAATTCCGTCAGCCACAATATAGAGAGCATCGGTGTTTGCTCTCATTTGGAAATTAACAGGAAGTTGTGATGACTCATGTGGCCCCGGTGTCAGCATACATAATTTCTAAAATGGCGCTCTTATGTAGCAGTTGATGCATTGCGCATGGGAAAAATGTAGCAATTAAGACATTTCAAATACTGTGTTTTTTATTCGGATATATTTGTGCATTTTTTGTGTCTTTTAGAAAAAAATTAACCACGTTTTGGCCCTGAACAGTAAAAGTTGTCGTCATGGCCTCAGATAAAGTGCAAGTTGCAGTGAGAGTTCGACCTATGAACAGACGTGGTGAGTTTAAGAGATCGTTATATGGTGTTATAATTGTTGTTTCAGCGAAGTTTTTGTTAAGTGTTTGATTTTAAATCAGTAGTGCGTATATTTTAGGATGACATGCGTTAAATTAGCTTAAAACCTAAAATCTGTAATCTTGGCTCCTATTTGTTTACATTTAGATTTACCTCTTTCGTATCCATCAGGATAAAGGTCAGCGTCTTAAATACCAAAAACAAACATGCCAGTTGATTTTGAACTATCTTTAAAGAAACAAATATCTTTAAATAAAGTTTTAGTATATAATTAAACAAGAAACTGAAGGATGTCCGTTATAGGGTTTGTGGTGTTTTGCGGCTTTGTCGCACTCTAAAACTTACCGTACGGAGCCAAGTAGAGTAACGTACCTTGCAAGGTAGTCATTCTTAGCTGATTTGATGGTGGGAATTGAATATACACCCTTCTAATCATGGGTCATAAACCTTAACCAGTTTGTTAGTCAAGTTGCACCATTCAGGGATTTGTGTAAAATAGAAACCAAAATCTCATATACAGTGTGATTAAATGTGCCAAAAGCAATAAATATGAATAAAACTAATGTTGTACCTAAAGGAGAAGCATCAATCAATTGACACAGGGTTAGAAGTAAAGTCACAAGACTTCAGCTTTTATTGCAAGAATTAATCTGCACTGTAGATATAAAAGCAAAACCAGTTATCATCACATCAAAAGATTATCATTACATCTTGACTACAACATAGCTGAATGGCATATGTATATTACATGTTTTTAGACAGAACAATATATACTGGATAAATAAAAGAGGGAAATTTAGTAATAAATACATGCATACATGGTAAGCAATGAAATTACAGGCTGAGACTGTTCATTAAATACATGCATGTTCTCAACGACAAGTGTACAGTATGTGATCGATATTCACGTGACAACCAAAAGAGATTGATGTCAAGAAATATTACAAGAACTGCATATTCTTGAAATACTGTTTGATCAAATTTGCAATAAAAGTAATGAGTCAAATATTTTTTGCAACCCCTAAAAATATACCTAACATGAGAACAAGACAAAGTTTAATTACAGTGAAAGATAATATGGCTGATGTCAAATGTGCAAAACAATAATTTTATATTCCGATTGGAATAAAAGCTACGTATAGTCTTCCTCTAATCTGAAAATTAATATCTGCAACTAATATCTGTTATACACATTTAAAAAAAACTAATCATATCTAAGTGGGTTCGATCCCCGGCCGAGTCATACCAAAGACTTACAAAAATGGTACTAACAGCTGCCCCGCTTGGCGCTCAGCATTAAGAGGTTAGTGTTAGGACTGGTCGACCTGGTGTCAGGATAATGTGACTGGGTGGGACATCATGCTACATGTCTGCGGCATGATTCCCCAGTGCTAGACATCACTATAAACTGCCACATTGCAGACATTGTAGCGATATGACTGAAAAATTGTTAAAGCTACGTTTAAAATCAAAATCTCACACACTAATCATATATAAAATAATGAAAAATTGTCACATTAAAACCTTATGAAATAATTAGTTTTATCAAAGATGTTTAAGTGCTTATGTTTGTATGGGGTTCAATAAGTCAAAATGGTATTCTTTGACACAATCATTCAATCTTGAAATTGTTAAATGATTGCTTGATGAAAATGAACAAAATCCATTGCAATCTCTTTCAGTTGCATCATTTGCAATGCATAGCTGGTCTAGATTCTTTCTGTTCTTTATTATAAATACTATAAAGACAGGGCTCAGGAAAACTACTTGTCCTCTTTTCAGTTTGTTATGAGGAGTAGGATTTTACTGCTAACTTGTCCCCGTGCTGAGTAGATTAATTTTCTCACCTTCAACTAGTCTAGCATGTGTCAGTTATCTACTGTTTTTGCCTGTTTTACTATAAGTATGAAACATGTTGCAAAGGAAGCTGATTTTCCCATACACTGGATGAAGGCATAATTAACTTTTTTTTTCTTAAACAGACTTGAACAAATTTCTCTACTGCATGTTTTTGGATAAATATCCTTAAGCTCTGGACTTTATTACCCACTATTGTTTCCATTGTCATGACACAATTTGCATAAAGTTAATATTCCCTTGTTTTTTGTTTTTGCCCATGGCAATGTGCTATTCAGTGATCTGTTCCATGCACTGTTTTCTTGATCAAAACTACATGCATGTTTCTTTCTTCTGTTAGCCAGTTTCCTAAGAATCATGTTCATTTATAGCTTTGCTCATAGCACCAAAGAAATTTTGCCATCAGAAAAGTACAGGATACTGGTAATCACTTAACTGACTTTTTGATGATTAATAACTGAGTTGGTATTCAACCGCTAAACAAAATGAGTTGCAGAAACCTTGGCACAATTTTTCTAAATGCTGCATATGATAAATTGTAATTGCTTAAACTTTGTTTGATAGTTTATACTGTATATAAATGCTATTGGCTTTGTTGAAACAGATCAAATAAAAGAAAATATTACTGACCTCCCAAAACTAGTTTACAAAGGACATTTAATGTGTATGCTGTGGGACATTTCATGTGTACAATGTTTATGCTGTGGGACGTTTCATGTGTATGCTTTGGGACGTTTCATGTGTACCACTGATCCGCTGGCCTCAGACAAAAATGAAACGACTCTCCAGGGTCTCATGAGTTAAAATGGGTCCATATTAAAAATATATTAGGAAACACTGGTTTTATAACTCCTTTGATACATAGCCCCTGTTATATAATAGGAGACACAGTAATATTAATCAATTGTTGCTAGATTGCTGTTGATTTCATAATAGGATTTACAATGACACTTTTTGGTGAGCTGTTCCTTATTCCAAAGAAAAATTTTCCTTTTTAAAGAAATTTAGTACTGAAGTCTTATGAAAAGTTAAGTGCCAGAGATTGTCACAACTGTGTAATTTTTCATCTGGACAGTGTTACATTAGTATTCAGATTTGGCTGCATTATTGACACATTCTCATGCCAAATCAAAGACATGACAGGTTTTCTATGTGTAATTACCTCACACAAAAAACTTTTTGCTAAGTTACATTTTTAAGAATTATTTTTAGTTATCTGCCAATTCCCACCAAATACTGCACAATGCAATGCTTTGTAATCGATTTTCAAAACAAATACTGTCAGGACAACAGTTGATCATTTTATTGGGGGTGATGATGCAACAACATTCTGAATCTCTTGTCTGGTTAGAAATCTTGCATTTGAATGGCACCCATGTGTAGTTCTCAGGAAATAGAGATTTGACAGAAATGGATCATTTTGTACCGAAGTTGGCGGAAAAAGAATTGTGACGACTTGAAGAATTTTCTACTTTCAGATGTTTGCCCATGAAATTTGTGTGAAAAAATTATTACATACTTGTAGAAATATTTGCTGGTGTCTTTACTTTGGCTGAACAGTGTGTCAGTAAAGCGGGACAGTCTTGGAATTACCGGTGACCTGGCATAAACTTGACAATGCCTGACCAGGTGCGATTTTTTTTATTATCCATTGTCTTTGAAAATTGTTGTTTATTTTAAGTAGAATTGTAAGGTGGGGGCTTTATGTTGTGTTGAAGGCAACTGTACATGCTGTATTTTTTTTCTTTCCTTGCTTAGAACTGGATCTTGGGACAAAATGTGTGGTGGACATGCAGGAGAATCAGATCATTTTGTTTCACCCCAAGGACATGTAAGTAATCTTTATGCATAGCAATACCAACATGTAAGTAATCTTTATGCATAGCAATACCGACATGTAGGTAATCCTTAGGCATAGCAATACCGACATGTAAGTAATCCATATGCATAGCAATACCAACATGTAAGTAATCTTTATGCATAGCAATACCGACATGTAGGTAATCCTTAGGCATAGCAATACCAACATGTAAGTAATCCTTAGGCATAGCAATACCGACATGTAAGTAATCCTTATGCATAGCAATACCAACATGTAAGTAATCTTTATGCATAGCAATACCGACATGTAGGTAATCCTTAGGCATAGCAATACCAACATGTAAGTAATCCTTAGGCATAGCAATACCAACATGTAAGTAATCTTTATGCATAGCAATACCAACATGTAAGTAATCTTTATGCATAGCAATACCGACATGTAAGTAATCCTTAGGCACAGCTATGCTTATATTATTTCAAGCAGTTGCCAAACACTGGCCCCATAAAATCAGGGACATATTTGATTGTTTGGTTTTCCAGAAGAAAGGCTGCAATATAGACATTTGTTTATTCTACATTTAGTCTTCACTAATTATTAACCTGTGACTTGAATAATAGTTTCGTTATTTTTTGAAATATTCTTTTTAAATTAACAATTCATTGTTATATGGCAGAAAATGTATTTCTACATATATTTTCCTCTAGTCTTTTATTTTTTTTCAAGGACAATAAAATGCTTGTGTCAGATGGAGTGCTTTAAATATCAGCTGTGTAGGAACCTCCATAATTACAGAGGTGTTGCATTTTTGTGATTGTTATCTCAATTTTTCCTCTTGCCATTTACAGCTTCTTTAATGCACTGGATTTTGTCATATTTTGTAAGATCCTGATCAGTGAAAATCGTGTTGGTCTGTGATGTTGTTTTGTCCATTCTAATCTTGTACAAGATGAGTCCATTGAAAGTCACTGTGATAGTTGTTAGAATGTTTCTATTAAATTGACATGCTTTGATTTCATGTGGAAAAGTACTTTATTTGCAGTATCTTATTGCATCTTCATAGAAATTTTAGTTTGTGTAAACATTTCATCTATAATTTATTTTGACATATTGGGATTTCCCTTTGGCTTGGTTTGCACAATATGTTAGAAGTGTTTTTGCACTGTAGCTTGGCAGGCATAGTAGGTTAGAAGTGTATGTGCACTTTAACTTGGCAGGCACAATATAATGCTTAATATGTTCATTGGTCAGATTGGTTTCTGTCTGTGAACTGAATATCCATCAGAAGTGTTTGTTTAATTGCATTTTCTGTTTGTAACCTTACTTTGTGGCAAATTATCAGCGAGAGGCAGACACAGCCCAATATATGGTAATGTGAAACATTGACATTTGCATGTTGATGGAAAAAAAAAGAAGAATTGTACCACTGTCATTGACCCAATGAGAATTCTTCAATTTGTTTTACATACAATCTTGATGCTCTTGTACACTGCAAAAAAAAGGACAAATATATTTCAGTCTGTGATGTTTCCTGTCACTATATAGTAGGCACCCAAATTGCAATTGATGCACATTTTGATAACATATATTGGACTGCTGCAATCAGATTAAAATCGGATCTGCACTGTCCTACATGAAGATCCTACCGTGATAGCTTAGGGGTCATGTTCTGATGATTTATGTTATTACCATAATCGATTATATTATCAGCCAATCAGATGAAGACTTATATCTTTGCATGTGGGAGATGGATCAGTAAAGAAGGTGCTCACCAGTTAATCATGTACTTTCGAGAGAGTGACGTCTTTAAGGTGATGTTGTTTGCATCTGAAACATGCATAGTGGAGAGAATGTTGGTATACCTGTATGCTACTTTCATGTAATGTGACTGACATTTCTTTGGATATTGTACTTTTGGAAATTGTACATGATCTAAGCACACTGATTACTAAAATGACTGCTCCTTTGTGCTAAAATAAAATCAGCCTAAATTAGTCTAAAATACACTATGGGTAGGATAAAATGAATTTGTCAGACTAGACAGTTACAGCTTCTAAAAGTGCAATGAATGAATTACCAAATATATAAAATGTAAAAAAAAGTTATTGGCTCTTGTTTTTTTTTTACAATTTACCTCTGAAGTTCAGGAAGTGAAAATGACCAACTGGAGCTAACACTTCTTTTGAAAGGTGCACATTCAGAGTAAGGCCAAGCTGTATACTATCTAACCCATAATACACCCATCAAATCATACACCAAAATAAAGGGAATTAAAGGTTCTTTGAACAATACCTAAGATATACTAGTTCTTTTATAAATAGCCAGTATAACCAGTGAGGACACAGGGGAATTCTTTTCCTTTAACATTCTAACCCTATGCAAAATATGAAACTGTGGAGTGCCACCATAGCTGAAGAGCATCAGTGTGTGCCTATCAATTTGATTCTCTTTCAAATTTTTGAAAGTGTATTTCCATTGGTGAACTCAGAAATCACCAGAATATGACCCTTATGCGGTCACTGTCAGATCTTCACCCAGGACAGTGGAGATCAGATTTGAATCAGATTGGGATTGCTCCAATTGTGGTATGTAACTGGTTGCTCAGTGGTCACATGCTTACAAGTTTGTGATGTATTTTCATTGGTAGTAGAGAATAAAGAAGCCTCATTAATTGTTAACTGTTCTTGCATAGTAGACAAGGCAGCAATATAATATTTAGTGATGGAGAAACTTTGGAAAAGTAGCAAAATTTGAAATGCTTCATCTTTGTTGGTTTGAAATCTTGAGCTGTTTTTTTGTGTGGATGAATCATACTTCTTGCTGGAAGGGTGGGGGTGGAAATTACATTGATAACAAATATCCCCTCAAGTGCCAGTAATTTGGATTGGTAAGTTTGCAAGACAAACACTAAATCCGCATATTCCCTTCTTGTCTGAGCTCCTTTTCCCCCAATTTCATGATCAAGGGGTCAATGATGGTTGCATAAATGACTTGTTCTTTTTATGTCAAGAAAGAGATCCCTTGTATATGGTTTAGATCTGAAGATAAATAACACCAACATTAAACAGACAATTTAGCAACACATTGCTCTAAGCCGTTCTTCCACTGTACAGTTTCAGTACGTGAATTTACATTTACAAGGTGACGTATGTCGGTTACCCAAGTGAGCGATATCAAGTCTCATAATTGTTCTTGCCATTGGCTAGGATTTATATTGGACAATCATGTCATATTTTTTGTGACCTTTTAAAAGGTTGGTCATTTCATCTACCTTTTCTTTCTCTTATTTCTACCATACTGTGCATGACAACCTCTTAATTTGTGTAAGCTTGCAGATAAATTTCATTGATAATAATAAAAATAATAATTATAGTAGACTAACAATGTGCTGTTTAGCCAGTCCTGCGGGACAAATACCCCCAATTTGAAATGCTTCATTTTTACATCAAATTTGTTATGGATCAGTGGTCTAGCATCTTATCTTTTGTAAAATAACGTTTACAAGATTCCTGTCAATTTTTCTTTCCAAATATTACTTGTCAGAGCATTGCTGTCATTAACTTGTAACTTGCATAACAGGACGGACATACTAGATATTTAAGCAATGATTTCTTCTGTTATCTGGATCATAATTTATCATAAATCTGCTACAGCATCATAATGAAGAAAAGCTGCAGTAACAGTGGCCGCATGTTTATGGTTTTTACAAGTATTCTCATGTGAAACATTTTCTTAATAATTTTGAGGATGTTAGTCGCCGATTGCAGTCAGCACAAAACAACAAAAGATGCATCATTGTTTCATGTTCCATTAAATCAGTATTGAAACTTTATTAGGGTAGAAAATGTAGTTCATGTAACAAGGATGTACAAACATAATTTTATTTTGTTATTTAAAATTCATAAAATATTTGGGAGCCAGTGATTGACAGGTTTGGTGCTGGAAGTAATCACACCACATCTGTTGGTAAACTTAGCAATCAGCTGCATTGCCCCATAATTTTCCAGCTTTCTTGAAAAACTTGGCTGCCAATGGTAATTACGATGTAGTCTGAAGACAAAAATATTTATGTACAATATATTAATTATTTAGTATGTAGAGTTTGTAATGTATTAGTACATGTACTTTAAATATTGATATATTCCTAGGTTTATATTTTGTTGCATTAATTTCATTTGCATACTGATTGTTTATGCATCTCTCGGCTTTCTGTATGCTCAGTGGCATGCAGACGTGCCTAGGGTGACTTTTGGTCATTAATGTTGGTCGAATGCTGCTGTTGCCATAAAGTCTCTTGACAGTATTCAACAATGAAAAAACTTTCAAGATCTGATTTTAAGCAACGTTATGTTGTGCGGCTTTCCTAGAAAAAAGACAAGAACCACGTTACTATGACTGCAAATTCTGTTCCATGAATGTTATATAGGAAGCACATACGTTAATTAGAAATAATCAAATTATACAGAATCCTTAATTGAAATGCCATATTTATTTCAGTTTAATTAGGTGCATTTGAGTGCTGTCCTCTGAAAGTAACAATACACAAGAATCACTAAACAGTAATCAAATTTTGTGACTGCTGTTCTGTCCGTGTCATGTGATTGCACACAGTTTGGTCACAAATATTTTTTTTTATTGTGCTGCAAAAAGATATGTCAGTATTAAGGCTACTTGGGGCATGTCAATTGGATGAATAGGTATAGAACTTTAGTTAACATTTATTAACATTACAGCTGTTTATGGACAGCAGTGTAACATGGATGAACACTTCAGGTCTGTAAATGTGAGGCTGGTTTTGTTGTCAGTCATAAACGGCAATATCGAGAGTGCCGAGAAAATGCTGGTGTTTCCTCGCAGAATTATTTCATTTTAATGGCCATGACATATTTGTAATTAAGATAAACAATTTATATTTAAGTCTATATTTTCTTCCCATTTAAAGATGTCACACATCATGTAACTTACCAAATCATGTTAACAGTTACATTGCATCCTTATGGCTAACTTCAGCAAGTAATGTGATCAACTGTAAGCAACCTCTGATGGTGTCCATAATAGTTTTTGGCAGTAGGATAGGAAATGTGCCATTTACAACTGAATGTCATGTGTGGCTGTTTGGGGTTTTCATAAAAATAAAACTCAAAATTTTACTCAAGTAATGATGAAGGCAGATGGACACGGATGGTTCGACTATAGATTCGTTAATGAGTCAAATGTTTTTAAGTTTCTTTATTCAAACAAAATATAAAATGACTCCATAATGCACGTCTTAATATTTAATTCACTGACAGCACGTCCTTGATCATCACATAACCGGTTGGACAGACACATCACATATAACATCGGTGTGATAAAAATGAAATTTTTAAACATTATTTTTCCAACCAACAAGAAATGTTTGACAGGTTAGAAATCAGAATACACAAGTTTGTACCAAACATCCATAGTTGTATGCACTTGCAATGATAAAAAAAGCTATTTTTATTTTTATGTAGACGAGTAATGTCCCATTTTTATCTGTCTGGAATGCAATGTTTTTGGAAATGACAGAAAATGAATAATTAACAAACACATCTTTTGTATATAAACCACCTTTATTATCACAGTTGCACATGAAGATATATAATAAGTAATAGGTAAAGCCTGAGATGCTGTCACATACTTTTTTCAACAAATACTAACATCTAATAATAGACCATACACAGCCAGTAATAATAATAATAATATAATGACTTTGTAAGAAGAAGCTCATTTGGTTAACATACCTATTTTTCTGTGTGGCTATCTGCAATTATATTTATCTGATGTACAATTGAAAGCTAGATAACAAAGCTGTTAAACTAGGTAATTGATGTATTGCTGCAATAAATCAGTACAAGCATTACAGATAAATACATAGATTCCTTAGAAGCCAACCAGTAATAGGCATTACAGGTGACTGCACAAAACCTGGGGGGGGGGGGGGTAGTGCTAAATTAAACAAAAATCGTACAGATGATTGTTTTTGAACATGTGGACTGAGATGCTTAACATTTTGTTAAGTTAGATGACCCCACACACTTGTGGAATGGATTTAATTGTTTGGCTCCAGAAAGCAAAACTCTTGTTGGGTTCATAATTTAGTCCAGTTAAATATAGTTTTGCAAGCTGTACCTTTGTTCACATGTGTACCTTTATTCACATGTATGTACCTTATGTACCTTTGTTCACATGTACGTACCTTGTGCACCTTTGTTCATAAATGTACCTTTGTTCATATGTATGTACCTTGAGTATGTGTGTATGTGTATGTACCTTTTCCACAAGTTTAAAATACTTGTAAGTGTAATCACTAGACCTACCTATGCCTTCTGACCTTAAGTGAACAGAGCTGACCCTTATCTGTCAACACATTGTGCAATGGCAGATCAAGGGCTTTGATGTTTGCAGTCAGTGGTTATATTTATATATATATGAAAGTGGTGACAGTACTTTATACAAAGTGCTAGATATTTCGTCTGCACTGTATATGGATAGGTATGGTAATTTAGGTGAGTCCATTTATTTGGTTGTAGGTTTTAAACAGAGTTTTGCCCATATCATGTCAAGGACATGAGAGCTATGAGCCTTTCCCAAGGACATGCAAACACAGAGTTTAAGGCCACTGACTTACATGTACAAGCGAAGTCTGTGCAGATTCCAATTGCTTTCCCAAGCGGTTTGCCACAGAATGTGTAATTTGTTCATTCTAAATATCATACTACGCCTAAAAGCTTTGTTACAGAATATATGAATTTTAACAGTGATATTTGCATCGTCATTGACATTACATCATGTGCCCGGTATAACCTCTTTAAGTGATGGCTTAACTTATTATTTATATTTTTTAAAATAAAGATTAGTAATATTCAGTATATCAGTCAGGATTGCAACATTGGCTGTAATTGTTCAGGGACCCCAGGTGGCTGAGTGGTCTAAGGGCTGGCCATTACAGACCACTCACACATATTTCTTCTTCCCATGTGAGTTTGAGTCTTGCCTCAAGCAGTGGGGGTGGTTGAAAGTTTTTGGCAGTAGCTTCCCATGGGCAGGTGCTTCTTCCTCAACCAAATATACTGGCTATTGGCTAACATGTATAGGCTGTCATGTGCTGTAAAATGGTGTTAAATCCAGCAAGACTGTTGTTGTTCATACCCTAACATTTGTGAAACAATGATGGAAATGATGCATGGTCTGTACTTTTTCCTACCCACAAATTTATCATACATTGTCAGTCCATAATTGTATCTTTGACCTTTAAGTTTAATAAAGGTAGATTTATTTTTTAATTTTTTATTTTAACTTAAATGAACTGAAAATGATAATATATTTACATTTAATTAATTGTAAATTTGAAAAAGTGTTAATACAAATGTCAAGTAAATGACAAAAATTACTGCAATCTCAGAGGATACATTTTTTATGAACCATGTACAGTTTTCAAGACTGGATGTCCAGACAAGAAAAGGGCCCAGAGTGGCCGAGTGGTCTAAAGCGCTCTCCGTCACGGATCACTGCCATCTCACCTCTGTGTGGGTTCAAGTCTCGGATTCGGTCGATGTGGATATGTGAGAAAGCTTGCCGGTAGCTTCTTGTGGGTTGGTGGTTCTTTCTCGAGTTTTCCTGGGTTCTTCCTCCACCATTAATACTGGCTGCCATATATAGCCTATCTTGTGCTGAAAAATGGCGTTAAACCCTATATCAACAACAACAACCAGACAAGAAAACATTATATTAGAATAGTCATTGTAATCATAGAAGTATAGCCATTTTCACAAGCTTAAATTAAATTGTTAGGGATGAAACAATACATATTGATACAGAATAATACGTATTGATACAGTATAATTCATATTGATAAGTATAATATGTACATATTGTTAGAGTATAATATATATTGATACATTATAATACATATTTATACCATATGATACATATATAGATATTGATTTAGTACAATAATATTGATACAGAATAATACATATTGATACAGTGTAATACATATTGATCCAGTATAATTCATATTGATATAGTATAATTCATATTGATGCCATATAATACATATTTACACATTGATAAGTATAGTACTTATTGATACAGTATAATACATTGATACAGTATAATTCATATTGATACCATATAATACATATTTACACATTGATAAGTATAGTACTTATTGATGCAATATATAGAGATACAAATTACTAATAATTTTCCACTGAAGATTACAAGTAACTTTTATCAGACAAGTATGATTCAGTACCATTTTGCCATTATTTATGTGTGTATCAAATGAGGAAATCAAAGCACTGATATACTGTATAAGTGAATTGTTTTCCCCATGTCATTGCTATGATTACAATTCAGTATTAAAAGTTGTAGAGGCAGTAATTTTGAGTGTTATTAATTCTTTCAGAAAAGGACCCTTCACATTTATTAAGTGCAATTCTTTATTTGCAGTGACACTCTTTCCTGAGGTGAATTTCCTCATCGTCAATTACATTAAGGGAATTGTCAGTGTTCCAAATGCACATCATAAAAGTTTGGTTAAATGTGGGGATCTAGATGAAATCGATTTTTGCAGCCAGCAGAATTTCAGATGTACTATTCCACTGTTCACTCAATCTAATATTGATTTTTCCAACATATCTGTTAATCCCTTAAATCATTTTCATAATGGATTTCTTTAGAGATGTGTATGAATGAGGTTATTTTCTGTTAAAATTATAGCCACATGTAATAGAAGTGGATTTTTACAAATGTGCTGGTTAGATCAGATGGAGTGGGCTTACTGATGTCTGTATGTCATAGTAACTCATGTCAATATGTCTTAGTAACCCATGTATGTATGTCTTAGTAATCCATGTATGTCTTAGTAACCCATGTATGTATGTCTTAGTAACCCATGTATGTATGTCATAGTAACTCATGTCAATATATCCTGTTAACCCATGTATGTATGTCTTAGTAATCCATGTATGTCTTAGTAACCCATGTATGTATGTCTTAGTAATCCATGTATGTATGTCTTAGTAACCCAAGTATGTATGTCTTAGTAACCCATGTATGTATGTCTTAGTAATCCATGTATGTATGTCTTAGTAATCCATGTATGTATGTCTTAGTAACCCATGTATGTATGTCTTAATGACCCATGTATGTATGTCTTAGTAACCCATGTATGTATGTCTTAGTAATCCATGTATGTATGTCTTAGTAACCCATGTATGTATGTCTTAGTAACCCATGTATGTATGTCTTAGTAATCCATGTATGTATGTCTTAGTAACCCATGTATGTATGTCATAGTAATCCATGTATGTATGTCTTAGTAATCCATGTATGTATGTGTTAGTAATCCATGTATGTATGTCTTAGTAACCCATGTATGTATGTCTTAGTAATCCATGTATGTATGTCTTAGTAACCCATGTATGTATGTCATAGTAACTCATGTCAGTATGTCCTGTTAACCCATGTATGTATGTCTTAATAACTGATGTATGTATGTCTTAGTGACCCATGTATGTATGTCTTAGTAATCCATGTATGTATGTCTTAGTAATCCATGTATGTATGTCTTAGTAACCCATGTATGTATGTCTTAATGACCCATGTATGTATGTCTTAGTAATCCATGTATGTATGTCTTAGTAACCCATGTATGTATGTCTTAGTAATCCATGTATGTATGTCTTAGTAACCCATGTATGTATGTCATAGTAACTCATGTCAATATGTCCTGTTAACCCATGTATGTATGTCTTAATAACTGATGTATGTATGTCTTAGTGACCCATGTATGTATGTCTTAGTAATCCATGTATGTATGTCTTAGTAACCCATGTATGTATGTCTTAGTAATCCATGTATGTATGTCTTAGTAACCCAAGTATGTATGTCTTAGTAATCCATGTATGTATGTCTTAATAACCTATGTATGTATGTCTTAGTAACCCATGTATGTATGTCTTAATGACCCATGTATGTATGTCTTAGTAACCCATGTATGTATGTCTTAGTAACCCATGTATGTATGTCTTAGTAACTCATGTATGTATGTCTTAGTAATCCATGTATGTATGTCTTAGTAACTCATGTATGTATGTCTTAGTAATCCATGTATGTATGTCTTAATAACCCATGTATGTATGTCTTAGTAATCCATGTATGTATGTCTTAATGACCCATGTATGTATGTCTTAGTAATCCATGTATGTCTTAGTAACCCATGTATGTATGTCTTAGTAATCCATGTATGTATGTCTTAGTAACCCAAGTATGTATGTCTTAGTAATCCATGTATGTATGTCTTAATAACCTATGTATGTATGTCTTAGTAACCCATGTATGTATGTCTTAGTAACCCATGTATGTATGTCTTAGTAACTCATGTATGTATGTCTTAGTAATCCATGTATGCATGTCTTAGTAACTCATGTATGTATGTCTTAGTAATCCATGTATGTATGTCTTAATAACCCATGTATGTATGTCTTAGTAATCCATGTATGTATGTCTTAGTGACCCATATATGTATGTCTTAGTAATCCATGTATGTCTTAGTAACCCATGTATGTATGTCTTAGTAACCCATGTATGTATGTCTTAATGACCCATGTATGTATGTCTTAGTAACCCATGTATGTATGTCTTAGTAACCCATGTATGTATGTCTTAATGACCCATGTATGTATGTCTTAGTAACCAATGTATGTATGTCTTAGTAACCCATGTATGTATGTCTTAGTAACTCATGTATGTATGTCTTAGTAACTCATGTATGTATGTCTTAGTAATCCATGTATGTATGTCTTAATGACCCATGCATGTATGTCTTAGTAACTCATGTATGTATGTCTTAGTAATCCATGTATGTATGTCTTAGTAACTCATGTATGTATGTCTTAGTAATCCATGTATGTATGTCTTAATGACCCATGTATGTATGTCTTAGTAATCCATGTATGTATGTCTTAGTAACCCATGTATGTCTTAGTAATCCATGTATGTCTTAGTAACCCATGTATGTATGTCTTAGTAACCCATGTATGTACGTCTTAATGACCCATGTATGTTTGTCTTAGTAACCCATGTATGTATGTCTTAGTAACCCATGTATGTATGTCTTAATGACCCATGTATGTATGTCTTAGTAATCCATGTTTGTATGTCTTAGTAATCCATGTATGTATGTCTTAGTAACCCATGTATGTATGTCTTAATGATCCATGTATGTATGTCTTAGTAACCCATGTATGTCTTAGTAATCCATGTATGTCTTAGTAACCCATGTATGTATGTCTTAGTAACCCATGTATGTACGTCTTAATGACCCATGTATGTTTGTCTTAGTAACCCATGTATGTATGTCTTAGTAACCCATGTATGTATGTCTTAATGACCCATGTATGTATGTCTTAGTAATCCATGTTTGTATGTCTTAGTAATCCATGTATGTATGTCTTAGTAACCCATGTATGTATGTCTTAATGATCCATGTATGTATGTCTTAGTAACCAATGTATGTATGTCTTAGTAACCCATGTATGTTTGTCTTAGTAATCCATGTATGTATGTCTTAGTAACCCATGTATGTATGTCTTAATAGCTTAGTAGCCTGTGTCTTTACATCTTAATAACCCATGTCTTTATGTCTTATTGACCCATGTGTGTATGTCTTAATAACCTATGTATGTATGTCTTAGTAACCCATGTATGTATGGCTTAGTAACCTGTGTCCTTATGTCTTTGGAACCCATGTCTGTATGTCTTAGTATTGTAACCCGTGTCTGTATATATTAGTAACCCATGTTTTGTAAGTCTTTTCATTTGTATATATCCAATGTGTGTGGAGCTTGTACATTGAGATAGTCATATTGTTTTTTTTGGCTTGATGTTCTGTGACACAGCAGTTTGTTGGAGTACAGCAGGTATAACTTGTAATTTTCCAATTCCTGTTTTAAAAATGGCACTTTAACAAAATGAACCTCATGGTTGAAAATTGCATATTTCAAGCCCTGTCTTTATTTCTTTATTAAATTGGTTTTGTATTCAGAAATTTCCCCCATTTTTAACTCACTAGGATTAAAGGCCTAGTGAACTTATGGTATTGTTCTGTATTTGAGGTCAGGCTTTTGTTTGTCCTAATATGGCTGTCGTGGTGGCTGTTTTGAAAAACTTTGTCATAATATATGGCTGTCATGGTGGGTGGCTGTTTTGTAAAACTTTGTCCAAATATGGCTGCCGTGATGGCTATTTTGAAAAAACTTTGTCTGAATATGGCTGTCATGGTGGCTGTTTTGAAAAACATTGTTTGTCCTAATATGGCTGCTGTGGTGGCTGTTTTGAAAAGCTTTGTTATGGCTGCCATGGTGGCTGTTTTGAAAAACTTGTTGCTCAGGAATATTCTTGATGGTTTTAACACTCGGCTGTTAAAAAGAAGAAATGGTTTTGAATACCTGTAGATTTGTTTTGAACAGACAAGTATTAGTCCCATGGGGGCCTCGTGGTGTTTGTAAAATACACTTTGTTTCAGAATTAAAGCAAATCAAGGGAATTAAACACATGATAATTGACTATTTAGAATCACACATTTGGGATTTCAAAATTATTCCCCTTGTGAAAAGCAGTAAAAATTATTTGCAATATAAAATTTCTTAGTTTCAGTTGTACAGTTTATACATTTTGCTAAATTAGTGAATAATTTGCAAGTAATGATAAACCAGGCATGAGCAGTGTCCTCCAGGGTGATGGCTAGATTAGCAACTTTTAAGCCACACCCAATGATGTAAATAGGTGGAAAAAAATAAGGTCACAGTTCAGATATATCCCACAGGCCATAGTTTGCACATGCTTGAGATAAAGTATGAAATACAAGTGTTGTTAGAATAAATGTACAATTGCACAAACTCTGTGCAATATTGTGATAATGGATTGGAATTTCTGTAAACAATTATAGAAAAGCAATTTCTTGTAAAAGACATGCTTGAAAGTTTATAAATTTATTATTGATAACTTATTTTTTAGAAGCTTTCTTTAATAATTGAACATATGTTTGATGTTTGGTGACATATAGTTTGACAGCTACAAGCATTTCTATGCTAAAGTACCTGAAACTATTGTCATTAGTATGTTAACACATTTGTTGTACATTAATTTATGGCATTCTTCGTATATTTTATATCTTTACTCAAAACTAATTTGTAATTTAATTTTCTATTTGTAGCATTTTTTTAAAAAATATCCCAATGTGTTCTTCTGATGAAATGCTTTCAGATTTTTATTTATTAAGTCAATTAAAACCCATAGCATAAAAAAGTATGAATTGTACTTTCAATTCCTGTGAAAGACATGTACTCCAGTAGACCACAGATTTAAGCATTGTTCGTAAACTTAATTCATGGTTGACTGAGAACGGGTAAGAGATTTAAAATACACGTATTAACACTGCCTTTATCTTAGGAAAGATTTTTTACAAATTGGACTAGTAAAGTAGGTAAACTTGATGTACAGTTTGCAGCATAGGCTGTGTTCTTACAGTAATGCACATTTTGTCAGGTCAGCTGTTAGTTATGTGAACCTGATGAGCAATATCAAGCCCACTTAGGCATCTTGTTATGAAGTGGAGGGAGGAATTCCCCATCACGCTGAGGGAGGAATTCCCCATCACCCCCAATATTTTAAGTTCTAAGCCACTCACCTCTCCGAATCACTGCCATCTCGCCTCAGTGTGGATTAGAATCTCTGGACTTGACCAATGTGGATATGTGAGAAAGCATGCCAGTGGCTTTCCTTGTGTCAGTGGTTTTTACCAGGGTTTTCCTGTGTTCTTCCTCGACTGGTTGTACTGGCTGCCATATATAGCCTATTATGGGCTGAAAGACAGCATGAAGACCACAGCAAGAACAGGACCTGGTAAAACATCTTTGTCCAAGGAAACACAATGGTAGATGACCTGAGCAGATCCAATTGTAGGATTTGAACCCTGTATGCCCCAGTGATGATTCTGGGGTCACAACTGTATGCTCCAGTGATGATTCTGTGGCACATCTGTATGCTCCAGTGATGATTCTGGGGTCACAACTGTATGCTCCGGTGATGATTCTGTGGCACATCTGTATGCTCCATTGATGATTCTGGAGTCACATCTGTATGCTCCAGTGATGATTCTGTGGCACATCTGTATGCTCCAGTGATGATTCTGTGGCACATCTGTATGCTCCATTGGTGATTCTAGGGTCACATCTGTATGCCCCAGTAATGATTCCGGGGTCACATATATGTGCTCCAGTGATGATTATGGGGGACATCTGTATACTCCAGTGATGATTCTGGGGGACATCTGTATTACTCCAGTGATGATTCTGTAGTTACAACTTTACACTGCAGAGATAATGGAAATGTGTGTGTGTTTGTGTCCCAAAGCAGTCTGATACATAGATAATTTTGTTACTAATCATGTACATAAAATCTCCAACAAGTCTCATAATTTTGGAGTTATCTTAATTGTATGAAAAATAACTCGCACCTCCTGGCTCTGCCCCCAGGAGCTTGATCCTAGCTCTACCCCCAAGAGCTTGATTCAAAATTTTAAAATTGTTGTGCACGTTTACAAATTCCAATCATATTCCAATGTTTTATGTCTATTTGGAACTGTGTAGAAGGACAGCATTCCTCTCACCTGGATCCACAATGCCAGATGTGTAAGGTCAAATAATTACTACCTATTCTTTGAAACATTGCAGGGATAATTACATCCTTCTTGGTACCCTGAGGGTTGAGTTGTAATTCCCTCTTTCCAAGAACAATAATTATCCTAGATTCTCATTTGATTTAAAGTGCTTTCTATACAAAGGAATTCATGTTGGTTTAAAAACATGGCCCTGGAATTTAGTTTCTGAATCCTTTTGACAGTTTTATTGGCCACAGATGGACACACACACAGTGTTTCCCTTTACCCTCATTTGCGCTTCAGAGGCCCCCCAGTTTTTTTATTTGACCCCAGTTTTGATACCAAAGTTTGTTTTAAACACAGTCTGACCCCCAGTTTTGACACCAAGGAGATTTTTTACTCTCAGTCTTGCACCCCTAGGGGATACACTGACACAAATGGACACACACACGCTGATGTAGTTGTTGAGGCGGAGCCACAATACTGAATCATAGAGCACTGTTGATATATCCAGACAGGAGGGATGTTACCATCATCAGTTACTGATGAAATTTATTTTAGCGGTCCTTGGAGAGACTATAATTAGTGTTCCTCTGGGCGTCTTTTTATCATGAAATATTGAGGAAGAAATTAAATCATTTGTAGCTTAGAATTGCTCAGGAGATGTATTTGTAAGCCTTTATTGCTTATCAATAAGGCTATTCTAAATTTAATTGTTTCATAAATCCAGTTGTTTGTAAATAAGACAGAATATATAGCTGAATCAAGTACTGCAAGTTACATTGAGAAAGTTAGCATTTAATTGGTTTTCTGGAAATATTGCCCTGACCTCAATTCAAAAGAGCTAACTGGATGGTTTTAATGGCACTTTTAAAACACTATTGGCGATATCATGCTGAAGAAATGGGAGCCAAGTACATTTCCAAATACACATCCGATCAACTGGCGTTTTCATGTATCGAACCCTCGAGCATTGCTGCCAAAGAAATGTTACTGAATAAAAAGTTGCTTCAGAAGAAATTGTATTCATCATCATGTGGAAATTAGGCACACAAATAATTGCATGTTTCCAGTCGGATGACAATCCTAATTTTTAGTTGCTGACTCGATATCTTCCCCTCCCCAGTTTAAATTATAAAAACATTGCACACATTTTTAGTGGCCTTATATGGAAATGAACTGAACTTTTACAATTGCCTTGTTTAATTAATATCATTAGTTGTAATTAAATAATTTTGGTGCTAAAATTAGAAAAAAAGATTTTATTTAAAAAAATGAAATGTTCACAAATCAGTTTCATTAAATATTAATGTCTCTTATTTGCCAAATCCTTAATAACTGGCCAGTAGTGTTTCTTGTATGGTTTTGAAATAGCATGCATTGCTTCTGATAACATGATATTTTATGGAGTCCTGAGGTACCCCACAATTAAATTTTAAAGGGTCTTTACAAGATTTGAAAGGGTCTCACTACCAAGTTTTTAGAGTAAGTTGTGTGTGTATGTGTCTGTTTTTATCAGCATTAGAGATCACAATCAGTTTAATATTCTAATCAAGTATTATTTGACTTTGAAAGTATTTAAATGAAATAAGTAAAATCAAATTACAGCTGCTTAAACTGATCAACAGTGATAAATGTCTTAGTTGTTTCTGTTTCAGGAAAATTCATTATACGCACTGTATGCAAGTACAGCACTGAATGGAATACTGCACTCTTATTGGTTGACTCAAATTCAGGTTATTGGTTGACCAGTGCGAGGGCAGTATTCCATTGAGTGTGTTGTACTTGCATATTAAGCAGGCGCAATCATGGCCATGTCGAACAATAGCATGGGAAAATTGCAGGGGATTCTTTAAAGTTATCATAGTAAGTTAAAATTTATTTTGCTATGCAAAGTGTAGCTTAAAATATCAGCATTGATTCTTGAATAGTTCACATGAGAAGACATTTTATTTTCTGGTTGGGTGGGCCTGTCTGCTTCCCTAATAGCCTGAAAAATATATATTTGCTTTGGTTTGTATGAAAAAAAGAAGAAGATAAATCAGATGTAAAAGAAAAGAAAAAAAAGATTCTGGTTCTAAAGAAAATACTATGCACTCCCATCTTCCTAACTACTGTATCTTTCTATTCCAAAACTTAATTGAGAATTTGTAAGAAATGTTGAGTATTTGAAGCCACTAATTGTGGAACAGAAAGAAAATAAAATGTGCAAATAAAATGCATTTCAGTATAATCTGATTCACTTGATGACATGCAGAACCTATTTTGGTTTACAAAAGCATTACAATTTCAAAGTACATAAATCAATTCTGAAACGTCCACTTCCACTTTTCATTATTTATTTTCTGACTGTATATACATAAACCTTGTTAGGCATGTTCTTGTTATGTTTCCTGCTAATTAAATTTGTATCTAAACTGAGCTTAATACAGTGAACCACTCCAAGTGAAAATCCCTCAGGATTGGTTTTAATTTTCTGTTTTTAGAGGTTTTCTGTTTAATAAGGGTTTCACAGCTGTGAAAAAATGACTGTGTAATGGCATAAGAGAGAGAGATATTTTATGTAAAATTATGAGAGAACATTTGTATGTGTAAGAGTGGACAGATTTTGAACATTTTTTATTTTTGTACATTTAATGCAAAAACGGTTTTATGAATCAGTCCCAGTAAGATAACAGGTCCTTCTTAAATGTACAGGAATGTAAAGAATGTGGTTATTAATAATTACATTGAAAGCTGGCTATTTTTGTATGGTGCAGAGGATATTGTCAGGCATAGTCTGTGTTGGCACAGATGTCAAGTTTTGTTTTAATCTCATGTCTTTTTATCATTGATACATCAACAACTTTATTTCCCAACTGGGGCCTCGATTGGCCGAGTGGCCTAAAGCGCTCACCATTCAGGATGACAGCCATCTCACCTCTGCGTGGGTTCGAGTCCAAGGCTCGGCTAGCGTTGGTACATGGGAAAGCCTGGCAGTAGCTTCTCGTGGGTCGGTCGTTCTTCCCTGGGTTTTCCAGGGTTCTTCCTCCACCACTTATACTGGCCGCCATGTATAGCCTATCTTGTGCTGAAAAATGACGTTAAACCCTAGAACAACAACAGCAACAATTTCCCAACAAAAAATAAGATGGCCCAGTGTGTGTGTCTCAAGAATGTAGCAGCTAAAATACATTTCCATGTTTTAAGTGAGTTTTGGTTATATATCTTCAAATTGTGATATTAAAATTTGTTTGGGGTATTGGAATCTGGTTTTGGTGGTCAGGGGTTTTGGTTTTCTGGAAAAATGATGATGTTGAAGAACAATTATTCGAGACTCAAAAATAATTCAATCTAGAGGGAATTCTGGTTTACCAAGGATTTGGTTTTCAAGGGTTTCACTGTATTGACTTCTTCTTGCTTGAAAGAATGAAGACTTCTATGTGTTCTTTTTTGTGTGTGTGCAGCTTTGTTCAGTAAAACCTGTCTTGGTTTCTCAAGACAGGTTCTACTGTACTTTTTATGAAATGGTAATAATGGAGGGACCACTCCGATGGCCTAGAGGTTAGAGCATCCACCTCATATGTGGGAGGTCATGGGTTCGATCCCCAGCTGAGTCATACCAAAGACTTAGAAAAATGGTACTAACAGCTGCCTTGCTTGGTGCTCAGCATTAAGAGATTAGTGTTAGGACTGGTCGGCCTGGTGGCAGGATAATGTGACTGGGTGGGACATCATGCTACATGTCTGTGGCATAATGCCCCAGTGCTATACATCACTATAAACTGTCACACTGCAGACATCGTAGCTCTATGACTGAAAAATTGTTAAAGCTACGTTAAAAATCCAAATTACATACACAATAACAGAGGGTTACAAGGAGGATTACATGTATTTCCGTGCAACTAATTGTGTCACACTCTTTAAGAAAAACATTATTATAATTATTATTATTATTATTATTATTATTCATCTGGTTCAGAGTATCACAACATAACCACTGAGTAACTTTTTCTGTGCACATTTAGAATTTTTTTTTATACATTTTGATTTTATAACATGTTTTTCTGTAAATGGCTTTCTAGTTATATCTGTTTTGGGGAAAATCTGTTTCAGTTTTTTTATATTAGTATTGTATTTTATTTATTTAGATGAAATTATATTGATGAATGTATATAGCAGTAAAGGTAATGAAATCTGGATCTTTTTCTCTAGTGTCAGCAATTCTCTTATGGGCACGATAATTAAATATTGTATAAAAGTAAACACTGCTGCCATCCAGTCTCATTTCATAGAATGACAGACGATTTGTATTTTTTGATGGTGATAATCAATTTTTGTGCACTTAGTCTCTGGTTCTTTATAGGACTGGTTTTCTTGACTAGACTGATATGGTAGTTGATCAGGAAAATTCAGTAGAATAAATGTGATTAGGAGAAATCAACCATTTAATAAACTAAGGTGTGGGATGGGGACTGGGAATTTCATTTGGATTGGGATACTTTTATCTTTTTTCATCTATATGTCCTGTATAGTGTATATTATTTGCTCTTTTTTTTCGCGAGATCAGAGCAGAAATATTTTTTTCAAGTTCTCAGAGGGACAGTTTTAAAAAAAACACAAAATACTAGGCTCATTTTTTCCCCACCTGATTAAGCATTCACTCCCTAAGGTTCCATGTAAACAAGGGGGAAGGGTTCTATTTCTCTGCATTTAATTTGATTTAGGGAAATGCTGTGGATACAAGTACAACTTGACGTACATGTTTAGTTGACTGTTGTCTAGAAGGTGTAGTATTAAACCAAGGATGGACCACTCCGGTGGCCTAGTGGTTAGAGCATCTGCCTCAGATGCAGGAGGTCGTGGGTTTGAACTCCAGCTGAGTCATACCAAAGACTTTAAAAAAATGGTACTAACAGCTGCCTCGCTTTGCGTTAAGAGGTTAGTGTTAAGACTGGTTGGCCTGGACGGTCTTGTGTCAGGATAATGTGACTGGGTGGGACATCATGCTACATGTCTGCTGCATGATGCCTCAGTGCTAGACATCACTATAAACTGTCACGTTGCAGACATCGTAGCGATATGACTGAAAAATTATTAAAGCTACGTTAAAAATCCAAATCACATCACATCACATAACACATTTTTGTTGACATATGTTAATCTCATTAGAATTATACTGAATGTAAAAGAATGTACCCCTCCATATATTTCATACGATAAACTTGATTACTCCTCATTAATCACAAGTTACTCTTTTTCAATGATATAAGTGATACTAGAAATTGAGATAATCTTTATGAAAAGTTACATAATCAGCATAATTGTTACATGTTCATGAAAGAATGGTAATAATAAAGGCTAAAATTCTTAATATAGATCAACTAAGATGATCAAAAATCTATTTTACTTTTGTGTTTTGGCTGAACAAAATCATTATTTTCCACACAGTGGAAACCTGGATCTTTTGGCATTTCCTTTCTTTATAATTGGTGGATTTGTCTTTTGTTTTCCAAATGCAATACAGGTATACATCTAATTTTTGCTAATATAAGTTTGCCTAAATAAATACATTTAGAACTTATGGCACACATGTTGTGATGTCATCTTGGACTTGTGCTTTGGCTTATACACGAGTCATGCACTTTTTAGTGTTTATACCTATTCAGTTTGGGGGGGGGGGTTGGCTTATGCATAAACGGGCTTATATGCAAGTATATCTGGTATGTATTCTCTCTTAGACAAACATTTTTGTTATAATTCCTGTAACTAGAAGTAATAGATATATTAGACAGTGTCGGGTTCAGCTACATATGGAGAAATCAAAATTTTGTGGCAAATAAATGGTTAACAAAATCTGGGGAAAGATCAGTACAGGCAAGCTTCAGCAGCAAACATCAAAACACCATATAAAGGTTGAAATTAGAGATGATTTGAAACTTGTTTGCATTTGAAATGATTTGAAACTTGTTTGCATTTACAAAAGATATATCTCTCATTACCCAAAAATATATCTGAAAGCTTAATTAAGTCTAGAACTAAAAGTTAATTAAGTTTAGAACTGCAAATCATAGGTTTCCTGTTGAAACTGGTTGATGGTTTTCTAATGTTTTCTATAAAAAAAACCATGTTGTACAATCCGACAGTCGCATGAAGTAGTTGATGAATGTCACTATCTCCTGCCATGTTCATTTATTTATAATTAAAGAGGAAAACTTTTAACTCTTCTTGTTTTCAGGACTAATTTTTTATAAATGTGATTGATTAATGAATGCAGATGAAATATAACTCTTGGAAAATATTGGGAGGTTCTAAGATTGTGTTTTGTACATTTTGTAATCATCCTGAATTTTAGAATTGCTGTTTAGCATTATGTTAGGATATATAATGCCGTAAAAATATTTTTTTTCCATATATGCCTGATGTATCCACTAGGTGTGCAAGATTTAGTCAAAAGTACCCTTGGTGTCAGAAAAGGGTGTCAGATTCAGTAAAAAAAACAACAATTTTTGGTAACAAAAATGGGGGTCGAATTAAAAATTGGGGGGTCTCTAAAGCACAAACGAGGGTCAATGGAAACACTGTATACCTGAGATGTTGTAAACTTTATAACCTGAGTGTAATAAAGTATTGTCTTGCTATACATAAAGTGGCTGTTAGGGAATGTAAATTTGAATAATTACTAACCAGTGTGTTTTCTGTGTTTGAATTTGCTTGGCACAAAAGTAATAAACCAGTTCAGCCAGGTAATTTACTTTATGTGGAGAAAATAAACTTTTGTTCAATCTATTGCAGTGATTACATAATCTAAGAGTAAAGGGTGATTTGGATTTGGATTTTTGTCAAAATGTAGCCATAACAATTTTTCAGTCATATGACTATGATGTATGCAGTGTGGCTGTTTATAGTGATGTCTATCACTGGGGCGTAATGCTACAGACATGTAGCATGATGTTCCACCCAGTCACATTATCCTGACACCAGGGTGACTAGTCGTAATGTGAACCTCTTAATGCTGAGCGCCAAGCGAGGCAGCTGTTAGTACCATTTTTGTAAGTCTTTGTTATGACTTCGCCGGGGTTTTGAACATGCGACCTCCTGCATCCGAGGCGGATGCTCTAACAAGAAAATTCCAACATTCATAACATTTTGTACAAGTTTAGGTTTGATTTATCATTAAGCTTTGGTTTAACATTCATTATATTGATAGATATTGATACATAATGGTATTGTTATTGTTGTTGTAGGGTTTAACGCCATTTTTCAGCACACGATAGGCTATACATGGCGGCCAGTATTAATGGTGGAGGAAGAACCCGGAAAATTCCCAGAAAGTACCACCGACCCTCGAGAAACCACTGGCAAGCTTTCTCACATATCCATATTGGCCTAATCTGAGACTCGAACCATAATGGTATGGGTACGTCTTGATACATATTGAAAATTGTGAATGTTGTATATGGTTGTCAAGTTTTCTTCTGACATTTCCCCACTCTGTGTTACATAAAAGAAATGTTCAAATACATTACATGGAGTGGGAATTAAATAGGTTAGAAAAGTGTTGAAACACTGATGTGTGAAGTAGTTTTTTTTCTATTCTGGTACCATCATATGGAATTTAGTTTAGTCACATTATCCTGACACCAGCTGACCCATCCTAACACTAACCTCTTAATGCTGAGCGCCAAGTGAGGCTGATATGTTATTGGTAATCCCACTTTATTTTTTTAATTTTCATTTGCTGTGTTGTTGAGCATGATCTTAAGTTCGATACATAGGATGACGAAAACCTTGCTACACCTGTTTTTGTCTTAATTAGAAAGGCAGACTGGTTTCATCCTTGAATAATGCACTGTAAAAGAAGAGATGCATTTAATTCTTGTACTTTTATTGGATGGTTACTCCATCTAGAGAACATTTATGGATTTTATTTATGTAACAATACCTGTTAAATCAGGCCTTCAGGTCTAAATGGAATATTTATTTAAATGGGTAAAAGAATAGTCAGGGAGATAAACACAGAGCTGATATCTTTTATAATGATGACTGTTTAATGTCAGATGCAGGATGTAGTGTTTTTTTGGCAATATTGATATCATTGAAAAGTACCTGTAAGACCAAAAAAATGTGTTTTCAGTTAGTTGACAGTCCCTGTTTCTAATTGCTGACCCAAGCACCTTTCCCTCAAGAGAATAATTCTAGAAATTAATATGCATCTAACTGAGCCAGAGATACCCAGTACTTTGAAGTGCTTAGTACATTATACATGCAAATCATTATAACGTTTATACAGTCTTTATAAAAAAAATAATAATAAAGAAAACCTATCTACCTACCCTAATTTTAATGCAATAGGAAACATGCTTATTTTTGTGCCTGATCCAAATATACAGTGCTTATAGTCATTTATAAATCAGATCCAGCTGCAATCAACATAGACTCTGATCTGCCAGTGCATTATGGGATGGCAAATCAGGATGTGTTGTTTGCATTGGACTGGACTTTAGAGTATACATAGTAAATGCACTGGCAGGTTGGTTTTTCTATTTCTGATAGACTCCATAGGCCCTTATTTGCCTGCACATTATGTGACAGATAATCTGTGTCTGTACACTTTGCATTTAGATCTGACATGCACATTAGTTCATATGGTAGTTCAATACATTTCTTTCATCCATGCAGGCAAATTTTCATTAGTTATTTATCCTTTTTATTATCATGCTCATATTTATATGTTTAACAATGTTGATCAATCCCATTCACTCGCTTACCACTCCGGTGGCCAAGTGCTAGCATCTGACTCTGTGGGAGGTTGTGGGTTCGAACCCCAGCTGACTCATACCAAAGACTTATAAAATGGTACTAACAGTGGCCTCCCCTTGGTGTCAAAACTGAGGGGTCAAACTGAGTAAAAAACAAACTTTGGTAACATTAAAGGGGGTCGAATTAAAAATTGGGGGGAGGGTCTCTGAAGCACAAATGAGGGTAAATGGAAAAACTGTATACATGATATGTTGTTAACTTTATAACCTGAGTGTAATAAAGTATTGTCTTACTATACAATAAAGTGTTATTTAATGTTTAACAATGTTGATCAATCCCATCCACTCGCTTACCACTCCGGTGGCCAAGTGTTTAGAGCGTCTGCCTCTGATGTGGGAGGTCATGGGTTCGAATCCCTGCTGACTCATACCAAAAACTTATAAAAATGGTACTAACAGCAGCCTTGCTTGGCTCTCAGCATTAAGAGGTTAGTATTAGTATTAAGAGGTTAGTGTTAGGACTGGTCGGCCCGGTGTCAGGATAATGTGACTGGGTGGGACATCATGCTACATGTCTGCGGCATAATGCCCCAGTGCTAGACATCACTATAAACTGCCACACTGCAGACATCATAACGATATAGCTGAAAATTTGTTAAAGCTACTTTGAAAATCCAAATCAGAACACACACACACCCATCCACTTGCATAGATCACACATACTTGCCATAATTATATTGTTATCCATGTTGATCAATCCCATCCGATCGCATACATCACACAGTTTTGCAATATTTATTCTTTTATCTGTTTCTATTAATCCCATCCACTTACATAATTGACACATTTTATTTTGGTTTGAGTTTAGGATTAGGCCAATGTGGGTATGTGAGAAAGCTTGCCAGTAGTGGGTCGGTGGTTCTTCCTGGGGGTTTCCTTCTTCCTCCACCATTAATTCTGGCTGCCATTTACAGCCTATCATGTGCTAAAAAATGGTGTTCAACCCCACAACAACAACAACATTTTATTTGAGCTCAATAGCTCCTGAATGACTTAATTTTATTCCAATGAAATTTCATACAAGAGTTTACGTGAAAACCCCCAAGGTGATTTTCACCATTTTCAGACAAATTTTAACGGAGTTATTACCTGTATTTGATAGTCAACTTTGCCTTTTATTTTGTTTCCATTTTAAGGACTTTGTTGATTTAAATAAAATTGGAAATGAGGCTTATGTTAACAGGTTAAATATTCAGCAGGTAACGTCCAAATTTTATGACAGTTCTGGCTACTGTTTGACCTTGCCCTTCAATTCTGCTGCTGGGGCCCCGAGTGGCCGAGTGGTCTAAAGCGCTCACCGTTCTGGATCACTGCCATCTCACCTCTGTCTGCGTGGGTTCGAGTCCAAAGCTCGGCTAGCGTGGGTACGTGGGAAAGCCTGCTAGTAGCTTCTCGTGGGTCGGTGGTTCTTACCTCGGTTTTCCAGAGTTCTTCCTCCACCATTAATACTGGCCGGCATGTATAGCCTATCTTGTGCTGAAAAATGGCGTTAAACCCTAGAACAACAACAACAACAACAATTCTGCTGCCAGCTCAGTACCTTTTGAAGGACTTCATTGATAGGAATCAGATTTAATGAGAATTGACAAGGTCAAGGTCAAGTTTGTTTTCACCTTCTTTTGGGTAGACATTACAGAGTTATTGCCCCCTTTTGACTTAAACTTCACCTGTCAGTATCCAAACTATTTAATCAAATACAATTAGAAGGGAGAATTATCCTTTAGGTTTTAAAACTTCACCAAAAAAGCGACTAAGCAAACTATTCACCTAGATTTTGAATTCACACTTTGAATGCATGACCACTTTATGGCACCATGAAGTTGGGAGTGCAGGTTTTTCACAATTTGTATCTTTTGTCACCCCGAATTTTGACCCCTGGGTTTCTTCTTGGAGAACAGAATATGCCTGTTAGTTTTTTTCTTTGTATGCCCATATAGTGCATGTCCATTCATGGCTATAGTATATGTCCATCCATGGCTTTAGTACATGTCCATCCATTGCTTTAGTGCATGTGTTTCCATGGCTATTGTGCATGTCCATCCATGTTTATAATACATGTGCATCCATGGCTTTAGAACATGTCTATCCATGGCTTTAGTACATGTCCATCCATGGCTGTAGTGTATGTCCATCCATGGCTTTAGTACATGTCCATCCATGGTTGTAGTGTATGTCCATCCATGGCTGTAGTGTATGTCCATCCATGGTTGTAGTGTATGTCCATCTATGACTTTAGTGCATGTCCATCTTTGGCTTTAATGCTAGCAATGGTGAAAGTCATTAAAGGGGATAAGTCTGCAAGATACCAGTAATGTTCTGAAGCAACATACTTGTTTGGCATTGACAGCACTGATAGTTTGTGGTAATCTGCCTGCTGGTAGTTGCAACATATTGACAGATGCTAGTTTAAAAATTTCCAGGTTGTTAATGACAGTTAATTTATTTCAATGTTGAATTGATGATAGAAGGGACTAAATTTATGCAAATATACAAATTACTTATTTTCCTTTATCTACAATTTTCTTTTATCTCGTTAAATTTTTGCCAGTCCCCCAGATTTGGAGGATGGGGGACACAGTGTACTCTGCCCTTGGGATCCTAGGTGTAGCACTGGATTTGCAGATATGTGCAGATATACTTGTCCTGTACATTTGTATGTTGTTGTCTGAAAATGGCCTTGAAATGTTTTTGGATTTTGTTTGGTGATGTTTACAAACATTCATTTTTCTTCTATTGACAATTACCGTAATTTAATTAATTTTTTATAAGTACTTTCATCACTGTCAAATAACTGCATATAGCTTCTGCTCTGCTAATTTTAAGTTCAGTGAGCCAAATAAATGGTATAATGTCCTAACATTAACTTTAAGGCCACAAGTATGTCATTTAGATTAACAGTGTAATACAAATGACTAGCAGAACCATACATCTTAAAATGCAATAATGATCATAGCATATATTACTCACTTACATGTCAAACTGCAAACAGCAAAGATCCTGATCATCTCTAGCATACTGTGCCTGCAGATCAGGGTCTATGTTTTTGTTCTACTGATTACTTCAAACATCACAAACCCAGATCTGCCAGTGTATTATGGGATGGCAGATCTGGGTGTGTGCAGTTTGAAGTTGGACATATAAGCAAGTATATAGGTTAATTTGAATATGGAGGCAGGTACTAAACAGAGTTTGTGCATATTGTTTATGTCAGATCTAGTAATTGTTTCGTTCATTCTTTGGGGAATTGGTGGCATTGTTCAGGCAAGCTATGGCTGCCATTGAAGTCTTGAAAATACTGGTACCAGATAAAAATAAATTGTGCAGAGGTCACTAGTGCTAATTATTTCTTAAAAGTCGAAATCATTGCAGTTATATTAAATTAGAGAAAATTGATCTTCACCTTGTTTATTCTTTATAAGTTAATTTCAGTAATTGGAGAATGTTTATTCCTAAATTTTCTGGTTTAAATGTTTAACTGGGGTTTTCAAAGATCCTGTGTTACAGAATGAAAAGGGGAACTTGTGTCTTTGATGTTTATAACAGAAATAAATGACTTTGAAGTTCACCCAAAATTTGTTATGTCTGTGTGTACAGCAGGTATGTTTGTGTGTGTTTGGATGGAGGGATGGATAGATTATTTTATTTTGATTACAGAATTAAGGATATCAAAAGTTATTGACTGTCAGTCATCATTATTCGCGGCCTTTCAGTGGATGACATTACATCTCTTGCTTCTTCTGTTTAATTGGATTACCAGAACTTGTAATAGACAGAACCTTGATCATGCCTTTTGGTTTGATTATTTAGTGTAATGAGTTTCCAGTATGTTGGATGAGAACGGCCTATCGATTAATTCAGGATTCAAGATAAATTCCAGTTAAGATCTCCAGGAAGGTTTGAGAAACATAACATTGGCATAAATGCTTTATGTAACTTGGACTCAGGGATTGAGAAACCTTCTAACAATAAATGATTTATCATGTGGCAGAAATTGGCTTTCTCTCAGGGATTGGTTATTTTAAAAAATTGATTTGAAATGAACATGCATGATAATGAAACTTGAAAAAAATTACACAGGCTGTGTGTAAAATGAGGTTTTTGCTAGGAAGGAGGAAGGGATTAGTTTAGATGTTTTTAGTCACATTTTTGAAATTTTGAGGTTGAAACTAAACACTTGTAAATCATTAGTGTGGTTGTTCTTTGTAAGAATATTATGCAAACAGTATTGACTCTGTCAAAGCACTTTTGTGAGCAAAAGAGATGGATAAATAAAATAAATAATCATAATTTAACATGCTTGCATATTACATACAGTTTGGACAAGTTATATCCAGACCAAATAATTTGGTACACAGAATTTATTTCACTACTGTACGAGTCACTCTTGCACTTTACAGAATTTTGTTTTTGGAGTATTGAAAATAAACACCTTCATATTTAGTGCGGTGATCAGTCGAACAATAGCCCCCACCTCCTACGCTGCAGGTTTGGGAATGTTGATGCACCAATGTACCCTCCTGCTTGTTGTAAGAGGTGACTAATTAGGGCTGTCATTTAGTCTTGATATGTGACAAATTGGTGTCATATTTTAGTTTTGATATGTGACTAATTGGGGCCATCATTTATTCTTGATATGTGACTAATTAGGGCTGTCATTTAGTCTTGATATGTGACAGTTGGTGTCATATTTTAGTTTTGATATGTGACTAATTGGGGCTATCATTTAGTCTTGATATGTGACTAGTTAGGGCTGTCATTTGGTTTTGATATGTGACAAACTGGGTCATGTTATGTATAAAAGTATTTTACTTTTGTCTTTGAAGGATACTAAATTTATTTCAAAAATATTATAGGACAAAACTGTTATAACTTAAGGATTGATGGATTACCAAAACTTATAAGGTGAAAGTTAAGTTCGATATAGTTATTTGTATGAAATACAACCATGATTTGCAAAACTTGCATGTTGGAATTTAAAATAAAATAGATCCACCAATTTTGCTGAAATTTGTGATACAATGAGACAGTATAATAATACAATGGGACAGGGTTATCATTCAACAGGAGGGTAACATCATCCAGTGAGACAGTATTAAGATACAGTTGGACAGTATTATCATACACTGAGACAGTATTATCATACAGTGGGACAGGATTATCATTCAAAAGGAGGGTAACATCATCCAATGAGACAGTATTAAGATACAGTTGGACAGTATTATCACAGAATTGGACAGTTGTTGTTGTTGTTGTTGTAGGGTTTAACGCCATTTTTCAGCACACGATAGGCTGTACATGGCGGCCAGTATTAATGGTGAAGGAAGATCCCAGGAAATCCCTGGAAAGAACCACCGACCCTCGAGAAGGTACTGGCGAACTTTCCCACATAACTACATTGGCCGAATCTGAGACTCGAACCCACGCAGACAGAGGTGAGATGGCAGTGATCCGTAACGGAGAGCGCTTTAGACCACTCGGCCACTCAGGGCCCCAGAATTGGACAGTATTATTATAGAATTAGACAATAGTATGATACAGTGGGACAGGATTATGTTACATTGAGATGGTATTATCATTCAGTGGGACAGTATTATCATATAAGATGTTATTATGCTACAGTAAGATATATTATCATATATTGGGATAGTATTATCCTACACTGAGACACTATTATCATTCATTGGGTCAGAATTATCACACATTGAGATAATATTAATATACATTGGGACAGTATTATTCACTGAGACAACTTTCAACTTGTTCAGTCACTTTAGTATGCTTTTATCAATTTCTGAGTATATGCAGCCAAAATAAATAAAACCACAGTATGCCATACACTTCTTTTTCAAGCTCATTGTTGTACATTGATTATGAATGGTGGTATGGTGGTTTAGAACAGAAAAGCCACGCTTGTTGTGATAATAATATCACTACACTGCAACAGTGGCAATCACCTGCACAAACAGTCATTCATATAGCTTACAGATTCACTTTCTCTGTAGGACAAGTAGCCATCTGAATATTTTTACAGCCCTGATTACATGTTCACAGTAAATCACTGTTAACTGTGGTTTGTGGTTCACTTGCAAGACAGAATTCTCCAGAGCTCTTGTTCTTCCATTGTGTGGCAGAAATCCTGCTTTACATCTCAGCTGATTAGGGTCATTATTGTATCCCAGAAATTGTGTCTTGACCATAACCAGTAACAAGCTTGTAAGTGCTGGTGATTGGTTTTGGAGTGGGCCAGGGTCATTGCCATTGCTGGTAGTTTAATCTTTGGTGGCCAATGTATTGATTCCATTAAAGCAAGTTTGTAATTGGGATAGGAGAAGGAGAAGGAGCAAAGGTCAGCATATATTAGAGAGATTAATCTTGAAGGAATGCAGATTTACCAGTGAGAAAAAGAATTAGAGATGGACATCATGGCAAATAAATGTATTTGCACTTTAAGAATTTTTCTCTTTACTCCTACATCTGCAGCAAACTCACAGCATATATCCACCTCCCTGGGCTGCATTTATGATTTCAATCTTTTCTCGGTCTCCACTGAATGTTTATAACCATTTGACTATTGTAATTACAAGAACTACAACTATGATAGGAAATTTACTTGCCTCAGACTAGCAGACTGCTACTGCTAATTATATATATATATATATATATATATATATATATATATATATATATATATATATATATAGGCACAAATTCAAAATGGTTTCCCAACATTTTGAGCTAAACAAACTCTTCATCGGGACAAAACACATCCTGACTTACATGAACAAAAAACACACTTAACTCAAAATCTATGAAAAATTCTGGACTCCAACAATTGTTAGAATCAACTGCTCCTAGTGTAAAAGTTTAAAAATAGCATATATGGTTTACCTATTGGAAGAATATAATTTTATCCAACATATTTGCAATCCCTTTGGCTTAGATTGGAAACATTCATAATTGGATGGTTTGGGTCTTTATATTAAGAGTATTGGACCATAGTGTGCTATCATAAGTAGTACTGTATACATGTATATAATCTGTATACTCAACTATAATGTGTTATCATTGGTAGTTTGAGCACTGGACCATAGTGTGCTATCTTGACAAGTACATGATCTTTGAGTACTGGACCATAGTGTGCTATTATAATTAGTCCATGATCTTTGAGTACTGGACCATGGTGTGCTGTCCTAACTAGTCCATAATCTTTGAGTACTGGACCATAGTGTGCTATCATAACTAGTACATGATCTTTGAATACTGGACCATAGTGTGCTATCATAACTAGTACATAATCTATAATCTTTGAGTACTAGATCATAGCATGATATCATAACTAGTACTGTTTGAATACTGGACCATAGTGTGCTATCATAACTAGTAATTAGGCTTTGAGTACTGGACCAAAGATTGCTATCAAGGTCAGTATATGAACTTTGAGTGCTGGACCATAGTGTACTATCATAACTAGTACATAAACTTTGAGTATTGTAAATTTGTGTGCTATTATAGGTAGTACAAGTATATGAAATTTGAGTTCTGGACGAGAGAGAACTTTCAGTACGAGTAATTACACAAGCAAAGAACTATGGGAAGTATGTTGTCTCTAGATGACCATTGTTAGAGTTCAAAATATACCTTTAGTAGATACTTTACAAAGGGTAATAATTGTTCTTGGGCCTAGGGTCTGTATTGAATCCCCCAAATTTGTATTGAACACAGCTTGTAACAGACTTGACCTTTGTTGGTGATTAATAGTAGAGAGGGCCAAGACGTACAACATTGCCTGTGGTTGGATCTTCAGCTGTGTGTATATTGATCAGATTAAAGGAAATTTGTGTATTGGAATGAAAGGGATCAAAGTTTGGTCTATTGGACACAGAGATTAAGAAAGCTTTTTATATGATGAGAACAAAACTAAAACAATCTAGAGATGTAGGGAGAAATGACAGTGAAATATTGGCAATTTTTTATTCTGTGTTTGTTGCATCTTCCCTCCCATCCATTGCAGGCATCCTACCCTGGGCTGTATTAATCTGTTCATCCTGGAACATCATATTCAATATGATAACTCTTTTCTAGTTGATGTAGATGGAATTTGGCCACATGATATTACGCTGATTGAATGAGATAGTACTCTTGTATGGAACAATTTTGGGAGAAAACAACATATACATGTATATAATGTATGATTTTGATGAATAGTGCACTGAATTAAATCTGTTGTTAATAATGATAATAATAATAATAACAAGAATAATAATAATAAAGTCTTTATTTTGTGAGTGTGAAACAATTAGTAAAAGAACTAATCTCCCTTGTGGTGCTTAATTATGTACATACATACAGGCAGATATATAAAATACAGCTGTGAAACAAACATCACACAAAAAAGGTATAATGGATTGGTTTACACGAGTAACTGAGTATGGGTTCATCACACAAAGCATTGTGTACACCAGCATGCATTCAGATACAAAGTCTGAAAAAATGAACATGCATGTAGAGGTCAGTTTGTCTTTTTTCCATCAGTTGATGGGCGCAATTGACAGATTTGACTGATGATAACACTCTCTAGCCACAATCAGTTAATTTGTACTGCAGCTTGGCAGACTGTAATAAGCCTTGAAGGGGACCCAGGATGGCCATGTGGTCTAAAGTGCTTGCATTTGGCCATCTCTCCTATCTGCATGGGTTTGAGTCTTGGGCTCAGCCAATGTGGATATGTGAGAAAGCTTGCCAGTAGCTTCCCATGGGTCAGTGGTTCTTCCTGGATTTTTTCCAGGTTCGTCTCCCTGCAGATAATTCTGATTTCCATGCATCGTCCATCATGAAAATGGCATTAAGCCCAAAACAAGAACAACAAATCTTGAAACATTTGAATGCCAGATATGTTTTAAATGGAAGTTAATTGCAATCTGAAAAGATTTTATTGACTTTGACTATTGGCACCAACAAAGATGTGGACAGACATGCATTCAAGAATAATAGGTGGTGTTTTCAGTTTTTTCCTTGATGTAAAGCATGTTTAGTGGGTGCACATGAGTAGAGATTACTTCAACAGTATCTCCAAAAATTGCATGCAACCTCATGAATCTGTGTTCAGTGTGCAAAACTACAGTATGGAAAATTTATAACAACAGCCATCATATTTGAAATTTATGAATGAGCTTAAACTTGTAAAAAGAATATTGGTATCTATAATTACAATGTATCTGTACAAGCATAGTAGGTAAATACGATAATGTATGAAAACTTACAGTCAATACATGTATGAAAATTTACAATAAGTCTACCAAAATTACAGACAATTAGTGTACAGTAATTATGGACAATAAGTGTACAGTAATTACAGCCAATAAGTGTACAGTAATTATAGCTAATAAGTGTACAATAATTATAGCCAATAATTGTACAAACACGAGACACTAAGTGTACAAACATTATGGACAATAAGTGTACAATAATTATAGCCAATAAGTATACAAACACGGGACACTAAGTGTACAAACATTATGGACAATAAGTGAACAGTTATTACAGGCAATAAGTGAACAAATATTGGACACTAATTGCACAGAAATTATGTGCAGTGTAGAAAAATTACAGATGTACAAAATGTATATCTGGTAGATTAATGACACCATGGCCTTGGGCTGCAGAAGCCTGTTTTCTTATAGGAGTGTAGTAATTACATCATGGCTGTGTGGCCTTGGACATCAGAAACATGTTGATATTGCAGGAGTGGAGGTTTTATTTAGTTCATGATATCACAGTAACACTAAACAGATTTTTGTACTCAACAGTGAATTGGGGTTTTATGAATATTTATAAATAAGATTGAAATTGTGTAATCTTCAGTACCCTGTCTGTGGTTATGTTTTTCTAGGTGTAGAAAATATGTGTAATCATTAGTACCTGTGTCTGTAGTTATGTTGAGCCAGGTGTGGAAATATAAGTGTATTCATCAGTACCAGTGTCTGTAGTTATGTTTAACCAGGTGTGGAAAATATATATCTGGATTAACACTGTCAAGTGCAGAAAAATAAAATATCACATTCTTTCATAGTAAGAGTTTACATTTGAATGAAAAATAAATTACATGTATAGTAGGGCTCACACCAGTCATTCTTATATGCCGGTGTAAGGCCGATCATATCATGTTATGTTGTTGTCCATCCATCTTTCTAGCATCCTTCCATTGCCTTTTAGGCCCCCCACCCATGTCTGTTTTCTTGATTTTTGTTTTTAAACACATATATATATATAGTATTAGTATCTATAATGTACTAAGTGCATCAGGTACTGGGCTAAACTGTATGGATGTACAAATCAGTTTTGGGAGACAGCTCTGGTTGCCTAAGTGGTTAGAGAATTCACCTCGGATGTTGGAGGTCATGGGTTTGAATCCCAGTCAAGTTATACCAAAGACTTAGAAAAAAAATGGTACAGCAGCTGCCATGCTTGGTGCTCTGCATTAAGATGTTAGTGTAAGACTAGTTGGCCTGGTGTCAGGATAATGTGTCTTGGTGAGGCATGATGCTTCATGTCTGTGGCATGATGCCCCCATGCTAGACACCAATGTAAACTGTCAAACTGCAGACATTGTGTGATATAACTGAAAAATTGTTAAAGTTGTATTAAAAAGCTGAATCACACACACAATTTTGAGAAATGTTTTATTTTTTTATTTCTTTTTTTATACTCAGGGGAAAATGTTAGGATCGGCAACAAAAATTAGGGACAGTTGGCTGACTGAAAACGCACATATTTTTACAGATGCTTCCCAATAAAGTCACTAGCAGATGATATTCTGCCCATTTTACCTGGATGATGGGCAACCTGGCAGTTTCTCCTATATTGCACCAACAAAATTGACTATTTTGAACTGGGCATACTGAAGCTGAATCAAGTTAAAAATTGCAATTGTAGATACCAGTAGAAAGCCTGTTTTTTGTTTTGTCTTTATGTATGTATGCTTTGTAACAGTATTTTGAGATTCAATGAATTTATTTCAACTTCTGAACACCATATAAACTCAGCGGTAACTGTGCCAGCATACCATAAATATGGCGGCTGATTACGTCATTTGGGAACTATCTATTTTTGGCCTTTCCAGTTTTATTGCTGCTCAGGAACTTGAATTGTCCACTGTTTGCACTCTTGATTTGGTGTAATTGGTCATCGTCAAATAAACTTGGAAGTCTGATGGTTCCCACAGACCAAACTTTGTTGATGGCATGGTAAGAAAGTAGTATATAGTGTGTAAAGGTCAAAGTCATTATAACACAAAAATGAAATTGGTTTCCATACATTAAACACTGGTTGTATATCACAGACATGGACCAAACTTTTGTACAGCTTACACCTGAGGAAAAGGAAGAAGTCTTATCAATTTGGGGATCTATCATACAAGGGTTAAGGTCTTTTAATAAAATAAGAAAAATGGTCTTTGCAAAATAACTTTATTTGTAGACTGTGTACCATCACCAAATTTTTGTGGATAAGCTTGTACTTGGGGTAAAAAGGAACATTATATATTTTGAGATTTGGTGGCCAGAGGTCATGGTCATGTTGAGGCAAATAAGAAAATAATCTTTTTGCACATTAAGTTTGGACTAAATACATCAACATGAAGCACCATTGTATAATGGTACTCTTGTTTTATTTAGACACGCAAATCAGGCTGTAAAACTTATGTAATGGTACTCTTGTTCTATTTAGACATGCAAATCAGGCTGTAACTCTTGTGTAATGGTATTCTTGTTTTATTTAGACATGCAAGTCAGGCTGTAAAACTGTTATGTAATGGTACTCTTGTTTTGTACATGCAAATTAGGCTGTAAAACTTGTGTAATGGTACTCTTGTTTTATTTAGACAAATTCAGGCTCAAAAACTCTGTGAATATTGAAGATAGTTACATTGGAAAACATGGTTGCACAGTCTTTTTTATCGCATGAAAGGTTAATGAGAAATAAACCACCTGATCTGTGTTCCAGTGACAAACATAGAAAGAAATAAACTATACAGATTGTTGTGAAAGTTAAGTCATTTAAACCTTCTTCAGCTGTTGAAGGTAATAACCAAGTTAAGTATAGTACAGTAATGTTCATTCCAGAAATGGGAAAAGTGGGACCCCAGGACTCGGCTAGAAAAAAATAAAATAAAATATGGCATCTTTTAGAAAAGCAGTGGTCACATATATCATCACATATTCTTGTTTATTTGAGACAATTAACCAGATTTAATGGTCAGCTTTCACAGGCAGTGCCTCGTTTGTACGAAATAATTAGATTTTCCCCCAGCTGATTCACTGACCCTCTTTTAAATTTGAGTTTTGATTTTTCCCCCAGTTGATTCACTGACCCTCTTTTAAATTCAAGTTTTGATTTTTCCCCATTTGATTCAATCACCCTCTTTTAAATCTGAGCTTTGATGTTTCCCCAGTTGATTCACTGACCCTCTTTTAAATTCGAGTTTTGATGTTTCCCCAGTTGATTCGCTGACCCTCTTTTAAATTCAAGTTTTGATTTATCCCCAGTTGATTCACTGACCCTCTTTAAATTCGAATTTTGATGTTTCCCTAGTTGATTCACTGACCCTCTTTTAAATTCGAGTTTTGATTTTTCCCCAGTTCATTCACTGATGATGTTTTAAATTCTAGTTTTGATCAGGATTCTGAAATTCTGAGAGCACTTGCAAAATGTTTTTAAAAAATGGTAACATAATAGCCAGGTTCTTGTGGAGGTCTAAAAAATTTTTTGTAAAGTTACGAAACAATTGTAGTTTATTATGTTTAGTTTTGGTATTTACTATTTCTTCATTTTTATTAATGTAATATCCGTCATGATAAATTATGATTTTTTTTTTAATCTAAGACTATTTACTTGTAAAAAAATTATTTTTCCTTTAAGAGAATGAGAAAATGAACTTTAACCACTTTTACGGCTCGACTATTTAAAAAAGTTGAATTCATTACAAGCAGACTTAGTACCATGAAAATACATAACCTTTGATTGACAGGTATTTCAGTTTAAGTCTGATAGTAAAGATTTATTTGGACTGGTAGGCCCTCAAGCAAGTGTTGGGGGATGATGATATAGGTTAGTTTGTTGTTAATAGTATCCTTTATAATTAAGGCGTATGGTATGCGTTTTTGTTGTACCATATTTTCTTGCTTATAAGTCAAGCTGAACTGCAAACAACAAAGATTCTGATCTGCTATGGCATAATATGCCTGCAGAACAGGGTATATGTTGTTTGTTCCTCTAATTACTCCTAACAAACTGCATACACCCAGATCTTCCAACACATTATGTTTTGGCAGATCTGGGTCCGTTCAGTTTGCAGATGGATTTGACTTATAAGTGAGTATTTATGGTAAATGTCTGATATGTGTTGACATTCTGCTGTAGTATAGTTTTGATTAATCTCTTAAAGGTTTTGACTGGAGTTATTTTTAATTTGACTTTTACTGTTGACACTCGTTGAGGTTTGGCCCTTCAATGTCCAAATTTGACTCTCAATGGAATTTTGACATCATATACTGAACCAACATGATAGGTTCTTTTGTTGTATCATTTATTTGATAGCTTTATTTTGTGCAGTTGGATGTTGACATCTTAATGTTTTTTAATGCCCCTGCCATATCTGTGAAGAAGCGTATTGGATTTTTTAGTGATCCCACCATAACTGTGGGGATCTTTTTGGATTTAAATGCCCCCATGGTGTCTGTGAAGGGACTTACTTGATTTTTCAATACTCCTGCCATATCTTTAAAGACACTTATTGGATTTTTAATGTCCCCACTATAGTTATGTGTGGGTAGCCATATTGGACTGTAATGTCCCCACGATTTTGTTGCAGCAGCTTATTGAATTTTTAATGTCCCACCATATCTTTGAGGGAGCTTAGTGTTTTTTTTAATGCACCCACCATATCTTTGAAGGGGCTTATTGGATTTTTAATACCCACACCGTATCAATGAGCGGGCTTATTGGATTTTATAATGGCACCACTGTCTATGAAGGGGCCAAATGAATTTTTATAGTACCTCTGCCATTGCTATGAATGGGCTTATAAGATTCTTTTTTTAATGCCTTCACCAAATCTATGAGTGGCCTTATTGGACAGTGTAATTTTTCTACCAAATCTTTCATTGGCCGTATTGGATAGTGTAATTGGCCTTATTGGATAGTTTAATGCCACCACCTTATCTCTGAGGGGCCTTATTGCATAGTTTAGTGCCCCCACCATATCTCTGAGGGGCCTTATTGCATAGGTTAGTGCCCCCATCATATCTATGAGGGGCCTTATTGCATAGTTTAGTGCCCCCACCATATCTATGAGGGGCCTTATTGGATAGGTTAATGCCCCCATTAAATCTAAGGAGAGCCTTGTTAGATAGTTTAATTATTGGGAATATAGTACTTATTATGTCCATCCATCACATCATGTTTTGTAATGCCTGGTCATATGCCATTCATCGATAATTAGGTTTCTAAGAAATAACTTTTAGAGACTCGAACAAAATTTTGTATGAGACTTAACAATCAGAAAGCCTAGTTCAGGTTTGGTTCTCACTTTTTTCCAAGAATTTTTTGTTTTAGTTACAACAGTTCAATTTAGAAGTTTTTTTCCCACTCAAAAAGACATAGGCCAAATTTGTCATGCTCTATCTAGAATATCGCTGTTCTGTTTTGGGTAACAGTAATACAGAAAATCAATAGAGACAACTGAATTTTCAGATGAGAGCAGTTAGGGTTAGTCTTGATGCTGATTTAAACACTCTGTTGATAAACCTTGGGTGGCTTCCATTTCATTGGAGATATCTACTGTAAAAGGATTTACTAGTAACAACTCTGTAACATGGATTGGCTCCTGATCATCTTAAAATTAATTTTAAATTTGTGGAAAATATACATATGTATAATTGAAAATGTGTCTAAGTCAATAATTTATTTTTACCAAATGCACATTCTGAACTTTTGAGTTTTTATATTTTCCACAGCCAGACTATGAATCTCCCATCCTAGTCTATACTGTTGTATGGTCAGTGAACTCCTCCAGGAGTGTTATGAAGTAGTCATCGCCTAAAAAAGCTTATGATTTTATGTAATTCGGTACTAATCTTCTTTAAAAGAATGAACTTTCACCTTAATATCAGTTATCTGGTTTAATATCTTTGTTGCCTGAGGATGCCTGATATCAGTTATCTGGTTTAATAGCTTTGTTGTCTAAAGACATACTAATATCAGCTATTTGGTTTATTAGCTTTGTTGTCTAAATACATACTAATATCAGTTATCTGATAGCTTTGTTGCCTGAGGATGCCTGATTTAACAGCTTTGTTGTCTAAAGACATATTAATATCCGTTATCTGGTTTAATAGTTGTGTTGCTTGAGGATGCGTGATATCAGTTATCTGGTTTAATAGCTTTGTCTGAATACACCCTGATATCATTAAACAGATGGAAAAACCTCATTTTTTTGGACATGACTTTTTTTAATGCAGAATTTGCCCGTGCTAGGAATCCCATTTTGTGTCCGGATTTTAGACTTTTGGTCTCAGATCTAAGGCAAACCGGTATGAACTGCAAACAGACAGATGAGCCTTTGCAAAAAGCAGGATAAGATGGGCATTTGGAGTAAAGAGTGGTCTCCATACAAAAAAAATGGCTCCGTTCATGCGCGAGTCAAATAGCCAACGAAAAACGATGTTTCTAACACAACTAGGCAGTATGTTATTGAAAGATGACTGGGCATTTGGTGTTTTCGAGTCTATTCAGAAATAGCTTTCAAAATGTGTTTCCTGCTCGATTTTCAGGCAAAAATGGCAAAAACCTCCAGGGGTTAATGTGTTAATGGAGTTATGACACCTGTTTGATTTAAAACTTTGTCCTTAAGTTGCATCATACTTTTTTTTTTAACTAATACATTAGAAGAACTTGGTGGACCAAAACTAAATTTGGTATGAGGATTGGCATTATCAACAACTTTGATTTTCACTATTTTCTGGCATAATTTGTAACCTCACAGTAAGAAATTCAAGCAATTTGACAATTTAGAAAATTAAAATACAAGCAATTTGACAATTTAGAAAATTAAAATACAAGCAATTTGACAATTTAGAAAATTTAAATACAAGCACTTGTTATCTTCAGAGTTTAAATTGGTGAATATTGAACAGAGTGAAAATGTCTCCATATACTGTATAGTAATTCTTCACTTAAGACCCATCATTATTAAATGGTCCTGTTACAAGGTGACGAATCCCCATTTAAAAAAATGTAAATTGTAATTATAAGGTGTTGTCAGTAAAGTGATGGGATGTGGGGTTCTGATGGACACTGTTGTAACAAGGGAGTACTGTATTTGTATAGTTTACTTCATTATAAGGTCTTCATATTATAAGATGTCATACTCTGGCTCAGATAGATGGTTGTTGTTCTTGTTGTGGGGTTTAACGCCATTTTTCAGCACACGATTGGCTATACATGGCGGCCAGTATTAATGGTGGAGGAAGAACCAGGGGGAACCACTGGAAAGAACCACTGACCCGCGAGAAGCTACTGGCAAGCTTTCTCCCATACCCACATTGGCTGAATCCGAGACTCGAACTGGCGCAGACATAGGTGAGATAGCAGTGATCCATAACAGAGAGCGCTTTAGACCACTCAGCCACTTGGGGCCCCCAGATAGATGGTGTTATAATGAAGTGTACTGTCTGTGTATAGTGTACATCATTAAAATGCCTTACTATAAGGTGATACACTCCATTGCTAAGATGAACTTTTATAATGAGGGAGTACTGTAAATGTATAGTGTTCATCATTATAGGGTGGTCTCATAAGATGTTATACTCTGGCTGTGATGGACATTATTATACTGAGGGAGTACTGTATATGTATAGTGTACTTCATTATAAGTTGGTCTCACTATGTCATATTCTGGCTGTGATGGACATCATTATACTGAGGGAATATTGTATATGTATAGTGTGCTTCGTCATAAGTTGGTCTCACTATAATGTATACTCATTCGCTCTAATGGCAATTTGTGAGGGAATACATGTACTATAAATATATATTTTACTTCATTATACAAAGTCTCACAATATGGTGGGATAGTCTGTCTGTGATGGATGGTGTTATATTAAGGGAGCACTGTATATGCATTATTTCCTCATATCAAATACAATTACAGTTGAGATGTCAGATGCTCATGAGATATGACTGTGAGATTTTAAGTGGAAGCCACTATTTAGATTGCCATTGAATTCCACACTTCATTTCTTTTTTTTTTTTTAGGTGTAACTGTTTTTAGCTCAACAATGCATGAATAAGTTGTATGTAGGTGACCTAGTGGTTAGAGCATCTGCCTTAATGTGGGAGGCTGTGGGTTCGATCCCTGGCTAAGTCATACTAAAGACTTACAAAAATGGTACTAACAGCTGCCTCACTTGGCGCCCAGCATTAAGAGGTTAGCATTAGAACTGGTTGGCCTGGTGTCAGGATAATGTGACTGGGTGGGACATGATGCTGCTTGTTTGCGGCATGATGCCCCAATGCTAGACATCACCATAAACTGTCACACTGCAGTCATCATAGTGATATGACTGAAAAATTGTTAAAGCTATGTTAAAAATCCAAATCACACACACACACACACACACACACATTTCTATATGAATGCCAGCACAGTATTGGCACAATTATTCCCATGAAAAATTTTAATGTCAGCTATCAGGTGCATCTAACTGAGCAAATAACAGTACTATTGATCCGACCTGTTTTCACAGCTCATTAACAAGTGTATCTAATTATGATGAAGTGGTTAAATGCGATTCAGTTTCATTATAGCTTTTAAAAGCTTTACATTATTGCTTTGTAGGCTTGATTTTATCGGTCAACATAATTTTAAATAAAAATGCAGAAAGTGGTAATGACATTTCAGAAATAAAAGTTTGAGGAGATGTTTTGTCAGCACACTTAAGCAGATTCTGAATGAATGGCCTTTATCACATCTTGTTGATGATGGAATAGTATTGACCATATTTCACTCTGATGGTGGAGGGTGTTATTGAGTGTAGTTCAGTGTTATTGAGTGTAGTTCAGCAGATTGTAAATGATAGGCCTTTATCACATTTTGTTGATGGAGTAGTATTGACCATATTTCACTCTGCTGGTGGAGAGTGTTATTGAGTGTAGTTCAGGGTGTTATTGAGTGTAGTTCAGGGAATTAGGCCTTTGAAATCTATGTAACACTGTGTCACACTTAAATAATATTTAGTGATCAAGCAGCAAACAGGGCCAGCACCTTTCTCACGTCTCTTCACTGGAAGAAACAAATATACAACTCTCAGTTTATTTTACTTGTAGTAATGGAGTCCTTTTTAAACCTGGGCCATTTGTAGTCCTGCAGTGTGATAAGTACTACACAAATTGTTGCAGACAGATTTCCTGTGCTTAATTTGGAGTGTATGTGTGTGTGATTTGGATATTTAACATAGCTTTAAAAAAACATCAGTCACATTGCTACAATGTCTGGAGTATGACAGTTCATAGTGATGACTATCACTGTGGCATCATGCCACAGACATGTAGCATCATGTCCCACCTAGTCAGATTATCCTGTCACCAGTCCAACCAATCCTAACACTAACCTTTTCTTGCTGAGTGCCAAGCGAGGCAGCTGCTGGTACCACTTTTATAAGTCTTTGGTATGACTCGACCAGGGTTTGGACCTGTGAACTCCTGCATCCAGGAAGGATGCTCTGACTACTTATGAATGGTGCTTCAAATAGCCCATTGATAAATAAATACTTAAATGATTTGTCTTGAACGTTCTGTTTTTGATAGATTAGATGCTTGGTTTCAGTTACGGTTGAGGGAGGAAACAATGTTTCATTGACAAAGATCAAGTTTGGACTGGTGCTCCTCATATTTGGTTGCTTAATTTCTACAGTGTTACAGCACTATAATTTCAATGAATGGCAGTAAAAAGAGACATAGGCATATATATGCTTGTATCCAGCATTAAATAACAGCTAACAAAATGCATGAATTAATATCAAATAAGACAGTTTACATTTGGTTTGGTGAGGAAAATATCTTGCCATCAGAGTAACCCACCCGGCTGTTTTGATGGTATTATTTGAACCTGCAACCTTTTGGTCAGCAGTCTGGCATACTAACCACTAATCAACCTCAGCTCCTGGCTCCACTAGTCATTTCATATGCCATGCATGGATCATTCCAGTGGCTTAGTCGTTAGAGCATCCGTCTTGGATGCGGGAGGTCATGGGTTTTGATCCCCTGCTGAGTCATACCAAAGACTTACAAAAATGGTACTAAAAGCTGCCTTGCTTGGCGCTCAGCATTAAGAGGTTAGTGTTAGGACTGATTGGCCTGGTTTCAGGATAATGTGACAGGGTGGGACATGATGCTACATGTATGTGCCATGATGCCTGAGTGTTAGACATTGCTGTAAACTGTCACACTGCAGACGTCATTGCATCATTGCGATATGGCTGAAAAATTGCTAAAGCTGCATTGAAAATCCAAAACATATATGCCATGCAGGAAGAGACATAGGACCTATGAAAAGTTTAAGATCTTGAGAGAGGAGTGTGCAGATAGGGTGGTGGGGAGGATACTAAAGGCAGAGGGGAGGACTGAGGCCAGAAGTTGGGAGGTTTGGAGGGCATTGAAGGCATGGGGTAGGGCTGTGAAGGGCAGAGAAATTGAGGTGTAATGACACTGATTACAGATTGGATGATGGGGGAGCAGCTGTAGTTGGGGGGGGGGGGTGCCTTTCTGTTTATATGGAATGGAATGCTAAAACATCCTATACTGTTTATTTTCCTATAATAAATCCACCTTTTATAATTAATGTAATGGAAATTTTGGTAATAAATTATAAATGTTTGTGGAAAGTCTAGTGTTAATAAATGACACAAAATGAAAAATCCTGATGATTAACATGTTAAGTGCTTATGACCATACACCTGTATACATCTGTACACTTGTACATAAAGACTATTTATTGAAATTTAGTAATGTAATGGATGTTATTCATTTATGACACTCCTGCTGAAAAGTCCTGACATGCATGGTAACTCTTGTGGAAAGTGCAGTCACACAGACATCCACCTACATCCAGCTTATTTATGCATTGTTGAGCTAAAAACAGTTACACCTAGAAAAAGAAAAGAGTCAAACTTCTCATGTGTGAAGTCATTTGACTAGTCACACATTGTAAATGTAAAACCTTTTGATTTACATGTAGAAAAACACCTGCATGTACGTTATTTAGAAAAGCAAACCTGTTAAAACAGATCTCTAAACAGAGATCATGTGATCTTTTGAATTCACAATCCTGAGAGTCCAGGAACCAAAAATGCTGCTATATTTGATCATTAAATTTTCCCGCTGGGTATGTATAGCAGATTGCCTGGATTATCGCCACATAATTCTATTGTTGAGTGTTGGTTGATTTGTATTGATAAAAACCACAGTAACCTACATGTGTCGGCTACGCGTTACCTGATTAGACAACTGCACTTCATGCAGCTCACCTGTTAAGGGTGAAATCTTCCAAAAAACCAAGACTGGCAAATGCACATCTTGTGCTATCTCGTCACAGTGAAATTCTTGTCATCACTGAAAGGATGTTCATATTGACATGATGTTTTCACTAAAAGATTTTTGTCTAGGTAATGCTAAGTGGGAATGGTTTCAATCAGATCTCCAATATAGCTGCCACGATGGTCATTTTTGGAAATCTTATTAAGCCTACATCCCCTTTATTGACATTTGTGCTTTCACCAGAAAACTTATGATGTCTAGCTGGTCCAAAATTGGGGGGCCCTGAGTGGCTGAGAGGTTTAAAGCGCTCACCATTCCGGATCACTGCCATCTCAACTCTGTCTGCATGGGTTTGAGTCCAAGGCTCAGCTAGCGTGGGTATGTGGGAAAGCCTGGCAGTAGCTTCTCGTGGGTCGGTGGTTCTACCCTGGGTTTTCCAGGGTTCTTCCTCCACCAGTTATACTGGCTGCCATGTATAGCCAATCTTGTGCTGAGAAATGGTGTTAAACCCTACAACAGCAACAACAAATGGTCCAAAATTGAAATGGCATGCATTTAATCCAATATGGCCACCATGTCAGCCATCTTGCAATATTATTATTACTGTTTCAAAATAGGAAGTCCAATCAACATAGGCTTTCCCTTCAAGACTTCTTATAATGTCTTGTTGGCCCTATATAAGATTGGTGCTGATCTGACATCAATTATGACCATGAAGACCTTCTTGGAATACCTTCTTATTGATGCTTTTCTTAAGTGGAGAGTCATTTGAAGATGCAAATTGACCCTCATTATGGCCACCAGTGTGTTCATCTTGAAAATGTTGCTACTCCATCCAAAATGGATGCATGCATCAGCATTGGTTTTTCATCAGTTGCCCTCTTCTGATACCACTACAGCAGTTACATGTCATTTGAAAATTGCTGAAGAATATCAGGAGAAAAAAGGAAGAAATGGTATGGTCTTGAATTTATGAAAATCCTTTTCACCCAAGAGAGTGTTAGTCCCATTGAGGGATTCTTGTTTTAGAACAAATGTGATGTCAAACCCACATAATTGCAATTCCAGTAGCTGGTAAAGGAAAGTAACATTTCCATTGGTCAGAATGTTACCACGTGTTTAAAATGAATTGCATTTATTTCTGTATGAACTGAATGGAGAACTACTTTTCTAAGAATAGCCACTTCTAAAAATAGTTGCGTATACAGCATAAGATAAACACTGCCAGTGAAGGCAGACATGAAGTAAGCATTAAAGGAAAAGAACAATCTTACAGTAAATAAAAAAATAATTAAATAAATTTGGCTTCCATTGGGTGAAAGACTGGTATTATGATGACCTTATTGCGATCAAGCAGGACATGCCCAAGTGCTATAAATAGATATGTAACAAAAAACCCCAAACATGTATTACTGCGCTCAATTAAGATTTGTTTTTTAATGGCACAAAAAAATAACATAATGAATATTGAAATTTCAATTATAAAGATTAATGTTTTTTATTCCTGAGTTTATCGTGACTCACGCAACTTACATAATGCCCTTCGGGCATTATTTGCTGTGAGTCAACAACTGACAGTTTATTCCATGATAGACTCAGAAAAAAACAATGTTAAACTCTGAATTAAACATTATCGCTCCATGGACTGGTGACATTTGGGTCCCTGTTTAAAGTTGCAGGTATCAGATAGGTTCTAACAGAATGATTTTTCTCGATTGTATGTGACAAGTTTGTTCTTATTTTTCTCAGAAAGAATTACTGTTATGAAATCATCCTTGATCCAGTATTATGAGGTGTTATTTAAACTTGAAAATATAATGATTATGCAATGATGGACTTGAACACAACTGGTGTTCTAACAAGAACAGAACTGGAAAACTAAAGTTGTTTAAATTAGTCGTCAACACTGTAACTGCCTCTTCAAAACACTGAAGAAAGTAGAATGTAGTGTCAATTGAAGCCCTTCATCAATTTATATCTACATATATTTATACTATTTTACATCTTTATAGAGGAAAAATTCCATACAATGAAACAACTGTGGCAGGAAAGTAGGCATTATTACCTTTTGTCTCCCCATAACTAAAAAGCATGTGTTTTGTAAGATGTCAGACTATTGTATATGGGTAGTGTACAGCTATCATAAAATGAACAGTGCTGGATGTAGACATCTGTTATTTTTCTAGTTGCTACTAATAATTTGTAAAAAGTTACATTGTAAAGTTATGCTGATGCAGTCTTTTAACCTGTATCATGAATTAGGTCAACATGTGTACTTTTTAAAAATAAATTACCTTGATGAAATCTTTTAACTGTACCATGAATTAGGTCAACACGTACTTTTTTTCACAAGTTACATTGATGCAGTCTTTTCACAACATGTATCATGAATTAGGTCAACACATACTTTTTTAAAGTTACATTGATGCAGTCTTTTCACAACATGTATCATGAATTAGGTCAACACATACTTTTTTTTACAAGTTACATTCATGCAATCGTTTAACAACATGTATCACAAATTAGCTCAACACATGGAAACTTATGAGACTGGCATACAGTTGATCGGAATTTTGGAACGTAACCTTTAGGACACAAATGTTGCATTTTAACATGGTGTAGAATGATTTGATAATTTATTATTTATTTCATTCGGAAGATCTCTGGATGATTTCAGATTAATATAGTCATGATTTCTCAGTAAATTGAATGCCACTGACCACTCTTACTGAACAGCCGTGCCATATACTTTAATGACATCCTGTCATGATAGCCTCATTGCAGGCATGATGAAACTTGGAAATGTCCTGAACATTGGATATTTTAGTTTTTAAATTTATTTTACTAGTAGTCAATCAAATATATATCACTTATCTTTCTGTCAACCTCAAGTGAGACCAGTATTAAACTTTGTTGCCTGTTTCAGGAAATACTGAAAGTTTTTATAGATGTAACATACATTTTATGGCATCAAATTCTGTACCATATGGAATCATAATTGTTATTGCATATTAGCTTCTAGGATAATGGCTAAGCAAATATCCCTCATAGAATGTTTACATTACCCTATAATTTAGATATCAGAGAAATAGTCTTGAATTAATGATTGCCTGAACCATAATCATGTAAACAAGTAATAATATCATATTAACGATAATGCAAGCCATAATGATGTAAACTCAGATAAGCATAAAATGTCATTAAGCTTTCAGTAAAGCTGATATTCAACCAGAAACCTAGTCCGATAAATTAGGCCTAGGACCTGTATTAATATTTGTGGTTATTAAAGAAGTGTGTAAACATGTGCAACACTTTCCGTTAGCAGGACTGATCATGAGCTTTTAGGTATCAACTATCATATTTAAGTGTTCAAGCTATTTTGGGGGCATTTGTAAGGATAAAATTACTGGACAGCGAGGAAAATCGGCTGAGCAACCAGTTTATTCAGAACAAATGTGGCTATTGAACATTTTGGCAGACAACTAGTAGTCTTGAAGCATTGCTTTTCTAGTTAGGAAGAATTAATTATATGTTCCAATTTACATTTTGCCTTTTCAGAAATATGAAAGTTGTAATTTGATAGTTAATAAAAATGTCATCCAGTCTACTTATTATAATAATACTTATCATAAATAGATAGAATTTAATTATTTTTTGAAATGAATTGGACATAACAAACTATTAAGTTACATTTTTATGCTTATATTCTCTCTTTCAGTTATGGGGATAATTCTGTTTTATTAGTAATCTGATAGACCCAGTTCTAATGGCAGCACCGATATTTTTATTTTGAAATATACAAATTGAATGTTAGTAGATCTTAATTGCCAGATCTTTTCTCTTATTCCATTTAAATTAGTGATCAAACTGAAATTTTATCTTTCTCATCGGACAAAAAAAACATGTTACCTATTGCACTGTTTTGAGATTTTTTTTTTACCATTGGGGAAAAACCTTATGGTAACCAGTGAGAAACAGTGATGATTGGTTGACTGGAAACACATACATTTTTTTGTGCCATACTGGAAGTCCTCATGGTTATTCAGAAGCTTGATATTGCTTTTAAGTGTACTTAGATCCTTCAGCATTAGTACATTGATGCAGCCAGAAAAGCTAAAACGTGAAGCTAAAACATGATGAGATGTATTCATTTTCATTGAAATAATTATGTACTCCTTCCATAATTTGACATTATTTTTGTTGACTTGGATCTTTGACTATAGATATTGGTAATTTTTGTGGCTGAAATTGTTTATGTTGCACGTATGGTCTCAGATTCATTTGAAGGTATGCAAGATGTCACTTGGACTAATGCTAAATTAATTTTTGGGATGACTCTAATGAACCAAGTTAAGTTGTTGTTTTTTTACATTCAATTTCATGCTTTTCTATTGAAACAGGAATATGGAATCTAATAGTGCTTACTAAAATTGGTTGAAATGTTTGGTCTGCTTGGAAACGATTCTTATTCCTCAGAATGGAGAGCTTTAATTCAATGTGAAACTAAAGATTATTATTATTTAACAAAATTCCATATTTAAAGATAGTAAAATGTGCAGTTCACTTCTTTCTCATTAACTTGTTGCCTTTTACACTATATAACGTAACACATACATTTTTAGCATTTCATGATAGGTTATGTTGGGTGCAGATCTCATTGATGATATTAGGGCTTAAAAGATTATGTACTGTCCCAGGATCCTTGTTTACTATTGAGTCGGCCAGAGATTTTCCTTGGAATGGAAAATGTCATTTCATTGTATGTTCTGGAATGTGGCAAACTCAGTACAACTCAAGTAAATATACCAAAATGGCAGACTTGTTTCCTGCCTTTAGATATGTTCAGAGTATTGACTTTGCCAAAACTGCTCAAGACTGGTACTGTCTGGGTCAAATTTTAGAAGTTCTTTTTTGGGAGTCAGGATTCAGTCTCCAGGCTTTCATCTTCGAGTGCAGTTCTCTCACTTGGTTAATGTCATTAACCGCTCAGACAGTTTCACCATTGCAATACAAAATGACAAACATCAGAACTCTGAAATTCACTTGCCATGGATAAAAACTGGTAAATTCAAATTATTATTATATACAGCTACTCTGCTTATTTCTAATGAACTTTGTTTTTATGCTGTCAAGAAAAATTACATGTTGATATTCATTCTTATTGTTAGAATTTCTTTCTGATTTTTACAGTAAATGGCCTAATCTTGACAGAACGCTGTTTTTGTCTTCCAGTCATTATGCTTTGATCATCGCTTGCATAACCAATGGAATTTGCACAAGGTTATGATAGAATCAGTTGTAGTGGTTTCATTTGATTTAAATCCTGAAATTACCCTTATATCGGATGATTCTTAAAAGTGTCTACAGGAGTGAAATTTGCCCAAAGCTATTATAGAATCTGTTGCCATGCTTTCATGAAGTTTAAATGCAGAAATTACACATATATCAAGATTATTGAAAATGTTTAGTATAGTGAAATTTTCCTTTAAGTGTACCCATCACTGCGTTGATTTCCAGTCAGATCTGAACACTGATAATACTATTCTATTGTTCATACATCAAAAGCTGATAATCATCGACATTAATCTTGAGTGATAGGACAACCTACCTAATCGGATTACATGTAGGCGAGTATTTATTGCACTTCCAGGCAGCAAATGTGGTTTTAGTGTCAGAAGATTGTCGATCTAAAGCACTGATGCATACATTATACCATCCGATTATTTGTGACTTTAAATGTAATTTTTGCAGCAGCCTTTGATTTCATTCTCATCACCTTCTTTTAACGATAACAATCAGATCTAGAAAATGATTGTAGCTTACTTCTGTTCTAGATCAAGACATTATGGATAAATTCCTGTACTGAAATTATTATTATTTTATTATCAATAATAATATTAATAACAATAATAATAATACCATTATTATTATAATTAATTATTATTATTATTATTATTATTATTATTATTATTATTATTATTATACAATTGTGATCAAGATTTCTATGAACAATAATAGTTATACTTTAGTACCGGTATTAGTATTACATGCATGAATATTTTATTCAGGCATGCAAAGATGGGTTTTGAAACCTGATTCAGTGTTACCATCTGTTATTCCATGGATCTTGTGGTTATCCTGTGTGCATTATTGTCATAAAGACAAACAAAGACTGTCAGCATTTTATTATTCCCTTCACCATTTGACTTGTCAATGAGAATGGCAAATTTTTGATTGCAGCACATGTCTGCAACTTTCTTGTCCCAATGAGGACCCAAAGTTTGGGTCACAATGTGAGTCATTTTTGTCTGTTTGTGTGAACCCTGATATAATCATGCAGCCTAAATTTATATTTTTACATGAATAGAGATAAATGTGTTGGCTGTAGATATTACATATTATTTTAATGAATTGTTGTGAAAAGTTTTTTCATTCTTATGCCATAAATTAGAACAACAGCAACAGAACTACTACTACTACTACTGCTACTACCACAAAAAGGAATTGAAGAACTTGTGCACATCAAAACACAGAGATAATAATTTCTGGACAAGATATTTAGGCCAAATGATTTTCATTTGCATACCACTTGTCTGGATAGAAAGAAAAGTAGATTAATTTTTAATGAATGAATGAGTTATTATGAATAACATGAGTTATTACAGACTTGGCACTAGATTTACTGGTCTGTACATGTACAATGTAGAATTGCTGTGTAGTATAGATACAGTATTTATCAGACTGGCTACCCTGTTTGCTGGCCAGTCCATATTTTATTTATATAAATATTTAAATTTGTGTGGCAACAGTTATGTGCTTTCAGATCTGTTTTGACTTGTAATGGTGTCACAAAAATTAGCTGGGAATGTCACTGACTTGACTCCATCTATGCTGACTTGTAGTGGTGTCACAGAAAGTAGCAGGGGATGTCACTAACTTGACTCCATCTGTGATGACCCGTAGGGGTGTCACAAAAATTAGCTGGGGATGTCACTGACTTGACTCAGTCTGTGCTATTTTGTAGCAGACCTGCCAACTCTTAGAATTTTGCCATAAGTCTTGCAAAAATTACCCTTAAAATACGGACTTATGGCATACTAGCAAAAACAACGAAAAAATGATCATTGCCGAAAAAATCCCAATAATTGGTTTGTGTTTTATTTGGATCCAGGTTTCATCACAGAATTAGTGAAATTAGTCATGGAATCAGACTAACTTTACAGCAGCACCCCAGACGCTTTAAACTGCACCAATTTGTTCATGCAAGTGTCTGCATGATCAAACTGTTCATTGTAGAATTTTTAAAACTGGCATCCAGAAAGCGATGCATGCTCAAGGTGAAAGGGAAAATAAGCTTCTAGATAAGTGTTAATAATCAACACAGAAGAACAAAAAGGAGTATTCAGATTATTGTGAATAAAAGCTGGAAACGACACAATTACGTTTATTGGACATCACATGCCAATTTGAGTGTGTCTTGTGGCGGGAGATATGATTGCCATCATCATGTGAAATGGAAAAGAATTTCCAAGAATTATGTCAAGTTGAGAGATAGCAACAAGCCATTGAGCTGCTTAGGGTTAATGGAACTTGAGTTTGTGCAACTGTACTAATGGTAAATAAAGTTTATGCGTACTTTACGAACTTTTCAGTTGAACATAATGTTTATCGTTGTTGTGTCAAACTTTTAATTACGTTTTCCAGCTTCACAAAAGCAGTTATTGATATTTTGTTACACCTTCCTGAAAATTAGGCTCTGTTGTGAAGGCATACATAGACTTGAAACTAGATTGTGTCATCATGGATATACATAGACTGTGTTGTCTAGTGTACAAAGGCGTACAAATAGACTGTTGTCTGGTGTACAAAGGCATAAAACTAGACTGTCATCAAGGCAAATATTGACTTGAAACTTGACTCATGAAGTGTACAAAGATTTGAAAAAAGGCTATTTAGTGATGTAAAATGAAAGTATAATTCATCTCATTAGTCATTGACTTAAAATATGTGAAATAATTCAAGTATCAATGAGAAAACAAAATTTGACATATTTTTTATGGGATACGTGACCAGTACCAACAGTGTGGTATAATGAGAGGTATTATTGTGAGGGACCACTGAATTTGCTGTTGTACATACTTAGAATTCAGTTCCAATTCAGTCCTAATTTTCAATGAAGTTATTGTAGATGCTAAAAATATCAACAGTTTTCAGGTATTTTAATTAGTATATGTATTATAAGTAGCTCATTCTCTTGAATACTTGAGTAGAAAAGTTGCCTTCATTCAGTATGGAAATGTTAGTTTGGCACTAGAGTCATTGATTTGTTTTACTAGGAAGAAAAAAATAGTATCTGCTCTCATATCAAAATATGAAGAAATATACTACAGGCAATTCCAATTGCCGTATGATGGCTTTTCTCTGTGTCGGATTTGTTCTTGTCATGCAATGCTTCACAAGTGGCTCATTCATCACTGTTAGTTCAGGATGTCCACTTTTCAGTATTGATAATGCATCTAGAAATGAAGTGATCAGTCCAACCTGCCAACCATTCTGGTTTCTGGATTTATTGCAGTTTTTTTTGGGGTTGCTTTTTTAGGGGGAAATAAATTCCACATTGCAAACTTACTGACAAAATTTAATAAAATCAAAAGTTTTCTGATAAAATTTTGAACTGGAGGTTCTATATGGATCAAGGTAGGGAGAAAAGTACATGAGCACAAATGTGATAAAATGGTATTACGAGAAACCAGTAAAATGCACTCTGGTAGGAGTAACATTTGGCAGCAGATATCAAAAGAGCATAAAGGTGCGCATAGGTTTGAATTGAAAACTGAAATGGATGTTATTATTTTGTCTGCAAATTTTGATAAAATTTGAGGTGTTGTAATTTGAGAAATGAATACACCACTTATTTTCAGTGGACCTTAATTGCTTCTGGCTGCATATGTTATGTTCAAGCCTGTAAAAAGATCCAACATGATTTCATGTTGTTTCGTTTTTCTATTTAATAAATACGTTATACATATTGGAGACCGCTCTGGTGGCATAAGTGGTTAGAGCATCCACCTCATATGTGGGAGGTAGCAGGTTCGAACCCCGACCAAGTCATACCAAAGACTTATAAAAATGGTACCAACAGCTGCCTTTCTTGGTGCTTAGCTTTAAGAGGTTAGTGTTAGGACTGGTGAACCTGGTGACAGGATGATGGGACTGGATGGGACATGATGCTACATGTCTGTGGAATGATGCCACACTGCAGACCTTGTAATGATATAACTGAAAAATTGTTAAAGCTACGTTAAAAATCCAAATCACACACACACACACACACACACACACACATTCGGACAGGACTGCCTTGGAATTTTGTTGTTGTTGATGTTTGGCTTCCTGTTAAGCATGCTTATGTGCCATCAGATCAGGATCTTTGCAATATAGACTCACGGTACTAATTCAGTTCCCATAGTAAACCTATGTAAACACCATGATATTAAAAATTCAATAACTTAAAATATTTGAGTGCTCATGATCGAACCTATATTTATCAGTATAGATGAAACCTGGATGTCAGCTTCTTTGTAGAGGGAAGGATATGAGCCGCGGCATTTTCTGGACCTGCATGTGTTTGAAACATGTGTTTTCAATTCCGCACCAGAGAGTCAGATGCTAATTTTAGTAATGAGTGTTCCAAACTCAAGACTTAAAGGACTGAAATTCCATCAATAAAACAATGTCTCTATTTTTTTCCCACTTACAACTAGGATAAGCTCTCGAAAGAATCTTTTTTCTAAAACATAACTTTACATTATTAACCAATCCTGGTCAGCCTAACCGATATATACTCTATTTTAGGTTCACCCATTTCCAGGCTGGTTCCCATTTTTCCATAACATTAGTACCGTGTGTCCAATAAGGCTATTTAGAGGCCAGATGATGACAGAGTTATCTTTCCTGTGTAAATACTTTAACCAGTAGGTAGATAATGTAACTAGTTATAGCATGATAAAATCTATACATTTTGTAAATGGATTGACTGGATGTCTTTACAAGGAAAAGTCTGCCTTTAGTGGTTTACGTATTGCTACTTTGTAATACATCTTCTTTACTGTATAATTTCTGGTGGCAGTCTAGACTTGGAGGAAAGAAAGTCTGTGTTAATTACATGGTTGTTTAGATGTAGCTCCTGGCTGTTGACCTGTTGTACCTGTGACTGGCTACTTGTGTGAATAGAATGGTTTAAAAAAGATTTAAGTAAAGAATGACTATTGATTGTTGTTATGGGGTTTAATGCCAATTTTCAGCACACGATAGGCTATGCATGGCGGCCTGTATTAATGGTGGAGGAAGAACCCGGGAAGAACCACTGACCCACGAGAAGCTACTGACAAGCTTTCTCACATACCCACATTGGCTGAAATGACTATTGTCATTACATATATATATATATATATATATATATATATATATATATATATATATATATATATATATATATATATATCAGTGATTAGTTAAAGAATTGTCAAATGTTTATTTTCGTGATGAAACTGTACTAGTGTTGTAAATGTTAATGACTACCTGGATGGTGAGTTCTTGGTGTTTGTAACTGGAATTGGATATTTATAGCCACAGTTTCACAAGGGCTGTGTCTTGCCACAGTTTCACAAGGACTGTTTCTAGACACATATTCACAAAGGCTGTTTCTAGCCACAATTTTGCAAGGGATTTTGTCTAGCCACAGTTTCACAAGGGCTATGTCTAGCACTGTTCAAAAGGGCTATTTCTAGCCAGTTTTAAAAGAGCTATGTCTAGACACATTTTGACAAGGGCTATATCTAGCACAGTTTTGCAAGGGCTATTTCTAGTCACAGTTTTGCAAAGGCTATGTCTTAGCCACAGTTTAGCATGATGCCCCAGTACTTAGCATAACTATAAACTGCCACATTGCAAACATTGTAGCAATATGACAGAATGTTTTTTAAAGCTATGTTCAAAATCCAAATCAAATGCACATGCACACACTCATTTGAATCTCGACTTGGGAAACTGACCTTCCAGCACAGATCTGTTATGACTGACCACCTGTCTTTAGTGACCACTTTTTCTTGGTTAAGACATTCAACTGAGCAGATGGACCTGTGAATGTTGCTTGATTATTGATTTTTCAATGAATTTGCATGAAAATCTGTCACCTTATTATATCTTGTCTGAAAGGTACCCTAGATATGCAGCATATTGACATATTTCACTCAATTCAAAAAGTAAAATACCAAATTGTTTTATGTGTACCAGATATGCAAACATTTTATCTTTCACTTAAATGATTGATGTTTCTGTTTTTTCTTACTTTGTGTCAACAATCAGCCTATTTAAATATCCAGTCTAATTATGTTGTCTGGTGCCACTTGCATTAATGATGAAAAATATCTTAAAAGCACATTTTTAGCTTGTGAATAAATATGGTAAATCAGTCTACATTTTTTTGGCCAAAATTGCCTACACATGTATTTCATAAAAATCAGGCATTCAGGTAATATCAGACAGATGCTTTAAATGCCAGGAATATGCAAGAGAAAATCTGCAAAGCTTGAATTTTGATGGATAAGTTCAAATTGTTGTGTTTAGCTCCAGTCAAATGACATTCCATTCATAACATCGATGGTAAGAAGTTTTCTCTCAGACTCAAGTGATAAATCTGTGGAATCAACCTCTTAATAAATCCTCGTCAAAAAATAAACAACAAAATAAACACGTTGGAAACAAGGTTTTGTAATGAACACAGTTTACAGAGACAGTCATTTCTGTGGTTGGAAGTTATTGAAATTGATACGTGTAAACAAGGCAAAAAACATGACATAGGAAAGAGTAAGTTGAATTGTTTTTGTGTTTACTTTAACAATCATTTAAAACTGAAAATACCCAATTATTTTTGTCACTCTGTTAAGTTTAATTAATAGAATGAAATGGCCATTAGGTCCAAAGGTTGTCTGGGGCACTGCTGGAAATCTTTATATTAGAATTAAGCAGCTTTACTTTATAGTGTTCACATGTCATAGGTTGCAAAGATATATCTACCTTTTCTTGATAAAGGTAAAACAGCCATCAGAAGTTCAATTTTATTTATCCATCGAGTTGCTAAAGTAATGTAGGTAGTATGCTGAGAGTAAAGTACAATTGAATGTTGCTATTTTGTGATTTACATTTGTGTTACCCTTTCCACCAGTCTGTCTTTCTGGTTAAGTATGGCATCTTGAGTTGGTTTTTAGGAATAGTGATGAGGCATCCGTGTTTTGTGAACATATTTCAGGTTAATTCTTTTGTCCCTGCATTGAGTGACTTAATAGAGAATGAGGCATACATACATACAAGTACACACTTAATAGAAAATGACATATACATACAAGTACACACCTAATAGAAAATGACATACACATACAAGTACACACTTAATAGAGAATGACATATACATACAAGTACACACTTAATAGAGAGTGACATATACATACAAGTACACACTTAATAGAGAATGACATATACATACAAGTACACACCTAATAGAGAATGAGGTATACATACAAGTACACACCTAATAGAGATTGAGGTATACACACAAGTACACACTTAATAGAGAATGACATATACATACAAGTACACACTTAATAGAGAATGACATATACATACAAGTACACACCTAATAGAGAATGAGGTATACATACAAGTACACACCTAATAGAGATTGAGGTATACACACAAGTACACACTTAATAGAGAATGACATATACATACAAGTACACACTTAATAGAGAATGACATATACATACAAGTACACACCTAATAGAGAATGAGGTATACATACAAGTACACACCTAATAGAGATTGAGGTATACACACAAGTACACACTTAATAGAGAATGACATATACATACAAGTACACACTTAATAGAGAATGAGGTATACATACAAGTACACACCTAATAGAGAATGAGGTATACATACAAGTACACACCTAATAGAGAATGAGGTATACACACAAGTACACACTTAATAGAGAATGACATATACAAGTACACACTTAATAGAAAATGACATATACATACATGTACACACTTAATAGAGAATGAAGTTTTGCAAGGGCTATGTCCAGGTACAGTTTCACAAAGGCTATGTCTTAGCCACAGTTTAGCATGATGCCCCAGTACTAAAGCATACAAGTACATAGACAGACTTAATAGAATGATATGTACATATATGTACAAACTTAATAGAGATTGACACATACATGCATAGAGGGACAGAGTTAATGGAGAATGAGATATACATGCATACAAGTACAAACTTGCATCGTTTCAGTGCAGTAGCCTAGTTGGTTGAGTGTTGGAGTTGTACTCCAAAGATATAAGGTTGGATACTTGCCCAGACCAGTCTTGATCGGAAGCCTCATTATGATGTTGGGAAAGGCCCTAACTCCCATTTCAAAGGCATGATATAGTGAGCAGTTTGTTAATAGAACAACTTTAAACCAGTAAAAACAAGTCAGATATTTGATAACTCATTGGGGGTCTGAAGGTGGGATGAGATTAGTCCGGCCTGTATTATCTAAAAACTCTTCAGTGAAGAAGACACCAACATTATGCATTTTTTTTCAATGAGAACTTGAAGGGGCAATGTGTTTGTTCTTGGTATTTTGTAACCTACCATATATACTCATGTACAGGTCAGATCCAGCTGTAGACAGTGCAGAACCTGTTGCATAATGTGCCTGTAGATCTGGGCATATAACACTTATTAGGAGTAATCAGTAGAACAACAGAGACCCTGATCTGTCTGCACATCATGCAGTGGTCACTCAGGGTCTCTGTTGCTTGCAGTTGGACCCAACTTGTATAAAAGTTGATATGGTAATGCCTTAGCAGAGGTGATGGAGTGTTAGTAACAGTTGTAATTGGAGTGTTTGTTTCTGCATTTAGTAAAATTGTTAAACCATCTGGAGCGTTTGCTGAATAAATTCTGGTGAACGCTTTTTGCTCTGACTTAAAAGACATTTTAGAATGATCTTGGGTAATTCAGGCAGTTGTTGAGTTTGCAATATTGGCAAGCAAACAGTATTTGAGTTCATTTGTAAGTGGCTTACTTACTATTGTGGCTGAAATTTGATCAAATTAAGATCCGATGTTCTGTCTGTGTGTGTGTCTGTGTGATATCCGATGTTCTGTGTGTGTGTGTCTGTGTGATATCCGATATTTTTTGTGTGTATGTGTGTGTGTGTTTGATATCCATTTTTTAACTAGTCTTTAGAAACTCGACAAACACAATACTGGTATTGAGTTCTTTTCTTTTCAATTTTATTTATATTTAGCAGAATTTAAATTCATGACATTTACCCATTTGGTCACCAAAGTTGTGCTTTGGATCCCCAACTTAACTGAAGATTAACAGGACCGCCAATTTAAAATGTTGTGGAAAACACTGATGCCCCACTTAACCAAGAAGTCAGCTAACCCCTTGTATCACATCCGTACTAGTAATCATTTGGTCTCTTTGTACCATCCAGGCCCTGTGTTTTCTCTGTGCTTTTCATATCATGCAGAAAATAATGCATAGAGTTTTGGAATAGTAAATAGGAGAATCTCATGGGATTGCCCAGCCAGTCCTTTATCTTGATCATCTATACATGTATTGACATTTCCCAACTTTGTTTTACAGTATTTGGGGAGTGATGTAATATTCAGTTGTGAAAATTTAATTAGACCAGCAAACCTGTTAGCGCGTAAAATCTCTTAGGAATTCTTCTTTTAACACAAGAGATGAATTTCTTTCTCCTTTTGGAATAAGTCATTTCTTTTATAATATTTTGACAGCAGTAGTGTGAAATCTTGCAGTATTGTATAAATTTAATCAGTCTTAATGTCAATCAAGCACTTCCACATGAAGGGTTGGAAATATCTTGCAAAGAGAGAATAGATAATTTGATATGAATTATAAATTTGAAACATGTGGAGAAAGTTTGTGTGTATGCACATTTGTTTCAACATAGTTTTGATTTTAATGGTGAAATGATTAATTAGTCAAAGTAAGGATAGCAATTGCCTGAGCAACCTCCACAACTCTATGTGTGCGATTGGGGGGAGGAGGGGCCAAGATTCCCATGAAACATCTTTTCATTGAGAGGGGGCACCAGATGGAAGTTTTGCTGGGGGTGGGGTGGGGTGGACGAAGGGGGGGGGGGCAGAATTTTTTGGTACACTACTGCCATGTTAAGTTTTTCTCAAATGGCCACTATCTGAAAACTCAGCATTTATTTCTTACTCTGTGATAGAATGGTGACTCGGTTGTTAGTGTGCCAGGATCACAGTCAATAGCTTGGAGTTTGAATTGTGTCCAGACTAGACTGGGTCAGTTACTATTGTGTTGTATCTATGCAGGACTGGGTCAGTTACTGTTTTCTTGTGTCCATTCTGGACTGGGTCAGTTACTGTTGCATTGTGTCTATGCAGGACTGGGTCAGTTACTGGTGCATTGTGTCCATGCTAGACTGGGTCAGTTAATGTTGCAGCGTGTCCATGCTGGGATGGGTCAGATACTGTTATGTTGTGTCCATGCTGGGCTGGGTCAGTTACTGTTGCGCTGTGTCCATGCTGGACTGGGTCAGTTACTGTTGTGTTGTGTCCATGCTGGTCTGGGTAAGTTACTGTTGCGCTGTGTCCATGCTGGATTGGGTAAGTTACTGTTGTGTTTTTGGGCAAGGTACTCTTTCTTTACCTTGCCCCGGTACTAATTAGTGCTTTGTGTGCAGAATTTTCATAAAATACACATACCATGAATGAAACAAAATGTTGAAAAATAGAGATTACAAATGATCTTTCTGGTTTCTGTTTCAAAGGTATATGTATTGGGTTAGCAAATAACACTTAAAAATTTCAAAATATTGACATGTTTCGGCACCAAGTAATGCAAGCAGATTTTTAAAAAATGATTTTCATAATTCCAATCTGATCACAGTAATATGTCAGAAAGAAAAAGCAATATAAACTTTTCTTGATATATCAGAACATCAATAGAAAAAATTTAAACTGTAATTCATGCTTCACGCAAAAAAATGCAGAGGTTGAAAAAGTTCTGAAGAAAACCATGTGCCCAGTCAGGTAAGTAGTATAAATGTTTACTTCCCCGGAATAATCATGAGTTCAGCCCAGTATTATAGAAATTAAAAATATATACAAGTAGACGATTTTAATGACCTAAATTAGTATGAATGGTTGTTGTTCCAGAACTTGTTTTGCTCTTTTCACCACAGTTTTAAGTCATTGCGAATTGAGAACAGTCTTATGTCCCGCTGGTTAGCATTTATTAGTACTGAAGAAGGAGATCAAAACATGAGTATGAGCTTGAACAAGACAAGAGAGAATCACTGGTCAGTCCTGGATCAGCACTTATCTGATCTAGTGATTGATTGGAAAATTCAGTTGACCACTGGACATTTTCACTTGCAGTCCTGAGTGGGGTGGTTGAATTTCAACCTAGATATTTATCTCCTGTATGTTTATGCAACAGAATACACATAAATCATGATATTTGCTTTCATGTTTCTTGGGGACTTATTGGCATGCAAATTTGAAAGTTGTAAAGACACCTGGATTTCTTCAACAATCATCCTTATAAATATTCTGCTTGTTATCATTGGTAGGGTCAATTTTGTGAGAATGCATTATGTGTTCTTCTCTTGAGCAGGATTATATCTGTATATAAAGGATTATATCTGTATATAAAGGGATTATCTAATTCTTTAGGGATTATAACTGCATATAAGGGGATTGTCTAGTCCTTAAGGGATTATATCTGCATATAAGGGGATTGTCTAGTCATTAAGAGAGCCTGCATTTTCATAAATCCCATAAAATTGTAATTGTAGAGGAGTTACATTAACGTAATTGGATTTGTTTGTAGCCATTGAGGAGTAATTGGCTTGGATTATTCAGATTTGACAACATTCTGTCTACCATATTTACTAGAATTACTAGAATGTTTGTGATATTTAATGTAATGTTCTTTTGTATCTATGAGAATATAACATACAGTACCAAACTGATAACAGCTTACACCCAGATATGATGTCTGAAGAGCTAGGTACTATGAAAAATTTTGTACCATAGTAGTTCAGAATGTAGTGTGATATGTAGCACAGTGTACCACAATTATATTAAGGGCCAGCAGTTTAATGATTTGGGCTTGACACTTAATAATGAAAATATGGCATGTGAGTTTTTTTGTTTTGTTTCTTTTTGTGATCCAAATTGTGTTCAAAAGTTGGATTTGGCCCGAATATGTTTCACAGTATTCCATTTGGCCACTGCGTAGTCACATGTTATATGTAATTAATTTTAATGGATCATAAATATATTTGTAATTTTCACCATTAATTTGTGGGGGCCCCAAGAGACTGAGTGGTCTAAAGCGCTCTGCGTTACGGATCACTGCCGTCTCACCTCTGTCTGCGTGGGTTCGAGTCTTGGATTCGGCTGATGTGGGTATGTGAGAAAGCTTGCCAGTAACTTCTCGGGGGTTGGTGGTTCTTTCTGGGGTTTTCCCGGGTTCTTCCTCCACCATTAATACTGGCTGCCACATATAGCCTATCGTGTGCTGAAAAATGGTGTTAAACCCTACAACATCAACATTTAATTTGCGACAGATACAGCATTTTTGTAAAAGGAATAATTTTAAAAACTATTTTCTCATTAATAATAAAATCATGCTGTTAATGTCATTAAAATCATAAGATTAATTTCCGTCATTCCATACTGATGGAAATCAGTACAATGGCACATTGTACCATGGGAAAAAAATACCACAATAAACTGGTACACCTTTAATACCATGCACCTCCAGTTGAGACTGCTCCAATGACCTAGTGGTTAGAGCATATGCTTCAGATTCAGGAGTTTGCAGGTTTGAACCCTGGCCAAGTTATACCAAAGACTTATTAAAATTATACTAACAGCTGCCTTGCTAGGCACTCAGCATTAATAGGTTCGTGTTAGGACTGGTTGGCTGCCCTGGTTTCAGGATAATGTGTCTGGGTGGGACATCATGCTACAAGTCTGCAGCATGATGCCCCAGTGCTAGACATCATTATAAACTGCCACATTGCAGACATTGTAGCGATATGACTGAAAAATTGTTAAAGCTATGTTAAAAATCTAAATCACACACACACACACACCTCCAGTTGGCTCTTTGTTTGAACATGGATCAAAATGATAAAACAAATATAGAACCCATCTGGTAACATCTCTGACTAAGATATGTTTCTATATCTGTCTGAACATTGACCCATCTGGTAAAGGCATAGTCTCAAATCTGACTTGACCGTTTCAACAGGTAACAGAGTAGACACAGATCTAAGATGGCTTTGGCTATTTGTTTGAACATAGACCCAGCTAGTAACAGGGTAACGTGTTGAGTTGCAAATGGAGTGTCATTGACTTAATTCTGGCTATCAGTGGATGCTATGCAATAACTTGTTTAATTTTTTATGAGATTGCAAAATATTTTATGACCACTCTGGTGGTCCAATTGTTAAAGCATCTGCTTTGGAAGCGGAAGGTTGTGGGTTCGTTCCCCTGCCAAGTCATACCAGAGACTTACAAAAATGGTACTAACAGCTCCCTCGCTTGGCGCTCAGTCTTAAGAGGTTAGTGTTAGGACTCTTCGGCCTGGTCTCAGGATAATGTGACAGGGTGGGACATGATGCTACATGTCTGCGGCATGATGCCCCAGTGCTAGACATCACTATTAACTGTCACACTGCAGACATCATAGCAATATGACTGAAAAATTGTTAAAGCTACGTTAAAAATCCAAATCACACAACCACACACAAAATATTTTACAGGTGTGGATAATACTAGAGTAAGTTGCACTTGTCATAATTAGAGAAAAACACTTCGGAAAATAAAACCACTTATTCTTTAACTGCTCAGGAGTTTAGATGCATTTTGCTTGCTTTTAAAATTTAATGATTTGTTTCTTACCTAAATGCATGTTGACTTGTGATTCTTGCACAACACATGCTACCAATTTATAAATTTGGAGGCAAACACTGAGATATTAACCATAAATTTGCCTTTATTCATCTTTCACAGAGGGACAGAATTGTGAGTTGAGCATGTATTTAAGTCGTGAAGCTTAAAGAAAGTCGACTTGTCTCTTCCAGCACATAATGTATGTTAATCTGTAAGGGTGCTCAAGTATGCATTCTCTGTTATCAGCACATCATGGGCTAAGGGTCTAGGCTGTGAATTTGCTTTCTGTGTCAGCACTTAATGAGCTAAGGGTCTACAATGTAATTATGTCTTCTCTGCCAGTCCTTAAGGGTCTGCAATGTAATTATGTCTTCTCTGCCAGCCCTTAAGGGTCTACAATGTAATTATGTCTTCTCTGCCAGCCCTTAAGGGTCTACAATGTAATTATGTCTTCTTTGCCAGCCCTTAAGGGTCTACAATGTAATTATGTCTTCTATGCCAGTCCTTAAGGGTCTGCAATGTAATTATGTCTTCTCTGCCAGCCCTAAAGGGTCTACAATGTAATTATGTCTTCTCTGCCAGCCCTTAAGGGTTTACAATGTAATTATGTCTTCTGCCAACTCGTAAGGGTCTACAATGTAATTATGTCTCCTCTTCCAGCATATAATGGGCTAAGGGTCCATGTTATAATTATGTTCCAAAATTAAGTGAAGCACAAACAGCCCAAGCCTAATGGCATACATGACACTCTTTGGTGCTGTAAAGTCATTCATTTAACTTAAAAGGGATAACAGATGTGCAGTGAGAATTAGTCTGAAGCAATCATTCATGGTACTGTTGGCAAAAACATTTCTGAAAGATGTTCTAAGAGCTTATAAAAAAACCTTACCGTTTTTAATTGCTTATGTATTTTCTTATTAAATGTTTTCATGAAGTTGTTCACAAAATCCAAGTTTTCTTTTGTATCTTACATGCAATTCTGTGTGGATGAATTTTCTTGCCCAACCTCAGTTTGTAAAATTTGACCATTTCTAACAAGGGGTGATATTTAGTGATAATTTTGCCCTCCACAAGGTTTCTGTTTATTTACTTAAGAAGTTAAGAGTTAAAGCTTATGTCATTTCGCTGTACCTTGCATTGGTGTTTCTAGTATTTGTAAACTGATCAATTCAGTTTTGATTTTGGTTTGTTACTTGGAATCATTGTTCTGGAGCAGTGAAGAATGTTAATTGATGTATTAGTGACTACATGATGGTCATAGACCTTAAGAGCTTATGGGATGGACTGTTGTCTGTGGTCTTTCCGTCCATTAACACAAGTTGCAACTCCTAAACTACTTTGTACAATTACTTTGAAACATTATACACAAGTTCTATCATGGGTCCAGTTGGTCATAAATGAAAATGGTGTAGCTCAGACATACAGTATGGCCACCATGGTAGGTAGTCATATTGAAAATTTTATTGTTACTCCTCCTTAACGGAGGGTTATAGCAACATGGAGTTTTTACTAAAAGGCTTTTTATGATGACCAGTTGGTCTTGATGATAATGGTGTCAATTTGATATCCAATATGGCCACCACAGCAACCATTTTGAAAATATTTTTGCTACTGATGAACAAAAATCATACTGGCATGACAACTTATGATGTTAGTTTGGTACTAAATAAAAATTGTGTTTGCCCAGAAATCCAATATGGCCACCACAGCATCTGTCTTGAAAGTTATTTTGCTTCTCTTTCAAGATGGTTATATTCAGAATCTTGTTACTGCTACTCCACCTGAAAAGATGTTTATAGTGGCATGTTTTTTTTTTTACTAAAGGACTGTCTTATGATGTACTCAGAAATATCTGAGATGTCTCAACGCATTGCAAATTAAAAGAAGAAATTCTCAACTGGAATATGGAAATTAGTGCCACATTCCATATTCCCAGACATTTTTTTTTTGAAACTCAAGAAGTGTTTTTTGAAGTCTCAAAGAGAGGGGGTTACTGCACATGACTCAACAATTTAAACTGTCCAATTAAGATTCAGTTATATTGTCGTATTTGCATATAGAATACTGTTGAAAAATCAAATTTGATTATAGAAAGAAAACATTGTCTTTAAAGCATTAAAAAACTTACAAAGAAGAAACATCTGGTAGATTTTGCATTGTCCAATACCATTACCACACACATGACACATGTGCCAATGCTTACATTATTACAACCAGACTGACATAGCCAAATATCAGTCGGACACTGGAATATTTTCTTAATTACATTCAGATATTGTTGCTATCAGCAGTTGGTTGGGAGAGGGGGTTGAAGGTGATTCTGGAGTCAATTGCATAGAAAAATAGAAAAGTTTGTGACTTGTTTTAAACAAAAATGTTTTTTGAATTGTCAGGCAATTTGTGGACCTTGCATACTACATACTGCCAATTTATACATAAAGCTAAAAGACAAGTCAGATAAGACACAACTCGTACTATTGTTGGAAACTGTCAGTTGCTTTAAACCTGCATTTGGAGACAAGTTGTTTATTTTGAGGGAAAACAGTGAGATACTGACCATAGATTTGCTCTCATTAAACTAAGACTGAATGACAAATTTTGAGTCGAGCTTGTCAAGTCATGAAGCTTTATGAAAATGGACTTGTCTTTGCTAGAACATAATACATTGGGCAATAATTTTTTGTGGGGGCCACTCCTCCGAGTTTGGTAAGTCATTACGGACCCCACATTTCTGCTATATTAACGAAATTACTTTACAATCCAATGTTAGATGGGCCACATCCAGCTGCGGGTCATATTTTGCCCAACCCGGATATAATAGGATGTTGTTTTGTTAGGGTCTTCTGACTGTCGGCACATAATGGGATGTCAGTCTGTAAGGGTCATCAGTGTAAATATGTCTTCTATTGGCAACACAAACTGGGCTGAGAGTCCATGTTGTAATTATGCCTTCTCCTTTGGCCTAGTGGTTAGAGTGTATGCATTGGATGCGGGAGGTCGTGGGTTCGATCCCTGGCAGAGTCATACCAAAGACTTACAAAAATGGTGCTAACAGCTGCCTCGCTTGGCGCTCAGCATTAAGAGGTTAGTGTTAGGACTGGTCTGTCTGGTGTCAGGAAAATGTGACTGGGTGGAACATCATGCTACACATCTGCGGCATGATGCCCCAGTGCCAGATATCACTATAAACTGCTGCACTGAAGACATCATAGCAATATGATTGAAAAACTGTTAAAGCTACGCTAAGAATCCAAATCACACACACAAACACACACACACTCTTTCGGCAACTAATGAACTAAGGGTCCATGCTGTAATTATGCATTCTCTTTCAGTACATGATGGACTAAGGGTCTATGCTGTAATTATGCATTCTCTTTCAGTACATGATGGACTAAGGGTCCATGTTGTAATTATGCATTCTCTTTCAGTACATGATGGACTAAGGGTCCATGCTGTAATTATGCATTCTCTTTCAGTACATGATGGACTAAGTGTCCATGATGTAATTATGCATTCTCTTTCAGTACATGATGGACTTAGGGTCCATGCTGTAATTATGCTTTTTCTGCCTGCAGATAATGGACTAAGGGTCTACATTGTAATTATGCTTTCACTGCCAGCACATAATGGGCTAAGGGTCCATGTTGTAATTATGCTCCAAAATTAAGTGAAGCACAAACAGCCCAAACCTAATGGCATACATGACCATTAAGGGCTGATGTGGCATGCAGTTGGATGGCTTTTTTTAAATACAGAAACAACATAGTATAGTTAGCCAGCATGCAATTACTGTGTGCTTTAGTTGGATATCCTTTATACAAGCCTCTGTAATAAAGACAAATAACAAGTATTTGGATGTAATATTTGGCAGTTAATGACACTCTTTGGTGCTGTAAAGTCATTCATTGAACTTAAAAGGGATAACAGAGGTGAAGTGAGAATTAGTCTGAAGCAATCATTCATGGTACTATTGGCATATACATTTCAAAAGGATGGTCTGAGAGCTCCATTAAAAAAAGAACAAAAATCAATCTCTTTTGTAAACTGTATTTTGATTCCTTGATGTTATCTTGTTGCATGAAAAATGTTTTTTTTTTCACTTGCCCATATTGAAGGTAATCATGAAGTTGTAGAAAAAAATTATGATTTTCTTTTATATCTTATATGAAATTCTGGTCCAGTGGATTTGAGAAATTTGTGAAATTTGACCAATTTACAACATCAGCTGATATTCAGTGATGATTTTTGTCCTCAGTAGCAAGAGTTCTATTTAATATTCTGTTCAAATGTTAGAATTTAAAGCTCATCTCTCTTTGCTGTATCTTGCACTGGAGTTTCTAATATTTGCAAAATGATAAATTTAGTTTTTATTTCGGTTTAATACTTCAAACCATGATATACAGTACATGTATTATTTACTCTTCTGGCCATGCGTGTTTGAAATATAGTCTGCCTAGAAAATGTAAAATGGAAGATTTCATTCAGCTGATAATAGCAATGATTATAATGATTTTTGAAAGTTTTGTAGTATATCAGACTATTGGAGCTGGGAGAGTGTTATGGGAAATGCCATTAGTATTTATGAGTTGTGTTTTAAAATTAATTCAAGAGGTGGAGACTATCAAGACTGTTGACAATTTAAAGCCATTTTGTTTGGAGGATTTTATTGTATTTGATCACTGATCAAATGAGTGTTTATGCAGATCAGAATTATTTCCGCTGACTTTATTGACAACAGCTGCACTAGAAAATGTAAGCCATTCACACCTTACAGATAGAAACTCTTTTTGTTTGCATCTGTTACGGCTGATGCTTTGGTGCATAAATCTGATTTAGATTTGTACTAGTCAACTGAATGTGTGATACTGTGTCCATATTTTTGCAAAAAACAATGAGTTGAGATATATTTTTTAATATTCTTAGTGACAACTAAACAGGCAATGAATATAACAGGTCATTATTTTTTAAGATGCAGTTGCTGTCATTGTCTCTAGTTAGTTGAGAGTTGATCAGCTGGTTGAAGGTAATTCAGGTGTCATTTGTGTTCTGTCTCTAGGTCATTGAGAGTTGGAGGGTTGGTTAAAGGTAATTCAGGTGTCATTTGTGTTCTGTCGCTAGATCAATGAGAGTTGGAGGGTTGGTTGCAGGTAATTCAGGTGTCATCTTTGTATGCGTTAGAGACTGGATGGTACTATTGTTTAACTTACCTGAGGACTGTGTTGAATTTTTCTTAGGGTACAAAATGATTTTTTTGCATCTGCATTGCTGTGAGGGATTGTCGAATATGGCAGGTGTTGTTATATGTCAACGGATGCCAGACACACCAGAATGGCTAACAGTAATATTGATATGGTGTTTGCAGTTTGTGGGAAATATCAAATGCTCCCATTTACTGCTGTGCTTTACAAAGTCATACTCTGTCCAGGAAGTCTGAAATTTCATTTTTCTGGGCTCGGCTTTCATTGTAGATGGTTCATTCTTTCCTGAGTCAGAGCAGAATTTCAAATGTTTGCTTTCAGAAATGAATCACATGTATACTATTCCTATTATCAGAGTAATCATGTTTTGCAATTGAAATATGGAGTAAAATCCAAGTTCAAAGAAATGTTGCTGCTTATCATCAAAACCTGCAGTAATCTTTATCAAGATGGCTTTAAACTTTCATCAAGGACAGATGTCGAGTAACTTTTATTCTTCAGTCTGCGTATGTTCTGCAAGCATCTCTATGGGCCATTTCAATAAGATGATTTACCTCTCTTTAAGAGTGATTATTCTTGCAAAGCACCTCGAACAGCCACTTCCGGAGAGCATAGCAAATCTTACCTATTAAATCCATCATAAAGTTTATACTGGTATGCATAGAAATACACTTGCCATACCTAGAAAAATGCTTGCCATACCATCAGGATATGGACATAAAAGAACGTTGCATTAATTTACATCATTTTTTTACATATAAATACTGTCAAGTATCACACATTCTTAACTGGGTATTGAAATGGATGTTTGTTCATTGATCATAAATATTCCTGGTTGCTTTGACAGAGGATAAAAATATTTGTTGACAACTTTACTACTAACAAAAACCTCCATAATTATGCAGAGTAACCTGTGCAATTAATCCTAATGGCTGTCTAAAAGAATTGGGTTGTTCCATTTTACCTGTCCAGTTAACTGTAATGGACTGTCCCACTACAATTATCTTAGGATTTAACATGGATTCATGCACCCAAGCTCTTGAGAGCCAATTCAGTAGTATGTGAAATGATGGTTAATTGTGGCCAACATACCTTTTAGTTGTCTCTATGATTATCAGCTATATAAACTGCCCTGAGGATCATTTTACTGCAGGGTTGTTTACTGTTTATACAGACAAGATGCTAGGGACATACATAGTGGTTGTCAAAATTCTCACTTTTTATTTTTTATTTTTTAAAGATTACAGAAAATTGTTTTTCACATGGCACATTGTGTTATGGCAGGTACTGGTATGCCTTTAGAGGGACTCATGTTTTGGATACTGATGTCAAATTATCCAATGTTTACACATGCACTTAATTCGGTCTTATCAACAATGACAGCTGACATGTAAGTTGTCAGATCGTAGGTGTGGGAGGCAGGTGAATAAATGACAGTGTAGGGTCAGTTTGCCTGAGAATTTGCTGTAGGTGCTTTTGTATTATGCATGTCCAACTGCAGACCATGTATGTTGTAGACCCAAATAAGATGGGCTCTGTCATTTACAATGTACACATTCAGGTCTGTAATTTCAATTGAACGTACCAGGTCTTGAATTGGGTTGTAGACTGTTAGGTTATAATATTTGCAATCCACGTCTTTTCTAAATGATTCCACTCCTTGATCTGGTTGGGGCCCTTGAGCCCCACTTTTTCCATTAAAGGAATAAACAATGTCAGTGTTATGCACATCAGTTAAGATGGTCATTGCTGGGCTCACGTAGACACATAATCCACCATTAATTTCTCTCTAATTTACAGCTGTGCATATGGCAGAATCCTGATTATTAATACCAAAAAAAGGTGTGGTGGAGGTTGTGAATAGATCATTGAATGGATATAGCGAAACATGGGATGTGCAGAGCACTTTTTTCTGTTTCTGCCATGATGTAGAAATTATATACTAGTCATTACTGGATGTAGGCGGCATTTGTAAAATGAATGCTTACTGCACAGCATGAAATACTTTGATAATTACAGTATTGCATCACCTATATGACCTTTAGGAGAGAATGAATCTTAATACAATATGGAAAAAGAAAAATTTGTAACAATGGTAATAATCATAATAACTTTGAGTGTCTTGTGAAAAATTAAGCAGAATGTATCAGGGACTTTTGGAAATCTTAAGTGATTAACAGACTTTTGTAAATTGGTTGTATATGCTTTTACATAAAACCTCTATGATATTAGTAATTATGTCACACTGAAGAATGTATCTTGTCGATATTTTGTATTTTATGGGCTGTTAGTGAGGGTATTTTTCCATGTTCTATGTAATGACCTTGACTGTTGGATAGATATTGAAATAAGAATAGTACAATAAAATAACATAGATATCTATATATTTTTTTATTCTTTGGAGTGCTAAATATGTAAAAAAATGGTATAGACCCATTGCGTGATGCACAAACAGTATAGACCCAGACAGATTTTGCCAAATGTGCATACAGTATAGACCCAGACAGCTTTTACCAAATGTGCATACAGTATAGACCCAGACAGCTTTTGCCAAATGTGCTTGCTGTATAGACCCAGGTTATTATTGCATAATGTACATACATTATTGGTCCACATATCCATTGTACAATGCAAAAACAGTATGGATATATTTTCATAGTACAATGCACAAACAGTATGGATCTATTTTCATAGTACAATGCAAACAATATGGACCTATTTTCATAGTACAATGCAGAAACAGTATGGATCTATTTTCATAGTACAATGCAGAAACAGTATGGATCTGTTTTCATAGTACAATGCACAAACAGTATGGATCTATTTTCATAGTACAACGCACAAACAATATGGATCTATTTTCATAGTACAATGCACAAACAGTATGGATCTATTTTCATAGTACAATGCACACATAGAACAGAATGACACTGCCATAGCATTAATGCAGAAACAGAATAGTCCCACACTGCCATAGCATAATGCACAAACAGTATAGACCCATTGCATAATGTACAAGGATACACTAACATTTCCAATAAGATGCACTTGCTGTAATTGTCAGTAGTTTAGTGCAAGGTGGTGGTGGGGCTTTCAAGGTAATTCAGGTGTCATTTGTGTTCTGTCTCTAGATAATGAGAGTTGGAAGGTTGGTTAAAAGTAATTCAGGTGTCATTTGTGTTCTGTCTCTTGTACATTGAGAGTTGGAGGGTTGGTTGAAGGTAATTTAGGTGTCATTTGTGTTCTGTCTCTAGTTCATTGAGAGTTGGAGCGTTGGTTGAAGGTAATTCAGGTGTCATCTTTGTATGCATTAGAGACTGGATGGTACTATTGTTTAAACTTACCTGAGGACTGTGTTGAATTTTTCTCAGGATAGAAAATGATCTTTTTGCATCTGCATTGCTGTGAGGGATTGTCGAATATGGCAGGTGTTGTTATATGTCAACGGATGCCATACACACCCGAATGGCTACCGGTAATATTGATACGGTGTTTGCAGTTTGTGGGAAATATGAAATGCTTCCATTTACTGCTGTACTTTATAAAGTCATACTCTGTCCAGGAAGTCTGAAATTTCTTTTTTCTGGGCTTGGGTCGTGTTGTAGATGGTTAATTCTCTCCAAAGTCAGAGCAGAATTTCAAATGTTTGCTTTCAGAAATGAATCACATGTGTACACTATTCCTGTTATCAAAGTAATCATGTTTGCAGTTGAAATATGGAGTGAAATCCAAGTTCAAAGAAATGTTGCTGCTTATCATCAACTTGCAGTAATCTTTAATCAAGATGGCTTTAAACTTTCATCCAGGACAGATGTCGAGTAACTTTTATTCTTCAGTCTGCATATCTTCTGCAAGCATCTCTATGGGCCAGTTCCATAACATGATTTACCTCCCTTTAAGAGTAGCTGCAGAGTGATTATTCTTGCAATACGCCTCAAACAGCCACTTTTGGAGAGCATAGCAAATCTTACCTATTAAATCTGACATAAAGTTTAGACTGGTATACATAGAAATACACTTGCCATACCTAGAAAAATGCTTGCCATACCATGATGATAACATAAAAGAACGTTGCAATAATTTATATCCTTTTTTGCATGTATGACCATCAAGTATCATACATTCTTAAATGGGTATTGAAATGATCTGAAATATTCTGGTTGCTTTGACACTGAATAAAAAGATTTGTTGACAACTTAGCTAATAATAAAAACCTCCATAATTATGCAGAGTAACCTGTGCAAATAATCCTAATGGCTGTCTAAAAGAATTGGGTTGTTCCATTTTATATGTGCAATTAATTGTAATGGACTGCCCCACAACAGTTATCTTAGGATTTAACATGGATTCATGCACCCAAGCTCTTGATTTTTTTTTTTGAGCACCAGACAGATGCTACCCCCATTTCCAAAAAAATAAAGTATTTTATGTTTGTGTGTTTCCCCCTCAGATGTGTTGTATGTTTTATTTAAAAACAAAATTTTATATCAAAAATTTAGTTTTTAGCATTTTTGATGGGGTATTTATATTTTCTTAGTGTTATCTAAAGGGTTGTTTGTCCGAGCATGGTTTCTCTCACCTTGCTTGAATTTCCTTCCCTTGAAATTTTTGTGACCTTTGCTAGAGGTCGCCTAGGTCTTCGTGTTTGCTATATGTAGTGGTGCTATATTGTGTGTATGCTATATTTTCTGTATGTTTGAGACAGCAGGTATAGATCATAAATCTTTCCCAGTTGTATTTCTTCCTAATTTGAATTTAAGATCCGTCATGATATATTATATTTTATCTTTTAATTTCTTTTATGGTTTTCGAATTTTGACGATGCGACAGTGAACTATTTAGATTTTGTTTTTTAAAAAAATTCCTATTGTATTATTCGAGTGATAATATGTGTCGTTCCTCTTAATATATTTTAAGGATGCTGATAGTTAGGTTACGCTCAATCCAAGGTCCACACTTCTTTATTCTCTATGTGTTTCTCCTGGGTCGAGTTAGGCCTCCTTTATTTAGTTTATCTAATTATTCTTTATTGAAAGATCCAAAATTGTTTTTGAGACCACATTTTTGTGTAGTGGTCAAACATAAAGTGCAGGAGCTGTATGGTTTTTAAAATATAGATGAAGTTAGTAGGGTTTTAAACTAAGTATTATCCAGTATGTGTGTCTCTGTTTTGTCTGTTTATGTTCTACATGGGGTGTTTTCAAAGACTCTTTCATGAGCCTGTCCACTTCACGTAACGCCATGCGACTTAGCCCCATGATGTCATCGCCTTTTACTTCCCCATATAGTTTCCCTGTATCCCTTACTATATGTCTTTAGAATTTTCTCTCAGAAAAAAAAAATAAAATAAAAAAAGATATATAAAAAAGCAAAAAAAATAATACAAAAAATAAACAAATTAATAAAAAAAATATTAATAATACAATTACAAAAACATTTAATTAAAGAATTCTTTCTTTCTTTTTCTCTTGTTTTTGTTTGTTTTAAAAGGTTATACATGTATGGGTTTTTTTTTAAATATTGGAAATATAATTTAAAAATTGTCTTTGAATTATGGCTGTTGTGGGTTGAGAGGTGGAGATATGGGTATGGCATCAGCTCGCAATTGCGCTACTCGACCCTTCGGTCTGTAATACTGATTCCTGCCTCCCCCTCTCTCCCACAATTCCAATATAAATTGTGTTACATCAGCCTGACGGTAAGTATCTGTTCGTCGTAAAACGAATTGAGTTTGTAATGTGGTTAATATCCTTATTTGTACCACATATCTTATTTAAAAATCTTTATCACCTGTCCACAGGATATCATCGTAGTTACTATATAGTCTATAATTTTTAGAACGATTTTGTTTTCGTAGTCTGTGTCTATGAATAAAATGTTTTTTTTGTTATACTTATATTTTTTGCAAATTTCCATTATTAACATTATCCTATTATGTTTAGTTTTATCACATTGGGCAATCGTATGTAGTTTGGTGAAGTTCGCTGTTTTACATAAAGGGCATTTCAGCATTATCCTGATCATATGATATTTGATTGCTTCTTCGCCTGTTAGCCAGGCGTTGTGCAGGTATTTTGAAAATTATACTTTGTGTTTTGACAGATCTTATTTTTTCCCAGTTTTTCCAAGTTTTTGTCCAATTTACCCACCATTTGTCCTGCTCTACTCTCCATTTTATGTTTTTGGTTACCTCCTCCCTAATCCAAGCGTGACTTTTGCTTATTTCTATTTTCCATAATTCTGTTTTGTCCCTATATTTTAAAATTAGTTCTCTTATATGTTAAAATTTTCATGGTACTTTGAATTTTTTTATTAATTTGTTATTTTTGTAGATCTCTGGTCGGTTTCTCAAGCTGTAGCAGGGTCTGATTGTAATTTTTTTAATCTATTGATTATGTTAGTTAATTTTAGTAGTAGGGGGCCCTGCAACTCCAAACCCCCTCTACTTTTTGCCCATTAGAATGTCTCTTTTTTTACATAATGCATTTTATGATTCCATATATAATATGTTATTTCATTGTGTATTTTTAAAAAAAATTTATTATCCGTATCTATTGATTTAATTATATAGTTAATATTTGAGTATAAATAAGTCTTAGCCACTTGGGCCCGCTCCATGATACATAATGGTGCCATGGCCCAGATTTTCACATTTTCTCTTATTTTGTTAATAATATGTTTATAGTTTCCTACAGCTTCTTTTTTTTTACCAAAGTAAACCCCTAGAGCCTTTACCTTGTCTCTTAGTAGGTGGGGAGGTAATCCAGGGTGGTTGCCCCTCCAGTTACCTATTTTTAAGATTTCGGTCTTGTCGTGGTTTATTTTGGAACCTGACGCTTTACCAAATTTTACAAATTCTTCTATTAGATGCTTATAGCATTTCCCCTCTCTTATGAAGTTGGTGCAATCATCTGCATGTTGGAGCATTTTTAATTCTTTTTTTAGGTTTGGTATTTGTATGCCTTGTATTTCTGGGTTGTTTCTTATGTTGTGACTTAGAATTACTATTGCCATTACGTATAGTAGCATTGATAGTGAACATCCTTGTCTCACTGATCATTGTATTTCAAATTCTTTCCTGCATTTCCCGTTTACCTGTACACATGAAGTTATCACAGTTTATAGGGTTTTGGTCCATTTCCAGAAATTGGGTCCGAAACCAAATTTTTTTAATGCATTCTGATATAGTTTTGTTCTAATTGGTCGAAAGCTTTCTCTTGGTCGAATAGCACCATAGCACCCTTCATACCAGTTTCATTTATGTAGTCAATTAGAGTTTTAATGTTTAAAAAATTGTTTTGTATATCCCTCCCTTTTCCCCCACAAGTTTGATTTACATTAATTATTTTGTTTATCCCACCCTTTACTCTGTTTGTTAAAATCCTACTTAAAATCTTATAGTCTGTGTTTAAAAGTGATATGGGCCTCCAGTTTTTAATCTCGTCTCTATGCCCTTTCCCTTTGTATATAATTGTGATAACCCCCTCCCGCATAGATTTAGTCATTTTATTTTTACTTAAAAATATATTATTATACAAAGTGTTTAAGATCAGTATTAGTTCACCGTGGAACTTTTGGTAGAATTCCACAGTGAGTCCATCTTTCCCTGGCAATTTCTTTTTAGTGAGTGTAGCTATACTCTTTTTGATTTCATCATCTGAGATGACATCATCACATTGGTCTCTATGTACTGTTGATATCATCTCACAGTCTAAATTTTTAAAGTAGCTGTCGATTGTGCTGAAGTCTATGTTCTGTGTGGTGTATAGTTCTTTATAATATTGGGAAATATTATTTAGGATATCTTCTTTTACAGCAGGGGTGTCAAACTCAATCACTCAGTGGGCCAAAACTCAAATCACACATAAGGTTGCGGGCCGAACAGGATAAACATTCAATAAGCGGAAAATTAAACCTTTTTTAAACATTAATATAAATTAAAACAGAAAAAAAGTTTTAATAATAAAAAAATCATTGGCATACCCATTTTCGCTCTTATGCCAATTTGTCAGAGCTGGATGTTTGGCAAGGCTGCTAATTAGGGAATTTGATTTGCACTTTACATTGCAGGGCCATTAAAAAATATTTTTGCCTAAAATTCTCTCTCGGGCCGGATATAATTGTATGCCGGTCCTGATGTGGCCTGCGGGCCTTGAGTTTGACACATGTGTTTTACAGTATGGGTTACATTGTTTATTTTGATTTTGTTTAAAATTGTATCACCCCCTTTTCTAAATTCTTGTCGTTTATATGTTTTTTGCCTTGTTGTAGATCTCTGTAAATTTTCCCACCCTTATTTTTCTCCCCTGATTTTCGTCTTCTTCAATGATTTTAATTTTGTCTGTCAGTCGTTTATTTTCATCGTCATTTGTTGTTTTGCTTAGTTCTAATTTGAGTTCATGTTTTTCTTTTTTCTGTTTTTCCGCCCTTCTGTTTGAGTACTGAATAGATATTTTTTTTGTTATGTTTTTTAAAACATCCCAGTAATTTATTATATTAATATTTTCTTCGTTTTTGAAGGTTTCAGTTTCCTTCTTTTTATTATTTCTACATATTCTTTGTCATTTAAAATCTTATTATTTAGTTTCCATAGTCCTGGCCCCCATTTTTCTCTTTTTTTCATTTTTAGGTCCATAGTGACCATGAAATGGTCTGATAGTTTTTGGCTGATTATTGTAGCTCTTGAGAGCCAATTCAGTAGTATGTGAAATGATGGTTAATTGTGGCCAACTTACCTTTTAGTTGTCTCTATGATTATCAGCTATATAAACTGCCCTGAGGATCATTTTACTTGGGTTCTAAGCAGGACTGTTTACTGTTTATACAGACAACATGCTTGGGACATATATAGTAGTTGTCAAAATTTCTCTTTCTTTGTTTTTTAAATTTTTTTTTAAAGATTACAGAAAATTGTTTTTCACATCACATATAGTGTTATGGCAGGTACTGGTATGCCTTTAGAGGGACTCATGTTTTGGATACTGATGTCAAATTATCCAATGTTTACACATGCACTTAATTGGGTCTTATCAACAATCACAGCTGACATGTAAGTGGTCAGGTCATAGGTGTGAGAGATAGGTGAATACATGGTATTAGGGTCACTTTGCTTGAGAATTTGCTGTAGGTGCTTTTGTATTATGCATGTCCAACTGCAGACCATGTATACTGTAGACCCAAACAAGATGGGCAGATGAGGCTCTGTCATTTGCAATGCAAACATTCAGGTCTGTAATTTCAGTTGGACATACCAGGTCTTGCATTGGGTTGTAGACTGCTAGACTGACGCTAGTAAATTACCCTTGATTAGTTTTTTAGATTTCTTAATTTTAGTAGTCCAATGGCTAGTTCATTTCAGTATGTGTTGTATATGGTTGCCCACAAGGTACAATGCACAAACAGTGGATCTATTTTCATAGTACAATGCACAAATGGAACAGAATGACACTGCCATAGCATTAATGCAGAAACAGTATAGACCCATAGCATAATGTACAAGGATACACTAACATTGCCAATAAGATGCAGTTGCTGTCATTGTCAATAGTTTAGTGAAAGGTGGTGGTGGGGCTTTGAAGGTAAATCAGGTGTCATTTGTGTTCTGTCTCTAGTTAGTTGAGAGTTGATCAGTTGGTTGAAGGTAATTCAGGTGTCATTTGTGTTCTGTCTCTAGATCATTGAGAGTTGGAAGGTTGGTTAAAGGTAATTCAGGTGTCATTTGGCAGGTACTGGTATGCCTTTAGAGGGACTCATGTTTTGGATACTGATGTCAAATTATCCAATGTTTACACATGCACTTAATTGGGTCTTATCAACAATCACAGCTGACATGTAAGTGGTCAGGTCATAGGTGTGAGAGATAGGTGAATACATGGTATTAGGCTCACTTTGCTTGAGAATTTGCTGTAGGTGCTTTTGTATTATGCATGTCCAACTGCAGATCATGTATGCTGTAGACCCAAACAAGATGGGCAGATGAGGCTCTGTCATTTACAATGCAAACATTCAGGTCTGTAATTTCAGTTGGACATACCAGGTCTTGCATTGGGTTGTAGACTGCTAGACTGACGCTAGTAAATTACCCTTGATTAGTTTTTTAGATTTCTTAATTTTAGTAGTCCAATGGCTAGTTCATTTCAGTACGTGGCGTATATGGTTGCACACAAGGTACCTGAAAAAGACCAAAAGATGAAAAAGATGGTGATATGTGTGTCTAATTTTAGAGGGATGAAATCACACACATCTTGATTAGGCTCATTCATTGGAATGTCAGAAATGCATACAGTGATCTGAATTTCATTGACTGTCACTATCATTGTACTAATTTTGATTTGAGCTCTAATTGAGAACAATGTTAAATCATGGCTTTCCATTAGATTTGAAGTTGGAGGGTGAGTTTCCAAACGAGGTGGTGGGTTTGGGAGACATTCCTCACCAGGTATACGTTTCTTTTGAAAAAGTAGCAGGAGTAAAGTAAAGTTGCCAGGCAGATCACCTGGCTGCGGGCTGATAAGGAAAGTCCTGTAAATGATTGTGGATAATACATTTTAAAGAAGAGAAGATGGAGACTTTAGTGCAAAAATAATGCTGCATTTATATTCAAAGTAGTGTACAGGGAGGGTCAGATGTAGAGTATTATGTCCTAAATAAATTCTAGAGGAGTCTAATTACTTCTACACGAGGAAGAGGAATTTAAATCATTGTACCGTCTAGAGGAGTCTAATTACTTACACACAAGGAAGAGGAATTTAAATCCTTGTACCGAAGGCTGTTCATGCTATATCTTTGAAGTTTCTTGAATAAACAAAAAATAGGTTATGATATTTGCAATCCATTTCGTTTCTAAATAATTCCACTCCTTGATCTGGTTTGGGGCCCTTGAGCCCCACTTTTTCCATTACAGGAATAAACAATGTCTGTGTTATGCACAGCAATTAAGATGGTCATTGCTGGAGTAAAATAATTTCTGTTAGTTCCTGCAGACACATAAACCACCATTAATGTCTGTCTGCTTATTCAGACACACACACTATCATTATCTCGACTGGTTTCTGTTGCAGTAAACTGAATTTCTTTGACAGTTTTGACCACTGCTGGAAAATAAAACTTTTTATGTTATTTGTAAAGCACAAGTTGAAGAACATGCATTTTAGGATTATTGTGTAAATTTACAGCTGTGCATATGGCAGAATCCCAATTATTCATACCAACATCTGTGCATATGGCAGAATCCCGATTATTCATACCAACAGCTGTGCATATGGCAGAATCCCGATTATTCTTACCAACAGCTCTGCATATGGCAGAATCCTGATTATTCATACCAACAGCTGTGCATATGGCAGAATTCTGATTATTCATACCAAAAAAAGGTGTGGTGGAGGTTGGGAATAGATCATTGAATGGATATAATGAAACATGAGATGCTCAGAGCACTTTCTTCTGTCTTTTTCCATGATGTATAAATTATATACTAGTCATTACTGGATGCAGGTGGCATTTGTATAATGAATGCTTACTGCACAGCATGAAATGCCATGATAATTACACTATCACATCACCCATATGACATTTAGGAGAGAATGAATCTTAATACAATATGGAAAAAGAAAAATTCGTAACAGTGGTAGTAATCATAATAAATGTCCAGGGGTCGTACGGTCTTTGATAGTTTGCGAAAAATGAGGTAGCATTTTCATGGCCTTGAAAGTTTAGAAAAATCGAGCAGATTACCCTGAGGTCTTTAGATGTCTTTGAAAATTGAAATAAACCCAAACATTTTAACTTCTTTCCATAATCGCAAATAAAATTGTCCAAGTTTGTTAGATTCGGTTCTTTATAACGCAATTTTAGGGAATTAATTATAGCTTAAATTTCATCATTAAACAATATTGTATTATTTTTAATTTGTTGTTTTCTCATATAACATAGCTTGTATATAAAACGTTAGCGAAAATAGTTCTTGGAAATCTGTGTTTGTGGTATTCGAAAGTTTGGGAAAAGTCTTTGAATTTATCATTGAGAATTCTGCATAAACCCTGCTGCCTTGTGAAAAATTATGACTTTTGTAAATTGGTTGTATATGCTTTTACAGAAAACCTCTGTGATATTAGTAATTTTGTCATACTGAAGAATATATCTTGTCGATATATTGTATTTTATGGGCGGTTAGTGAGGATATTTTTCCAGTTTCTGTGTAATGACATTGACTATTGGATAGATATTGAAATAAGAATAATAGAAGAAAATAACACACAACTCTATACATTTTTTGATTCCTTAGACTCCTAAATATGTAAAAAGTGATATAGACCCATTGCCTGATGCACAAACAGTATAGACCCAGACAGCTTTTGCCAAATATGCATACAGTATAGACCCAGCCAGCTTTTGCCAAATATGCATACAGTATAGACCCATTGCCTGATGCACAAACAGTATAGACACAGACAGCTTTTGCTAAATGTACAAACAGTATAGACCCAGACAGCTTTTGCCAAATGTGCATACAGTATAGACCCAGACAGCTTTTGCCAAATATGCATACAGTATAGACCCATTGCCTGATGCACAAACAGTATAGACCCAGACAGCTTTTGCCAAATATGCATACAGTATAGACCCATTGCCTGATGCACAAACAGTATAGACACAGACAGCTTTTGCTAAATGTACAAACAGTATAGACCCAGACAGCTTTTGCCAAATGTGCATACAGTATAGACCCAGACAACTTTTGCCAATGTGCATACAGTATAGACCCAGACAACTTTTACAACTTTGGCCAAATGTGCATACAGTATAGACCCAGACAGCTTTTTCAACTTATGCCAAATGTGCATACAGTATAGACCCAGACAGCTTTTGCCAAATGTGCATACAGTATAGACCCAGACAGCTTTTGTCAAATGTGCATACAGTATAGACCCATTGCCTGATGTACAAACAGTATAGACCCAGACAGCTTTTGCCAAATGTGCATGCAGTATAGATCCATATTATCATTGCAAAATGTACAGACATTATTGGTCCACATAGCCATTGTACAATGCACAAACAGTATGGATCTATTTTCATAGTACAATGCACAGACAGAACAGAATGACACTGCCATAGCATAATGCACAAACAGTATAGACCCATAGCATAATGTACAAGGATACACTAACATTGCCACTGCATAATGCACAAACAGTATAGACTTGACACTGCCATAGTAGAATGAACAAACCGTATAGACCCACATTACCATAGCGTAATGCACAAGCAGTATAGACCCACATTGCCATAACATAATACCTAGACAGTATAGACCCACATTGCCATAGCATAATGCACAAGCAGTATAAACCCCTATTGCCATAGCATAATGCACAAACAGTATAGACTCACATTGCCATAACATAATGCAGAATAAATATAGACCCACATTGCCATAGCATAATACCCAGACAGTATAGACCTACACAGCCATCCTATGGTGCACAAACAGTATAGACCCACATTGCCATAGCATAATGCAGAAACAGTATAGACCCACATTACCATAGCATGATTTACAAATAGTATAGATCCACATTGCCATAGCATAATACCTAAACAGAATGGACCCGCATTGCCATAGCATAATGCACAAACAGTATAGACCCACACTGCCATAGCATATTGCACAAACAGTATAGACCCACAGTGCCATAGCATAATGCACAAACAGTATGGACATGATACTGCCGTATCGTAATGCACAGACTGTATAGACCCACATTGCCATAGCATATTGCACAAACAGTATAGACCCACATTACCATAGCATAATGCACAAACAGTATAGACCCAAACTGCCATAGCATAATACATGATCAGTATAGACCCACATTGCCATAGCATAATATACAAACAGTATAGACCCACATTGCCATAGCATAATGCACAACAGTAAATACCCACATTGCCATAGCATAATACCTAAACAGCATAGACCCACATTGCCATAGCATAATGCACAAACATTATAGACCCAAATTGCCATAGCATAATACCTAAACAGTATAGATTCACATTGTCATAGCATAATGCACAAACAGTATAGACCCACATTGCCATATCATAATGCACACAGTATAGACCTACATTGCCATAGCATAATACCCATACAATATAGACCAACACTGTCATAGCATGATGCCCAACAGTATAGACTCACACTGCCATAACATAATGCACAAATAGTATAATCCCATATCATAATGTGATTGAACCCATACAGTGATATCATAATGTATAAGGATACACTCACATTGTCATGACATAATGCACAAATAGTATAGTCCCACATTGCCATATTATGTGTATAGACCCATACAACCTTAGCATAATGTATAAGGATAGACTCACATTGCCATAGCATAAAGCACAAACAGTATAGGCCCACATTGCCATATCATATGTATAGACCCATACAGCCTTAGCATAATGTATAAGGATAGACTCACATTGCCATAGCATAAAGCACAAACAGTATAGGCCCATATTGAGTGGCAAAATTTACAGGGATTATATACTGATATTGGCATTGTGTAATGCACAAATGTGTCCGGGGTCTGTGCTCATTTTACAATTAGGCCTGTCTTGAAAGGACACCTTTTTACAGAAGACCACCTGTCCTGAAAGGACCCGATTTTTCATGCAGATTGATCATTTTATAGTATATGATACAGTAACCTTAAATGAGAGAGCACATAATTTGAAAGAGCACATTTTATTGGCACAAGAGGTCTATTTCATCAGAATCTATCCTAGGATGCTGATTGTTGGTATCATGTTATTTTTTGAAAGTCTACACTGAAATAAACCAAAGGCACAAAAATTGCATTGCAGTTTTACAATTCCTTCATAGTAGTTTATTGAATTGAATATTTCCTCTAAGAAGAACATTTCCCATCTGTTTCCAAATTGAGGGAAAGCACTATTTTCCACTATAGATTAGTTAATGACTGAATTTTGTCTTTTGAACTGATGAATAATTGATAAGGCAATTCAATTTATATCTCTCTGTTTTGCCTCCGCTGTCATGTTTTATATGTGAAACTATTTTTGTTTGGCAGTCAGCTGAATAGTCAAAAAAATCACCCTGCCCGCCAGACTGTGCCATTTTCATACTACATTATTGATGTTAATCTTAGCCAGATTGCACAATACTGTAGTTTATTAATGGCATCTGTCTGTCCATTGGTCCATCAATGTTAGCATTCATTACAACAGCATTTGTATCAAAGTAGGTCACTGTGATAGAGTTTTAGATGACATTTGAAATCCAGCGAGACCACCATTGGCAGTTTCGTGCCTGCATCTATCTCCCACATTGTTGATTTTAGTGCAGTGTCTTGTTATCTATTCCAGCATCTAGAGCAATATTATACTAGTGTGCCAAACATTGGACACAGTGATATAATTTCCATGCTTTGTGTTTGACACAGTGACATAATTTACATGCTTTCTTTTATGTTCATTTATGTTCCTGTTTTCTTCAGACCCCATGATGAAGGTGGAGGAAGTGGTGGAAAAGACAGGGGTGGAGGAGGGGGCAGAAAAGCACCGAAGGTAAATTATGAGAAATATAATCCTTTGTTAAATAGTTTCCACGTCATGAATATTTAATACCTTGTTCACTTTTTAGATGTGTCGATAACTTCTCCCATTGTAGGGGCCCCGAGTGGCCGAGTGGTCTAAAGCGCTCTCCGTTACGGATCACTGCCATCTCACCTCTGTCTACGTGGGTTCGAGTCTCAGATTCGGCTAATGTGGGTATGTGAAAAAGCTTGCCAGTAGCTTCTTATGGGTCGGTGATTCTTTCCGGGGTTTTCCTGGGTTCTTCCTCTAGCATTAATACTGGTCGCCATGTATAGCCTATTGCGTGCTGAAAAATGGCGTTAAACCCTACAACAACAAAAAATCTCCCATTGTAGCCTTCTTCACCAAGTTTCATCTTAAAATAAAAAGTTCATGGTCGGTATATCACTTGGTATCATCAAGAATTCTGATTCTAATTGTATATATAATTGCTTCATATAGATACGACATCCTAAAGTCAGTATTTAGCATTGTTAAAATTTAAATTAACAATATTTTGTCATGTCAGGGAATTAAAATATTTAGTGCAAATCAGCTGAATTTGATACTCTGACAGATGAATTTGTCTATCTCAACCAAATTGCATCCTTTAGCCTTGGTGTCATTAACTTGATTGTGTTGGTAAATAAATGCTAGTCTTCATATTATTGTGGACTGTGTTACAGTTATGCTATGCGAAGTAGTAATTATTGTGGACTGTGCTACAGTTGTGTTTTATCAGTTTCTTGAATCTAAAGTTTTACAAAGTAGTAATTATTGTGGACTGTGCTACAGTTGCATTATTCAAAAAGTAGCAATTATTGTGGACTGTGCTACAGTTGTGTTATACAAATTAGTAATTATTGCCTGCTGAAGGGGACAATTACAGAAACTGAGTTGTAAAATTTTGACCTCCCGAATTTTTGTTTTTAGTTAACTTTGCCAAAATACAAAGTAAGCTTATGGTACATAAGTTTGTACAGTTAGTACAAAAACAAGAAAATCCTGTACACTAGTTTGTACAATTAGTACCAAAACAAGAAAATGCAGTACAGTAGTTTTTATAATTAGTACCAAAACAAGAAAATGCTGTACACTAGTTTGTACAATTAGTACCAAAACAGGAAGATGCTGGACAGTAGTTGGTACAATTAGTACCAAAACAAGAAAATGCTGCACAGTAGTTTGTATAATTAGTACCAAACAAGAAAATGATGTATGCTAGTTTGTACAATTAGTACCAAAACAAGAAAATGCTGTACACTAGTTAGTACAATTAGTACCAAAACAGGAAAATGCTGGACAGTAGTTGGTACAGTTAGTACCAAAACAAGAAAATGCTGGACAGTAGTTGGTACAATTAGTACCAAAACAAGAAAATGCTGTACACTAGTTAGTACAATTAGTACCAAAACAAGAAAATGCTGGACAGTAGTTTGTATAATTAGTACCAAAACAGGAAAATGCTGAACAGTAGTTTTTATAATTAGTACCAAACAAGAAAATGCTGTACATTAGTTTGTACAGTCACACACCATTCATCAAAAAGTTACACTGAATAAAACTGAATTTTTTGAGGGCCTTTTATTTCAGACACTGAAATCTGATAGTCTCAAACATCATATAATTTGCATCCAGACTGAATTTATTGTTTTTTTTATTTCGAACACTAGAATCTGATAGTCTCAAACATCATATAATTTGCATCCAGACTGAATTTATTGTTTCTTTTATTTCGAACACTAGAATCTGATAGTCTCAAACATCATATAATTTATGTCAAAACAAGAAAATGCAAGTGACAGAACTATAATTTATAGTGTGAGGTGTTGATCCATTGTTGGAAATTAACCATGAGAGGGATTAATCTTGGAATTATGATAATTTTAATTTCAATGTGCAGTTAGAAAATTTGTGCTGCTAATTGTAGTTTTAATTGGGGCTATTAAGCTCCAAAACTTTAGATGACTTCATGTAATACAAATGACACTACCCACGCCAAAATTATTGACATAGTCATTTGTTGCTTATTCTTGTCAATATTTTATAAGTATTGAGAATGGCAAATGCTTTGACTTCTATAGAGCATCTGCTGAAGTCCAGTCTCTCATAGGGACAGTCCATTCCAGTTTCTAAGAGGCATGGGGGAAGAAAGGAGTACGATTCATGTTGGAAAGCTTAGAAGCAGTTGTCTTGCTTTGATTTTTGGCAAAAAAGGACCTCACTCTGATTTTCACTTCACTTGAAAATTTATTAAAGTTCCAGTCCTTGCACCTGTTTCCCCCAATTAAATGCTTGGTCTCAATGTACATATCTCCTGGCTCAATGTTGTGTATCTTCAATTCAACCTCATGAACACATTTTTGTGTTAATTTCCCAACTGTAATGTATGGAGAAATGAGATATACTATTTAAAAACTAGAGAAATCTTGAAGCATTTTTTAATCTGATTAAAATCTGATCTCCACTGTTGTGCATAAAGATCTGAAAGTGACTGCTTAGAAGTTATCTTCTGGTGAACTTTGAATTAGCCAATGGAAATGCAGCTTTCGGAAATTTGGTAGTGTTCAACACACATTGAAGTTCTTCAGTCATGCTGCTCAGTCTTCCAAAAGCTAAGATACTGATTTGCTGATAAAATTATGTAATAATATCGGTTGCAGAACACGACTCTTAAATGGTTTTTGTCAGATCTTCATGTCGGACAGTAGGGTTCTGATTTTAATCAGATTGAAACATATTTTAAAACATGCAGTCAACGGCAAGAAAAGAAATTTCTAAAGAATGCATCCTAGTGGTCCAGGTTTTTTCATCAACAGCTCTTTAGTCTATAAGTTAGATGTAAGCAGGTGAGTGATCTCATGCCCACATGGGTCTCATGCTCTTTTTATGTAAACAGTTTTGAACATTGAAATTGTGTTTTTCTTATTTCAGACTTTTGCCTTTGACCATTGTTTCTGGACTATAGATAAGAATGACCCAAGATTCGCAGGTAAGGAAAAGAACAACATTTTAAGACCTTAATGTCCTCAGTGCCTTTTAGATGATTCATATTTGATGGTAAAACCAATTATGGAAACTGCACCATCCCTCACTGCTAATCCTAGTTCTATTCAGGTTTTAATAAAGTTGCTTTAGAAAATTTCATTGGGGATTTAATTTTATTTGCTTTGTGGAGTACATAAACAGATCACACCCACATGGAAATTATTGTTAATGTTTTGAGGCATATGATCTGGTTTGCACCCAAGATATTTTCCCCTATGAAAATATTCTTGGCTGCAAATGAACAAAATTAGTGCACCGCAAAGATGACTGATTATATCGTTTTTGTCTCCAAAAGTTGCAAGAATGTCGATGCTAATTTTAAAATTGTAAAATTAAAGAATCAAAAGTTGCATGAATGGCACTGCTAATTGCAGAGTTGTATAATTAAAGAATTAAAGTGCAATTTGTAAGATTGTTTTGCTTTTTTGTATCATTTCTCATGAATGTGAAGCAGTGATTGAAAAAAATATAATTTGTTGTCATAACACAGTCAGAAGGAAAAAGAAAAGGTTATAGTAAACATTTTTGCTGATGCAACACTGCATCAAAGTAATCATGTTTTAGGTCAGATGACATTTCAATTGCTGCAATAAATTTAGCATGACATTCGGTTGATATTATGTTATAGAATTTCTATACCACCATGTATTTTATGTCATGACTTTTCTAAATTTTCAAAACTTACGTGTTTTGATGAACATTACAACAAATGAGATCTGTAAATTTTAGGTTAAAATGGTAGAATAATTTAAAACATATGAGATAACACATGTACTGACTTTTTGCAGGACAAGACAAAGTGTTCAACTGTTTGGGCAGTGCAATATTGGAGAGGTCTTTTGAAGGGTACAACGGATGCATTTTTGCCTATGGTCAGACAGGTAAAATATATTAATATAATGATGCAACATTTTAAATTTATAGAGGGTAGGATAAAATGGCATTGAAATAAAAGAAACCAAAGACTGTAGAATTGAGGATAATCTTGGGTATGGTCCTGCATACAGATAGATACACAAATGGAGTACATAGTGATCACTGTGTGTAGGTTCCATTATAGTGGGCTGAATAACAAGGTTGCCATTGCAAACAGGTAATATTTATATCTACAGAAATAGTAGAGCTTACCTGAATAGCATGAAGACTTAGATCTTCCATACAAAGAATCTTACAAACAAAATAAATTCTCAAGCCAGTGACTGGTTTAAATTACTCATTGGCAGCATGTATGTGGCATGCATTATGCTGTATCCTAAACTTCATTGCTGATTTTTGAAATTGTGTTTTTGTTGCTGAATTCCAACAAATACATGTGCTTGCAAAAAGTGTGTAATATATTGATACTCAGACATGTTATCTGCACTGAAGTGTTATTTTCTACAGAGATACTGCCTGTTAGTGTTGGTAAAGTATTAAATTTTACACAGATACTGCCTGTTAGTGTTGGTGAAGTATTAAATTTTACACCAATACTGCCTGTTAGTGTTGGTAAAGTATTAAATTTTACACCAATACTGCCTGTTAGTGTTGGTAAAGTATTAAATTTTACACAAATACTGCCTGTAAGTGTTGGTAAAGTATTAAATTTTACACAAATACTGCCTGTTAGTGTTGGTAAAGTATCAAATTCTACACAGATACTGGCAGTTAGTGTTGGTAAGGTATTAAATTCAACACAGATACTGCCTATTATTGTTGGTAAGGTATTACATTCTACACAGATACTGCCTGTTGATGTTGGTAAGGTATTAAATTCTACACAGATACTGCCAGTTATTCTTGGTTTGTAATATGCAGCCATTTTTCAAATGCACAGTCCCAACATGTGTATTTAATGGATATGGCAAACATCTTGAATATTTTTATCTCCTTTATATTTATGTGTTTTTAAAAATAGCAAGATTAGCAAATACAAATGCACACCTGAAGCGATAGGCTGATGCATATCAACACAAAAGTGCTTGAACTGATGTTATCTGAAATCGAGGCTTTTTATTGCCTTTTGATATTATTGGAAATTTTAAAAATTTAACAGAGATCAACTGTAATGGTCCAAAAGTGAGTAATTTTTGGCTTGTTGGATCCAGATTTATTATGTCATGTGACAGGTTTGTCCAGGTACAGTGTTACAGGCATTTACAGGTAAATGATGTCATTGCCATTTAAATGTCTTGGACCTTTTGTTAATTTAATGCTATGCAAAGTAGGGCTGAAATGATTAATCAGTATATCAGTGTATTGATACTTTTTTTGGTATTGATACCCGTGTCGATGCAAGAGATGAAGAATCAATACAAAATTATCCTTACCCAGTAAAAGTTACTTTAATCTTAAGCAGTCATTGCAGTACTTGACAGGTCATTTAATGACCACTTTTATATGTTGCTTTGTATCTTCTTGGATTGAATTTGAATGCTACACTCTCAGTGTGCCATGTGGTGAAATATGTTACTTTCACTTCTGATTGGTTGTAATTGTTTAATTCCATGGTAAAACAATAACGCCCAAACAGAATTAACTGTAATTGTTCACTGTGTGACACACTGGATGGATTGGAATGCAGACTCAAGCCAAACAGATACAAAGCAACATAGGGGCCCTGAGTGGCTGAGTGGTCTAAAGCGCTCTCTGTTACGGATCACTGCCATCTCACCTCTGTCTGCATGGGTTCAAGTCTAGGATTCGGCCAATGTGGGTATGTGAGAAAGCTTGCCAGTAGCTTCTCGTGGTTCGGTGGTTCTTCCCGGGGTTCTTCCTCCACCATTAATACTTGCCGCCATGTATAGCCTATCGTGTGCTGAAAAATGGTGTTAAACCCTACAACAACAAAGCAACATAGATTTGTTGTGAAAAAATGGCTTTTTAATGATCAGTAGAGTACTTAAATTTTATGATGATTTTTATAATCGGCAACTGAACGTGCCACTGTATTAAAAAGAAGAACTTAACACAATCAGCAAAGAGATAGATTCCAATCTGCATGAGTTATATCCACATTGTTAATTTTTTGAAGGGGAGTGGGTGTTGACAATAATTTCCATTTTCAATGACAGAAATGAGTGCCTGTGGCCATGGCAGTTGTTTTGCATCTGTTGGAAATACACTTTGAAGGGTTTTGTTGTTAGTTATCTCTGATCCCACATTCAGCCTTGTTCCAGATAAGGTTTTCCTTACACAAGAAAATGACACTATTTCTTGTTTTGAAGATAACACTGTAATGCCTTCAAACTTTATTTGAATGAAGACATGAAATTGGTAACAAGATTTTTTCATGCAGTACAAAACAAGTGACATAGAGACCAAGATGAGTCCTGCATCTGATCAGATGGTGCAGCCTGAAATAACGTAAAAAGTTGAATTAAAGTCAATGACAGCTAACAGGCAGTATGTTTGGAAGAATTTGTTTATGTATCCTGTCAAGGATGAGAATGGCATATGAAGATATGATAAATATGTGTCTGTCTATAATTCACATATGAACAGATGATAAATTTGTGTCTATCTATGATTCACATATTAACAGATGATAAATCTGTGTCAGTCTATGATTCGCATATAAACAGATGATAAATCTCTATGATTTGCATTCTGGAAATATAACCATTATGTCAGCACTTATTAAATGGTACCACCCTACCACTGACATACCCTCTAAAGATGAATGGCACCACCTTACCACTGACATACCCTCTAACGATGAAATGGCACCATCTTACCACTGACTTATCCTCTGAAAATGAAATGGCACCACCCTACCACTGACATACCCTCTAAAGATGAAAAGACTCAAAATGAGGTTGTGTATCTTAAATCCTACTTAATGTTGAATGATAGTCTTTCCCTTTTAATTACTTAATGTTGAATGGTTGTCTTTCCTTTGTAGTTACTTAGTGTTCAGTGGTAGTCTTTGCCTAGTAGTTACTTAGTATTAAATGTTAGTCTTTCCTTTTTAGGTACTTAGTGTTGAATGTTAGTCTTTCCTTTGTAGTTACTTAGTGTTGAATGTTAGTCTTTCCTTTGTAGTTACTTTGTGTTGAATGGTAGTCGTTCCTTTGTAGTTACTTAGTGTTGAATGGTAGTCTTTCCCTTTTAATTACTTAATGTTGAATGATAGTCTTTCCCTTTTAATTACTTAATGTTGAATGGTTGTCTTTCTTTTATAGTTACTTAGTGTTGAATGTAGTCTTTGCCTAGTAGTTACTTAGTATTGAATGTTAGTCTTTCCTTTTTAGTTACTTAGTGTTGAATGGTAGTCTTTCCTTTGTAGTTACTTTGTGTTGAATGGTAGTTTTTCCTTTGTAGTTACTTAGTGTTGAATGGTAGTCTTTCCTTTGTAGTTACTTTGTGTTGAATGGTAGTTTTTTCCTTTGTAGTTACTTAGTGTTGAATGTTAGTCTTTCCTTTTTAGTTACTTAGTGTTGAATGGTAGTCTTTCCTTTGTAGTTACTTTGTGTTGAATGGTAGTTTTTTCCTTTGTAGTTACTTAGTGTTGAATGTTAGTCTTTCCTTTTTAGTTACTTAGTGTTGAATGGTAGTCTTTCCTTTGTAGTTACTTTGTGTTGAATGGTAGTTTTTCCTTTGTAGTTACTTAGTGTTGAATGTTAGTCTTTCCTTTGTAGTTACTTAGTGTTGAATGGTAGTCTTTCCTTTGTAGTTACTTTGTGTTGAATGGTAGTTTTTTCCTTTGTAGTTACTTAGTGTTGAATCGTAGTCTTTCCTTTGTAGTTACTTAGTGTTGAATGGTAGTCTTTCCTTTGTAGTTACTTAGTGTTGAATGGTAGTCTTTCCTTTGTAGTTACTTAGTGTTGAATGGTAGTCTTTCCTTTGTAGTTACTTAGTGTTGAATGGTAGTCTTTCCATTTAAGTTACTTAGTGTTGAATTGTAGTCTTTCCTTGTTACTTACTTAGTGTTGAATGGTTGTCTTTACTTTGTGGTTACATGGTGTTGAAATAGTTTATGTTCCACATACACTGCCAGCTAGTATTGGTAAAGTATTAAGTTCTAAACACATGCTGCCAGTTGGTGAAATATCAAATTCCACACATACACTGCCAATTATTGTTGGTAAATTATTAAGTTAGGCACACATGCTCCAATTTGGTGATGGTAAATTGTCAAGTACCACACTGGTATTACCTGTTAGTACTGGTAAAACACAAGATTCTACCCATTCTTGAATTGGCTTTGCCTAAAAATGGCACCAGATTAGGCCCCATATTTGACAAAAGGTAAAACTTGTCAATTCGGTATTTCTACTTTGAGAAGTTCACACTTTATGATAATTCGTTTTACAAAGTTATGAAATATATTTATGTCATAATGTTTATCTTGATGAGAAAACCTTCCCGCATAAAATAAAAATAAAAATATTAATAATAATAATAATAATAATAAATTAAATGAACAAAATTACCAGACATATCATAGGAGATATACTGTACTTTACATCACATAATCAAATCTTACGTTCTGATTGACAAACTGTAGGATCTTATCTTAGTAATGTATGCATTTCCTTTGACTCTGGGAAATCTCCTTGGATGGAGCCCTGAGTGGCAGAGCGCTCTAATGCGTTTCTTTTTATTGATCACTAACACAGCTCACTTCTGTCCATGTGGGTTCAAGTCTTGGTTCAGCCAACATGGACAAATGAGAAACTTGCCAGCTTCTTCCCATGAGCCAGTGGTTCCTCCATGGAACTTAACAACTTCTTTTTCCAGTAAAATATATTGGCCACCATATATATCATATCATGTGCTGAAAAATGGCGTTAAACCCACAAAACCAAATCAAGTCACATGGCTTCATTCATTACACTGAACTAGTGGGCACAGTTGCCATGCAGTGATATCATGCTTATAACACCACAGTTGTGACGTGATTCTCTCATTCTGATATTGACTTCTTTCTTATGAACTGTTATTCTACAATATTGTTTGTTGGACAGTGCTTCCAGGTCAAATATGCATGAAATTCTCAGAGGACATTTCTCGGTGTAAGGCATCACTTTGATGTATCTCATTTTCCCTGTGAGGCTCTCCTTTTTCTATTTTTGTTCAGCCATAGTCACTTTGCGGAATAACTAATGTCTAGACTTGAGTAAATAGGCATGAAGCCTGTGTGAATAATCGACAGTCCTTCCTTCACTGATGTGATGACTTCAAAGAAACATGTTCTACTGTATGTGTAATGCAAGCTCGTTGTCTTATTGACATTTAAATTGGTGATGATATGAATAATGAAAGCAGTGAAAGCTTTCTTAGAGTTATAGTTACACAATACTGTAATAATAATAATAATAGTAACTCATGTCATTGGGACTTAAATGCCTGTGATTTAGACAGGCATAGCAGTACTGGTCCATTGTTACTTTTTGAGAGTGCAGAACAGACTGCTTTGTATTGTGAATTGTTTGGGAAATGGACTTGCAATGAAAATGACATTAGTGCTAATAAAGGTGAAACAGTTAAAGTGAGAACATGAAGTGAACACTGCAAGAGAATCAAAACTCAGAATATATATATTTAATGGGGACTCCGTCTTGATTTGGTTAAGGATAATGATGAAAATGGTTCAAAAACTATGAACATAATATCTTGGTGAACTGAGGAGGAGAAATAGTTATTTTGGTTTAACAAAAGTTAAATAAAATGGGGAATTAAAAACAATTTGTGAGCGGAATAATAATTTAGGAGTGTCCTGGACTTGATGCTTTCGATAACCAGAATGCCATACATGCATCCATTTGTAATGTCGAATAACATGAAAAATATATATATATATATATATATATATATATATATATATATATATATATATATATATATATATATATATATATATATATTTGAGACTTAGAATCTTATCCATTTGTTTAATGAAATAAAGACAAGTACTTTTTCATTTCCTTTCTATCTTTTTGAAATTGATGGACTTGCAAGTTTATGTCAGGACTCTATGAAATAGCCTGAGGACCCTTGAGAATAGTTCAAGATTCCACATCCTAAATCTGTTGAGAGCCTTGGTGGGGTTTAGGTTTTTAGCCTTTGACTTTGTCACTGTATTCACCAAACATTAGGGGGCCCTTAGTGGTCGCGTGGTCTAAAGTGCTCTCCATTACGGATCACTGCCATCTCACCTCTGTCTGCGTGGGTTCGAGTCTCGGATTTGGCTGATGTGGGTATGTGAGAAAGCTTGCCAGTAGCTTCTTGTGGGTTGGTGGTTCTTTCCGGGGTTTTCCCGGGTTCTTCCTCGACCATTAATACTGGCCGCCATGTATAGCCTATCATGTGCTGAAAAATGGCGTTAAACCCTGCAACAACAACAACAACTACAACAACACCAAACATTATTTATTGAAGTATGATTGCCTCAGGAGAAGGCAGTAATTTAATATTATAGCCACAGTCAGGGTTTGAAAGAAAACATCATCCTTGGGAGCAATAAACTCATTCTATGTTTGTTTGAAAAATGAAATGTCAGTTACTGAAAGTAAAAGCTACATTTTCTTCTAGTTGGTACATAACTCATCCTCAGTGACAGTCCTCTGTTTGCAATTGGAAAACTGTCAGGTTGTGGCATTTTTGATGGGGTGTTAAATTGGTTGACTTGAAAGGCAGATTGTGCAAATTATGTTGCTGTACAGTTAAATGATTGAATTATTTCATTCAAAACCATCAGAGATAGGACCATTTGTTTTAGCAATGAAAGGTTTGAAAAATCAATATGTGTGAATCTTAAACTACCCTGCATCATCATTTTCTTTACCTTTATTTTGTAATACCTGATGTATAAAGGGAATTTCTTTATAAGATGGACTGACTTGTCTGTGTTGTGCTGAAATACAGGTTTAATATTTGATCAGTCCTTGAATTTATTTAATATTTAATGTAATACCTTTACCATATTTAATATAATAACGCTACCATATTTAATGATATATCTTTACCCTATTTAATGTAATACCTTTTTTATCCTATTTAATGTAAAACCTTTACCTTATTTAATGTAGTACCTTTACCCTTTTTAATGTAATACCTTTACCATATTTAATGTACAGTGCGACCCCGCCATAATGTGCCCTGCGATAACGTGAATTCAGATATAAAGCGGTCGTGGTGTGAATCCCCAAATTTTGTATATTTATTTGCATATGAAAAAATATTTTTTTCAAAGTACGTGAAATAGTGTATAAAAAATGTATTATCATTTTGGGGAAGAGATTGCATATGAATTAGAATATAATACGATTGTGGCATGGTTCCTGAAAATTTAAATACATGTACTTGTATTTTTCTTGTAGCGAGATAAAAATATTTTTTTAAGTACGAGCTATAGTGTGTAAAATGATTATTATCATTTATGGGAAGAGTTTGCATGTGAATTTTAATATAATATGTTCATAACTTCTGAAATTAAACAATTTCACCAGTTTCTTGAAATGTTATGCCAAAATAAACATTATTGGAAATGTTGCTTATTACTGATGCATGAGTAAAAGCCAGTAAGTTGTCTTTGTGACTGTCTTCAATTAATTCTGTATACAATCGTTGCTCAAACAATAGTCAGCATGTGTTTCTTCTTTAACTGCATACACAACCAAGCAGCAGACAATGCGGTGGTTGATTTAAAGAATCTCACAATTTAATAAACATCAAAAAACAAAAGCTGCCAACATGTTTGCTGGGCTTGGTGGTGTTATTAGGTGCAAATCTATTGACCAGTAAATAATGTCCGCTTTATTAACTGGAAATTGAAAGGACATGAAATTATACATGCGTTCAGCTTAATTTTTTTTATAAAAAAGACTAGTGACCATTGCAGGCCTACTGCACGTAGTTCTCGGGTTTTGCATGTTCATGGTGTTTGCTTATGAACTCATTATTAATTTCCTTTTTTTTAAATAAAAATATTTTACCATTATGGTAAAGCAAGTTCACATATGCAAGTTGTTCTCTGCACTTTGTGCAATGATTAGTATAGTAGTTTTTACAAGTTTGTTTCGGTGTTCAGAAAATCTGAAGTAAAAGTTATATGCACTCAGAAAACGTGTTGATTGTTAATTATTCTTGCAGTAGTCATTCAAACGAATAGGCGTATAAGCATTATTATTGGAAATTTACAATGGATAAATGTACATGGAAACACATAAGAGAAAATTTTAGCAATATGAAACTTGTACAGACATCGTTCATAGACCCTGGAACATAATGAACCGTACACATGCTTTGTCTTTCTTAGCCTAATTTTTCCCATTGAATTCAGACACATAATGATCCCTGACAAAATTATTGAAAAGTTTAAATATGTATGCAATTTTTGCAATGGAATTACATGTATTATGGATTAATTGCAAGCCCTGATGGTACAATATCAGATGGCAAGTATATGGTGCTAATACCCTGTTCATGCTATATATTAGACGTTGAATTCGGACACAATGATCTGGGAAAAATTTATTGAATATTGTAAATCTGTGTGCAATTTTCCAGTGGAATTACATGCATTATGAATGAACTGCATGCCACTATGGCACGATAGTAAATGGTGTGGATACCCTATTCATCATATACTTAAGACATGAATGCACGTATATGTGCCAATGAGTTGTTCTCTGAAAAAGTAAAATACTGTAAAACTCCTGCATTAACGTGACCCTGCTATTAACGCAATCCAATTTTGTAAAACCCCACTTACGACGTTATAGCGGGGTTTCCACTGTAATACCTTTATCATATTTAATATAATACTTTTACCATATTTAAGGTAATACCTTTGCCCTATTTAATATAAAACCTTGACCCTATTTAATGTAATACCTTTACCATATTTAAGGTAATACCTTTACCATATTTAAGGTAATACCTTTACAAGCCTTGATACAGATCCTCCTATCTTTTCTTTGAAACTCACTTATTAATGTTTAATTTCAAAACCTCCTTTTTGCTTCGAGGCATTTAGAATAATTCCTGAGGTAACTAAATGAGACTGGAACTAATATGACTTTTAGTTAGTATGCCAGACATTTGACTGACGAGGTGTGGGTTTGAATCCCACCATTGGATTAGCCAGGATCAGCTTATGGGGTTCATCTTTGGGCAGTGCACTCTTCACCTATTGTCAAGGCACTAAGTAAATTGTCTTGATGTCAAACAACAAACTGAACTATTTGCAAAGAGCATGTAAGTTATTCCAAACATGCCTTGTTGGAGGGAGTATTTCAGTCAGTAAAATCTGGTCCTTGTTGATCATTGCTTTCAGACTGATATTCATAGTCAAATAGGAGAATCTGAAGAAATTCCCTGATTTCAGGAAGTTTTAGCCCCACATAAACTGTTCTCAGTTTGTTCATCGTGACCAGGATGGAATGATTTTGTGATGGGAATACATTGTTTCATTGGGGCCCCGAGTGGCCGAGTGGTCTAAAGTGCTCTCCATCACGGATCACTGCCATCTCACCTCTGTGTAGGTTCGAGACTCGGGCTCAACCAATGTGGATATGTGAGAAAGCTTGCCGGTAGCTTCTCGTAGGTCGGTTCTTTCCGGGGTTTTCCTGGGTTCTTCCTCCACCATTAATACTGGCCGCCATGTATAGCCTATCTTGTGCTGAAAAATGGCATTAACCCCTATAACAACAACATTGTTTCATTTAAATTCACTGATATATAAGGGAGTTTTAAAATTTGTTATTCTCTTCCCAGCACATTGACATAAATTCTGCAAGCAGTGATGTTCAGTCAAGCTTGTTAAAAAATTTTATTGACATAAATTAATCATTATAAATTAAAATGACATATTTTGTTACATTGTTTCTTGTCACCTGAGATACTTGAGCAGAGAAAGTGGGATTTTGAATAGGCAAGTAAAAGTCTGAAAGTTGTGAAGGTCTGTGGAGATGACAAGTGATGTTAGATGGTTGTTTTGGAAGGTTGTACTAAATTTATGAAATACAATAATTGATTTTATTGATTAATTGGTTTAATGGCAATCAATACATGGTATCGTATATAATGTAAAGAGATGCACCTCAGTGGTCTGGGAAGGATTTGATCCAATAACATTTGGTCTCAAGTCTACACGCTAAGTACTCAGACACCCTAAGCTTTAAGAAGTATGTGAATGATAATTAAAAAACTCTTGGATGTTACGTATACAGGATTTATTGATCATGGAAAATTTTCAGAGGCAGGCTGGCATGCGATGATCATGTGGCCCATCTTCCTCTTGTGATCAATATGCATCCCTCAGGATGTGGTAATTAGCTGGAAAAAGTGTACATCCTTAGCTATGATCCAAGGTGTTGTGGGTGTGAAGTTGGACAGTGAACAGACCTAATAGTTTATATTGCAGTATTGGCTGTAATGGTCACATTTGTGTCTAAATATTAAGAATGTTGAGTGTAAATGGTCCACTGGCTGTCCTCTTCCGACCTTCAGTTTTATAAAAGGGCAACTATGAAATGATACCGTTAAATTAAATATACCGTATGTACTCACTTATAAGTCAAGTCAAATTGGAAACTGCACAGACCCAGATATGCTGGTGCATAATGTATTGGCATATCTGAGCCTGTGCAGTTTGTTAATCAGTTGAATAAACAACATATACCCAGTTCTGCAGAAGCACTATACTATGGCAGATCAGGATCTTTGTTCTTGCAGTTTGATTGGACTTATATATGAATACATATGGTACATGCAATGGTTTTGTTCTAAGTACATTCAACAACTGCAGTTGAATTCACAGTATGATTCCTATTTGATTGTTCATACATTAAGTGCCAGCTTTACATGTGACATAGTCTGGTTCACAGTCTGTTTAAAAATGATTAGTCTGATGCACAGTTGATGGTTCAGATCCAGACAAAATGCAGACGTGATGAAAATTATGCAAAATTTAGGAGGCAGTAATATTACTGTCAGTCCTAATGCTGCAAATGCAGGCGTGACATTATCTTTAAGTTCTGATTTTAATATGAACTATCATGAGAAGTACCTGAATGTTAATGCCCATTATCATTGAATTTGATGAGGGGCTGTATGTGGAGAGATGATTCAGATGAATCCAGAAAGTCAATTTGAGGTTGATGGAGATGATAACTGTTGACAGTTTTGTTAAACACAACTAGATCTTAGAATAACCTCATTATTTTTTAAATTAATTCATCTTTAATATATCTTGTCTAAAACCTTGACTTTTTGTCATCTCTGACCATATAAGCCCTCTTACCAGTTCTTATCTGATGTGATCACAGTATTAGTACTTGGTTACATAAAATGAAATGGCCACTAAATTTTCAAGTAGTTCGCTCATGGGTAATAAGCTTGATCTAACTTTCGATATTTACCAGTCTTACTTGTTTGCTGTAGAGTCCAACTACAAAGCAACGTAGACCTGATCAACTGGCTCTTAATGTGCCGGAAGATCACGGCCTCTTGTTTGTCCTAATGATTGCTCCTAGCATGTCAGATTTGGGTCTATGCAGTTTTCATTTGGACTCGATTTTCATTGTATCCTGTACGTTTATGAGCATTTATTACAAGGTCTTTTATAGAATGAAATTTCTTCTTCAAATAGAGTGCTTAAGGTGAACAGCTCTTACAGCTGAGATTCTCATTATTGATGGTGATTGTGAGACTGTGCAATTACAACGACTTCTTCAGTCCTGCTGCCCTATTGAACCATTATGTAGAAAACTCTAATAAAAAGAATTGCAGCGGTCAGTGTTGTTGGAGATATAATATCTGTTGCCAGTGTGGTGTATTGAAAAACAAATATGGTGCCAATTATGGGAGTTATCCTATTTAACTGATTCATGTCCAAAAATGATTAAATGTTATTTCCCAAAAATGAATGGCAAATCTATAGGTCAAAGGCTAAAGTTCAACTCGATCAAAAGTGCATGGGACCACTCGGAATATTTGTCTTTGACAGATGGGGTTTATGATTACTCATTGGATTGTTTCTCAATGAGACTGTAGCTGATTGATCCTGGAAAAGCATTTATCTCAAAATAGATTCTTTAATCTTGAGATTGCCTCAATCAGAAATGTTAGGTTTCTGTGTGGGTTCAATACATTTCAGTCCTGTGTACTTTTTGATGCTACCACAGAAATCTGTCTTGAGAAGTTGGGCTTTGATGGGGGTTAAACTACATATATAAAATCTAGTTCAGTTTGTCATTGCAACAGCTAAGGCTTCTGATTGGGCTGGATATTGGCAGCTAGCTTCCAATTTAACGTGTATCATTATGTACATCTTCCAATATGCAATCTGTATTGATAATACATATTTAAATATATTTTGTCAGGTTTGCATATAAATTGTCATGTTGGGCGAGTCAGAGCCATATTACACTGAAATCTTCCATTTATTTTGCATGTAAGAAGATAAAAGTTACTAGCGCTGACAGATGCCAAATTATGATGAAGTGATGTAGTCCATTGTGTTGACTTTATGTTGTGTATGATTAAGTTGTTTATGTGGAAAATGGCTGTTTTCTTCATTTGTTCTGTTTATTATGATAAACTTTGACAAGTCAAACATGGTTGGAACTTTAACAGTTCTTAAAAAAACAGTCACAAATTCTTCTTGCTTATTGGATTCTTAAGTAATGTGGATCAATACCAGTTTATCAAGGGTTTACCGTTTCAGCCTTAGCTTCAGTTAGGATTCATTGGGTTCCAGTCAGTGCTACAGCATGTTTTATTGCCCTAACGTCTTAGGCATCATTAAGGTGAATGCATTTAATATTTTCACTGCAGGAATTGGCAGAGATGATTGGCATCTTTGAGTGTGTATGCATTTAAGTTCTAAATATTTCTACAGCAGGGATTGGTCTGAGATACTGGTCATCTTTAAGGAAAAGTGCATTTTAGTTCAAAATCATTCAGATGTTAGGCACCAATAAGGGTCAATGCATTTCAAGACTTAATTATTTTTATGGCACGAATCTTTAATTGCATAAATCTTCTGAGGAATGTAAGACTTCTAACATGTAGTGTATTTTAGTGCTAGTTTGTATGGAATTGCTACCATACAAATTTGTCTGATATGTCATGGTTGTATAAAGGTCCAGAGCAAGTTATTTGTGTGGTAGGGCCTCGGGTGGCTGAGTGGTCTAAGGTGCTCATCTGTACAGCTCATCCAGTGTATGTGAGAAAACTTGCTACGAGCGTCTCTTGGGTAGGTGGTTCTTCCCAGAGTGGGTTCCAAGAGTGGGTTCCCATAGTCATACCAGAGTGGGTTCCCATAGTCATTCCAGAGTGGGTTCCCAGAGTCTTCCCAGGGTTGGTTCCTAGAGTCTTCCCAGAGTGGGTTCCCATAGACTTCCCAGAGTGGGTTCTACTGCCACCAAATATACTGACTGATGAGTATAGAGTGTGCTGAAAAAGGACGTTAAACTCAATACTATCAACACAGAGACATGCAATTCTGTGACATTGCTACTGTATAAATCTGTCATAATTGTTCCATGTCTATAAAGGTCCAGTGTATTTCAGTCCTATGTGCCCGCTCTGGTGGCCTAGTGATTAGAGCATTCACCTCTGATGTGGGAGGTCACTGGTTTGAACCCCAATCGAGTCAGACCAGAGACTTCTACAAATGGTACTCACAGCTGCCCCACTAGGCACTCAGCAATATGATGTTAGTGTTAGGACTGGTTGGCCTGGTGTCAGAATAATATGTCTGGGTGGGACATAATGCTATATGTCTGCGGCATGATGCCTCAATGCAGACATTGTTGCAATATGACTGGCAAATTGTGTAAGCTAAATAAAAAATCAAAATCACACACACAAATCAGTCCTATATGGTGTTGCTAGTGTAAAACCTGACATTTTATACCTCTCAGTCTGAGATATTTTGACGGCATGAATCTATTTGAGATGTTAATCACATGAAAAGTTGAATGGGTTTCACAGGGTTTATTCTAGATGTGAAAACTGGGTTAGGGATCTGGGAATTCATCTGTTCATTAGAGAATAATGTGGAATATTTCTAAATGTAGGAAGGATATAGCAAAGAAATAAAAGTATGATTTGCAAATACGATCAATGATTTTTGTGCATTTGGTTGAATTTGTGTCGCTATTTCATACAAATTAAGATGAATTTGTGCAATCATACTATAAAAAATAGATCCTGTTTCAGGACTATTATAGCTCTAAGATGAATTTTTCACAGCATTAAGCTGTTAAGAGATGTATATGGGCTCCTGAGAGAGATGCACACATTTCTATCATTCACAAGTACTACTTTATGAGTCTGATAATTTTTGATATATTTACTACCTTGACCTGTGTATAATGTTATGTTGATATTTCATACCTTCACTTGTGTAAAACTTCTGTTTAGATTTCCAACTTAGACCTGTGTATAATATACGTTTATATTTCCTACCTTGATCAGGGCCCCGAGTGGCCGAGTGGTCTAAAGCGCTCACTGTTACGGATCACTGCCATCTCACCTCAGTCTGTGTCAGTTCGAGTCTCGGGTTCAGCTAATGTGGTTATGTGAGAAAGCTTGCCAGTCGCTTCTCATGGGTTGGTGGTTCTTTCTGGGTTTATTCCGGGTTCTTCCTCCACCATTAATACTGGCCACCATGTATAGCCTATCTTCTGCTGAAAAATGGCGTTAAACCCTACAACAACAACCTACCTTGACCAGCGTATAACTGTTTAGATTTCCATCTTAGACCTGTGTATAATATAGATTTATATTTCCTACCTTGACCAGTGTATAACTGTTTAGATTTCCAAATTAGACCTATGTATAATATAGGTTTATATTTCCTACCTTGACCAGTGTACAACTGTTTACATCTCCAACTTAGACCTGTGTATAATGTGCATCAAATTGTGCACTGCCTAGAGGCATAATCTTCTGTTTCTTAATGCACTTGGATCAGGTCTGTACAGTGGACACTTTGATTGCATCTGTGTTAGTACAGCGGACACTTGGATCAGGTCTGTATTAGTACAGAGGACACTTGGATCAGATCTGTATTAGTACAGTGGACACTTGGATCAGGTCTGTGGTAGTACAGTGAACACTTGGATCAGGTCTGTGTTAGTACAGTGGACATTTGGATCAGGTCTGTGGTACAGTGAACACTTGGATCAGGTCTTTGTTAGTACAGCGGATACTTGGATTGTATCTGTGTTAGTACAGTGGACACTCAACATAAAGCGTCTTAGTATCATATGGTGTTGAATACAAAAGAGCTTTGTCTTGGATCCTGTTGTACTGGTTGAATTATATTTGTACTAACTTTTGTATCCGAGTGTAAGGTGTTTCTGCCTCTGTCATGGTACATTTTCATGGGTGTTCTGAACAGTGTTACAGTGAGAATCGCTGTGGCATGGCTCCATTATAACGGGTCCTTCCTTACGCTCCACCTATTAAACTTAGTTATAATAGCCATGTGATCCAGCTATGCAGGTGGTAGCTGCTTCAAATATGAAAATGAGACAAATCAGTTTTCAGTCTCTGGCCCCAAAGATCATAAAACGTATGAGACTGAGTTTCAGGGTGACAATTTTCCTCATATTTGAGGATTTAAATGTCTCAAACATTGCTTTTGAGATCAGCAAAGGTGGGGTGGGGTGGGTTTGTGTCAGGTAGGCACCATGTTATTTGTGTACAGAACACATTATTTATGGCAACTGTGGTTCAATAACACTTGATGATCAGATCTGATCAACAAGCTTCTTATACTTTTGAAGCAGAAACACTTGAGGCTACAGCACTGACAAGCTATTGATTCAAGCAGTTCAGTGATGCAATCTGAAGCACTTTGTTGACCAGTAGCAGCACTTCCAAAACTGCCTCAACCCTACCATGAGTTCCTATGTGTGACAGATTCTTTGTTTAAATACTCTGCCAATTTTTCCAACTAATACAGAATGTATTTGTTATTTAAACAATGCCACTGTCATGTGCCCCCTACAGAATTATTACTAACCCCGGAGAAGGACAGACAATTTAAAGGCTAAACAGCTCCAAGCCCCCAGTCAGCAAAGCCTACAGTCAAGGTGTTAAAATATAACATTAATAAGGTGAAAGGTATAAGAGTTTAATAAACTATATCACAGTATTCAACAATTACAGGATAATTTTACAATTCAATTGCTTCCAATCAGTCCACGACCTATCCAAATTGCCAGTTATTTCATCCTGCGAAATTAAAGGTGAGAGTGTTTCCTTCCCTTGTCCCTTCTGAGTTACTTTTTTGGAACTACCGCCTTGTATTACTTTCTGTACTTCCAGTACCCTTATTTCCCTATCCCAGTTCTCCTTGTTGGCACTTCCGGTACCCTGGTTTCCGTTCTCTCTGCCTCCTTGTCAGTACTTTCGGTACTTTCATTTCCATTCTCTCGGCCATTCTTATTGGTACTTCCAGTACCCCCGTTTCCATCTCTGGCCCGCCTTCCTCGCACAACAGCCTATCTCTACATGCTATCCACATCTTCTCCTCTCAAATCTTTGGGTGGCGTCCGTTTCCACCAGGAAAGTTTCCTGTGGATTAGAAGGGATGTACAAATGGTGCTTTCTTGTTTGAACACAGGAGAATTAACATGTCACTCTCACAGATCTTAAATCATCATAATGGCAATTAAATCATTAGGTCAACTCACACTCACATCTCCACACATGGTTGTCTATAATAAAGGCCATAACAACAACAATAATATCACGACTTCTGATACATACACACATATCCCTAATTCTCTCTATAGTAACTATCAACATCAACAATATTCCTTTGCATTTCCTACTTTACAAATTATAAGAGGGGCCCGAATGGCCGAGTGGTCTAAAGCGCTTTCTATTACGGATCACTGCCATCTCACCTCTGTATGCGTGGGTTCGAGTCTCAGATTCTGCCAATGTGGGTATGTGAGAAAGCTTGCCAGTAGCTTCTTGTGGGTCAGTGGTTCTTTCTGGGGCTTTCCCGGGTTTTTCCTCCACCATTAATACTGTCCGCCATGTATAGCCTATCGTGTGCTGAAAAATGGCGTTAAACCCTACAACAACAACAACAACAAATTATAAAAGATGTACAAATATAAATGCCTAATTATATGCGTACAAGGCCAGCAATGCCTAACTCTGCACAGTCCACAAATATATATTCAAATACAAACAAGTACAAGATCGAACTACTCACTATGAAATTCAATTCTGCACCTTGATGCAACATCGTAGCAGATTTCACCATCCACTTCGATTTTATCCTAACAACTACATACACTGATCTTGATTATTACTAATTCGCTATACACTACATTACGACGTGTTGATAAGACAGCTATACATGGAACATTAAATTTGTACTAAATTAAATGCACATAATAACATATAAATCTTATGGCTACTAGTTAAGAAAGTTAGACAGATCCGGGCAAAGATATTTGACCTCAGAAGCCTTTGTTCCAATCTCGTCTAAAGTCCCTAGAACTAACTTCCCATTCTTTTAATGAGCGCCCAACTTCTGCACTCAGAGCGCAGTCTGGTGTCTCCAACTTCCAATGATCTGCTCTCACCAACATCCAGATGTGCACCGATTCTTTCACAATGGATTAAGCAGAACAATGTCTGGCAGCATGAGAAACCCGCCCAAAATTTGATTATCTTAATTCTGATTGGATATCGGTGGTCTCTTTGAAAATGGCCTGGGGTGGTATCACTGAGGTGTTACAATGTTGGGTTTCTGGCCTCTGTGCCTAAGCCAACTGTTGACATCACTGCTAATTGCAAACAGTATTTCTTGCCCTGTGGCAAGTTTCTTCAGAGGAAGTAGCCGCGAATTTGAAGTTAACGCAATTGCTAATTCATGGACATTTTCTTTGTTTCAGAATCAGTCTAAAGTTGTAATATTATACAATACATATTGACATTACCCAAGTACTTTAAATTATAAATTATATCAGAAGAAATTTATAAACATGTGCAGGAATTGTTAAAAAAAATTCTCACACAACATGACAGCCACTAACTTGATGCTTGTGTAAATGTTATCATAGCTGACATACACTTATTACTGTTGGCTTAATATGTTATTCACAGCCCTGGAGTCAGAACTTTAGATTTTGTGTAAACCAGTCAAAAAGAATCTTTTTTTTAAAATTGCCTATGGGTGCTTTAATTGGCTCATGCTAGAATCACCAGGTCAAACTCAGACTCCAAGTTCTATTATTATCTTCTTTTTCTCCTACAGTTACATATCTAGACCTAATTATATCTGGAATTGTTATGGCAATTGTATTTTTTTCACTGTAAAAGGCACAAAAATCTGGAAGATGATTCAATGAAGTCTTAAACCAACAGCCCCGCACACATACAGTATCAGCAATACATCTCTCTCAATGGTATCAGATGTAATCATCTACTCTGTGGGATGGATGGTCATGCGATGAATGCATACATAAATGCATTCTGTGCATTCATGCATACATCTGAAAGTGGATTAATTTGTTGCTGTAAATGAAATGTTGTTATGACACATAATCATAATAATAACATGTACTGTGTGTGTTGCTGTGACAGCCTATTGATATTGAGTAATAAATTAATAATAAAAAAGTCTGTTTTGAAGTTCATACCGTATTACTCCCCAGATAAGAGTAGGTGATCATCCTTATACAATACTGTGTGTGTTGTTGTGACAGCCTATTGATATTGAGTAATAAATTAATAATAAAAAAATGTCTGTTTTGAAGTTCATACCGTATTACTTCCCTGATAACAGTAGGTGATCATCCTTATACAATACTCGGAATGTAGAAGTGTGGTTACTGTCAAAGATATAATAAATTTTTATCAGAATTTTGAAAATAATGGGATTGGGCTTAACAACTACCATGGACTTGTAATTGGATAAATATATTTACTTATAGAGGTGCAACAGTACAGCCTTTCTTGAAAGATCACTTTTGTGAATGACCACCTGGCTTGAGTGACTAGACTCATAATGCACTGATTTACTGTTTGTAAAGTGTTATGACTTGTTAAAAAAAACCCCACCTGTCTTGAGATATTAGGATATTGTGGCAGAAGACTTTTAAGACTTGTTCTGTTGTTCTTTCTTAAGTTGTTTCTGGCATAAATACAACATTTTACTGACATTAGACCCATGGTAGGTGATAAAAACATAAGTAAGTTTTCCAAGTGAGAGGATGAGACCATATCGTATATGGTACATCATATTTACAAGGCAGGCCTCCTGTACCTATCTAAGGGTCTATTCTAGGACATGTAATAGTAGAGATTAAACCCACTTTACATTTATAAGAAGCCCCCTGTGCTTATTTAGGGTCTGTTCTAGGACATCTGGTAGAAGATGTTCAACCCAGATGACATTTATAGAGTAAGCTCCCTGTGCTTATCTAAGGGTCTATTGTAGGACATGTGATTGTAGAGGATAAACCACATTACATTTATAAGAAAGGTCCTTGTGTTTGTTGTTGGGTCAATCTAGGACATGTGATTGTAGGATTCATCCTAATTTCTAACAGAACTGCAGAAAAATTCTTTTGTTAGATCACCCTTGTGTTTATAATATTTCTCTCTCAATTTGAAAGGCAGAGGAAATTTTTCTCTTAAATTTTCAGTTGTAGAATAGACCCTGGTGACCAAATAGGATAGACTGATGGTCATGGAGGTCTATGGTTATCTCATCATTAATTATGACCAATTAGTGGTCTATCTAATAATTAGCAGTCTCTATTAGACTACTGTACACATCTGAATGTCAATACTAAACCATACAATCCTATGGTAATATTTATTCTTATGGCAGTACTGAAAACCTGTCATAAGGCTGTATTGAAAACCTGTCATAAGGCTGTATAGAAAACCTGTCATAAGGCTGTATTGAAAACCTGTCATAAGGATGTATTAAAAACTTTCATAAGGCTGTATTGTATGAAAAGTCAGTTTTGGAAACCTATCAGAAGGCTAGCTATTCCAACATTTTTGCTGAATATGAGCAAATTTTGCTGTTCCTATAACTGAGTTTAATACAGTGGTACCCATGGCATGTTAGTTCTTGACATATTTTCTAATTGAGTTTAATACAGTAGTACCTATTTCATGTTAGTTCTAGACATATTTTCTAATTGAGTGTCAGGAGGTGCTGAAGATGAGTGATCTCCCCCACAACTCATGCTTTATGGTTATCATTATCTAGGAGAAGATCGACCATGGTGCTGTTGCCCAGATTGAGTAAATAATAAAACAAAATATGAAATTAATGGATGGAATAACAGAGATCTGAACCGAAATATAGAAAAAAAATAACATGATCCTCGTATGTTAAATACAACAATTTCATCAGTTACGTAAACAAAACAAAATCAAACATGACATTATGCAACATTACATTAGCCATTCTTTTACACAGCTTGACTAAATTTCATCATATGATTCAGTGATTGATCAAACTCAAAATTGCCAGCATTACATCATCACCCTGTGCTTCTGGTCCTCTCCAAATCACTTTTGGTGATTGGTCAGCGTTTCTGTATTTATTTCCTTTCCTGTCTCACTTTAACCTCTCTGGATCCTCAACCTCTTGGCTACTGACTACTTTTTCAGCACTGTACCATAGAGGTGAGTGTAGAACTACTGTACCATACAGGTGAGTGTAGAACTACTGTACCATACAGGTGAGTGTAGAACTACTGTATCATACAGGTGAGTGTAGAACTACTGTACCATACAGGTGAGTGTAGAACTACTATATCATACAGGTGAGTGTAGAACTACTGTATCATACAGGTGAGTGTAGAACTACTGTATCATACAGGTGAGTGTAGAACTATACCCAACCTACCTATATGTCAGATTCCCTTCTTCTCTTGGGTTCAAACAATATTGACACTCACTTGCATCAGATATTTTGTCTCGAACTGAAAGAGAGCTAGTTATGGTCATTTCACACCCAATACACACTCACTATCCTATTATCATAAATGGATGTCTTGTTACGGGCTACCGCATTCCAGTGGATCAAAACGTAAGTATACCCCTTTAGATGAACCATCACAACCCACTGTGGCTATAAATTTACCAGCTGAACTGGGTCAGTTAGCACACATTACTCTATTCTAGACTGAAGAAAAGTCACAACTTAATTACACATGAATTAATGGACTTTACTCCTTGTCCTAACTATGTTACTTTGCCAATTAGTGATTTGATGACATACATTTCCAGACACTGGAAAAATGAATTCACAGTATACCTTATACAAAGCATGAAATCTTTATGATACAATCATTTAAGAGAGATAATTTACTCCTCACAGTTTGTGTCAGAAGAAATACATGAAATCATACAAAATACATGATTTCTATTAAATACAAACAACTAAATCTGAACTCATTCACATAAGAAAATATTTTATGACATTTCTGCAACATAGGAATCATATAACATGCACATTTATATCAGAACTCAAGGAAAAATTGAAGTATGAATTTAAAATGAATAAATTAAGAATAATAACAAACTAATATCAACGAATATGCATTGCGTGCAATTGAGACTAACCTTATGCATCACTGAGACTTGCTCATACTATGTAGCTGAATCTATCCATGTCCTCAACTTTCTGAGGATAATTTATTTATAGAGAAGAGTACTCTCTACTGATCTCAGAGCCCCTCAGTCTTTCCCTCTCGGCAGAAAAGCTTGGGCTGCCTAATGTCGTGACGGAGATTATTTTAAAACCTTGAATTCTGACTGGGAACACACACACACACACACACACACACACACTCTCGTTTAGCTTTGCCAGTCAGGATTACTTCTTTGCCCACCAAAAATCTTTATCACTCCTTTTGAAGGTAGAATAATACTCTCTAGTTTGCCTTTATTAATATCTATTATGGAAAATATCATTTATGATACCTGTTTCAAATGGCTTCCCAACTTCTCTGGTTCATCTCAGATTTGGTAATTTACCTCTACACAAGCTTACACTTACATATCTGACAGCCTGGTATCGAATGGACTCTAATTAAAATTAAATGTATGCTTCCAAACAGGAGATGTTAATTATTACAAGCTGCCCAGTTATAGCGGACCTAACCAATACATCAGTCAGAAAGTTTATGTGTCATGCTGACAATGAAAGATTGTACTGTGAAATATTCTTCCAAATTTTGCATTCTTATATTTCAGTTTAATAAGTAGTACAGATTTCTTATTAGTTCTGGACATTTTTTTCAGGTTTGATTTGGAGGGTATCTAGAATACAGAGTAGTTATAATTTAAATCAGATTTTTAAATGAATGCTTTCTTTTTCCCTTTAGGGTCAGGGAAATCCTACACAATGATGGGTACGATGGAGGAAAAGGGAATTATTCCACGACTGTGTGATTCATTGTTTGAGAAGATTGCTGTCCGCCAGGATGAGGATAATTCGTATAAAGTGGAAGTGTCCTATATGGAGATCTATAATGAAAAAGTTCACGATTTGCTGGATTTAAAAGGGTGAGGCAAATCTAAATGTCTTCTTAGAAAAATGTAAACAACTTTACTCCAATTCTTTTGTGAAGTTAATAGGATATTGGGCCTAATAAAAGTAGAAAAAGAAAATGTGGCCAATTTTAATATTGTATTTAGAAAGTAAAATTGTGTTTCACTTGTTCAGAATGGCATGAAATTTATTGTTCATTTGTACTTCATTGTTTATATTTCCTTAATGAAGAGCTGATCCTGTTTGTAAAGATGCTTAATCAGTATATTCAGATTGTAGAAGAAGCTTTTTGGTGATTACAGTGCATTTGTTTATAGGTTGGTTTGAATATGTAGATGTGGAAATAGTATACAAACACTGATTACATTAAAGTGCAGACTGGTGGAACTGGGCTTGGCATTAGCTTTATTCTGTGCAACAGCGGGGTTAGAGCGTCCGCCTCATGTGGGAGGTCATGGGTTTGATCCCCTGCCGAGTCATACCAAAGACTTACAAAAATGGTACTAACAGCTGCCTCGCTTGGTGCACAGCATTAAGAGGTTAGTGTTAGGACTGGTTTGCTCAGTGTCAGGATAATGTGACTGGGTGGGACATCATGCCACATGTCTGCATGATGCTTCAGTGCTAGACAACACTATAAACTGACATACTGCAGACATCATAGCAATATGACTGAAAAGTTGTTAAAGCTACGTTAAAAATCCAAATCACACAAACACTGTGCAACAGCGGAGTGTAATTGCACCAGGTATGTTCTATTTTCTTCCCCTTAGCATATTTGTTAAAGATTTCTTGATATTTGATCCCCATCAAGACCAGTGGAAAACAAGTCCTCATCTTTACATTACATTCCTAGTCCTCATCTTTACATTGCATTCCTTGCATTTAATCTTGTATGAATTCACCCTTCTCATTGGCTGCCAGCAACTGGCATTAAAAACTTATACTTTTACAACTTTTAATATTGTTGCCATCAGTGTTTACAACATAGAAAGATTTTTTAAAATGTTTCATCAACTTGCCCTTGTACTTCCAAAGGTAAAGAGACAGTTGTGTTGTAGGGTGCCTAGGCACTCAAAAGAGTTATATTTGCATAGACTATGAAGAAGAAAGGCAGTTTCTTTTGTTGAGTCATTGTTAGTTGGCAAGCAACTTAAAAGTCACTTTTCTGGCTTTACTGCCAACCTTTATGATTTGACTGCAAGTCTTACAAAATGACCCTTAAAATATTGGGTTACGGAATATAAGCAATGATTATGGAAATATGATTGTTGGGGTAAAATGCAGATAATTGCTTGTCTGTGTTCAGTTTTCATATTAGATATAGTGGAGTTGATCATGGAACCAGACTAAATAGAGGACCTTGGAATCATTAAGGTGGTGCTATGCAGTTTCGCATTTTGCATAGGGTTAGGATTTTAAAGAAAAAGAATTTCCTCGGCTTTCCTCACTGGTTATACTGGCTATTTAAAAAAGACCTTGTATATCTTAGGTATAATGCAAAGAACCTTTAATTCCCATTATTTTGGTGTATGATTGATGGGTGTAATATGGGTTATAGAGTATACAGCTTGGCCTTACTTCAGATGTGCACCTTTCAAAAAAGTGCTAGCTCTACTTGGTCATTTTCACTTCCTGAACTTCAGAGGTAAATTGTATAAAAAAGAGCCGATAACTTTTTTTACATTTTATATATTTGGTAATTCATTCATTGCACTTTCAGAAGCTGGTATTGTCTAGTCTGGCAAAATTCATTTTCCCTATTTTAATAGCTGCTATGTATAGTGTACTTTAGACTAATTCAGGCTGATTTTGTAACACAAGGGAGCAGTCATTTTAGTTAGCAGTGTGCTTAAATCATGTAAAATTTCCAAAAGTACAATATCCAAAAGAAATATCATCCATGTTACATTAATGTAGCATAGAGGTATGCCAACATTCTCTCCATTGTGTATGTTTTAAATGCGAACTACTTCACCTTACATATGTCACTCTCTCAAAAGTACATATTATCTGGTGAGTGCCCCCTAAACTAGTAGAGTTGGTCATGGAACCAGACTAAATAGAGGACCTCGGAATCATTAAACTAGTGGAGTTGGTCATGGAACCAGACTAAATAGAGGACCTCAGAATCATTAAACTAGTGGAGTTGGTCATGGAACCAGACTAAATAGAGGGCCTCGGAATCATTAAACTGCTCATATTTTTCATGCAAAACATTCGTATGATCAAGCTGTTGCTGACAGAATTTAAAAAAAAAAAGGGTTAATGCTGCATGTGTACATTACACAAAATCTGAGTACAAATAGACATAAGCTTTAATGTTGCATGTGCACATTACACATGTCCGGAAATGGTGTACTGTTAGAAAAGTTCAAATATTATTCATGGTTACAAAGTTCAAATATTATTCATGGTTACAAAGTTTGGATATTGTACATGGTTACAAAGTTCAAATATTGTACATGTTTACAAAGTTCGAATATTGTACATGGTTACAAAGTTCAAATATTGTACATGGTTAGAGAGTTCAAATATCATTCATGGTTACAGAGTTTAAATACTGTAAATTGTTACAGAGTTCAAATATTCATGGTTACAGAGTTCAAATACTGTACATGGTTACAGAGTTACAGAGTTCAAATAATGTACATGGTTACAGAGTTCAAATATTCGTGGTTACAGAGTTCAAATACTGTACATGGTTACAGAGTTCAAATATTCATGGTTACAGAGTTGAAATACTGTACATGGTTGCAGAGTTAAAATATTCGTGGTTATAGAGTTAAAATATTCATGGTTACAAAGTTCTAATATTGTACATGGTTACAAAGTTGAAATATTGTACATGGTTACAAAGTTAAATATTGTACATGGTTACAGAGTTCAAATATTGTACATGGTTACAAAGTTCTAATATTGTACATGGTTGCAAAGTTTAAATAGTATGCATGGTTACAAAGTTCAAATATTGTACATGGTTACAAAGTTTTAATATTGTACATGGTTACAGAGTTCAAATATTGTGCATGGTTACAAAGTTCAAATATTCTGTATGGTTATGAAATTCAAATATTGTACATGGTTACAAAGTTCAAATATTCTGTATGGTTACAAAGTTCAGATATTGTACGTGGTTACAAAGTTCAAATATTGTACATGGTTGCAGAGTTAAAATATTGTTCATGGTTACAAAGTTCAGATATTGTACATGCTTACAAAGTTCAGATATTCTGTATGGTTACAAAGTTCAGTTATTGTACATGGCTACAAAGTTCAAATATTCTCTATGGTTACAAAGTTCAGTTATTGTACATGGTTACAAAGTTCAAATATTCTGTATGGTTACAAAGTTCAGATATTTTACTTGGTTACAAAGTTCAGATATTGTACGTGGTTACAAAGTTCAGTTATTGTACATGGTTACAAAGTTCAGATATTGTACATGGTTACAGAGTTCAAATATTGTTCATGGTTACAAAGTTCAAATATTGTACATGGTTACAAAGTTAAAACATTGTGTATGGTTACAAAGTTCAGATATTTTACGTGGTTACAAAGTTCAGATATTGTACATGGTTACAAAGTTCAAATATTCTGTATGGTTACAAAGTTCAGATATTGTACGTGGTTACAAAGTTCAAATATTGTACATGGTTACAAAGTTCAGATATTGTACATGGTTACAGAGTTCAAATATTGTTCATGGTTACAAAGTTCAAATATTGTACATGGTTACAAAGTTCAAATATTCTGTATGGTTACAAAGTTCAGATATTGTACATGGTTACAAAGTTCAGATATTGTACATGGTTACAGAGTTCAAATATTGTTCATGGTTACAGAGTTCAAATATTGTTCATGGTTACAAAGTTCAGATATTGTACATGGTTACAAAGTTCAAATATTGTATGTGGTTACAAAGTTCAAATATTCTGTATGGTTACAAAGTTCAGTTATTGTACATGGCTACAAAGTTCAAATATTCTGTATGGTTACAAAGTTCAGTTATTGTACACGGTTACAAAGTTCAAATATTCTGTATGGTTACAAAGTTCAGATATTGTACGTGGTTACAAAGTTCAAATATTGTACATGGTTACAAAGTTCAAATATTGTACATGGTTACAGAGTTCAAATATTGTTCATGGTTACAAAGTTCAAATATTGTATATGGTTACAAAGTTCAGATATTCTGTATGGTTACAAAGTTCAGATATTGTACGTTGTTACAGAGTTGAAATAATGGCTCAAGCACTCAGGAAGTAATTGTAACCTCAGGTTTGCTTCCATTTTCAAAATCTCTTACATGTTCAGACAACCTTTTACCAGAAAACAATTTTTTAAAACTCTGAGGATTCTTTCTGATTAGTAGAAAGTCAGAATTTGCATCAGCAAGCTGCACTTAATGGCTGAAAGTTTGATATGACACAAAAGCTGTATTGGTGAATTTCTGATGAAATAGTGCTGGATCTCAAGAGAATTAATATTCTAGATTATTTTTCCACATTTCCAAAATGTGTTAGTACAGGTATAAAATTATTTTGTTTGAGCATTTTTGAAAATTAATAATTGTGTTCTCTTAAAAGTAAAATATGCATATATCTCACAATACATTGCTGGTAAAGTGTTACAGTAAAACACTTGTACTCAAATTCTGAAATTCAAGACAGTTGACTCCTAAATATGATGCAGCTTTAGATCTCTGAAAAAGAAAAAAAAGAAAATGTTACGATAATTGACCTCTGCAAAACTCATACCTTACTGTATATAAGTTTTGGGCCTGGTGAAATTTGATGTCCACTGTCCTAAAAACAACATGATGCTGTATTAAATCTCAGAGGAAACAAATAATAAAAAGTCAGGATAATTGACCTCTGCTAAATTCATACTTTACCATGTGCAAAGATTTGGAATTTTATGTCCGCTGCCAGTTACTGTAAGTAGTTTGTATTTTTTAGAATAAACCACTTTGTGTATTTAGCTCTTCCTGCTTTTGATAATTCATAGAATCGGAGATCAAGGAATCTAAATGAATTTCCAATTTTCTTCTAGGAGTAAACACAACCTGAAGGTACGGGAGCACAATATCCTTGGACCTTATGTAGATGGATTGTCAACACTGGTGGTTTCGTCATTTGAGGTACTTTTGTTTTAACAGTGTCATTCCATTTCACTCCTATAATTCCACTTTCACTTTGCTAGTAGTAAATTATTTTGAATTTGCATGCAAGGAAACCTGTCTGTATAGGCACTCAAAGAATTACAAAACGTTGTCCTTTTTTGACAGGCAACCATTATATAGAGGATAAATGTACAGTATTTAATACAATAATTGCACTGTGCATTTAAAATATTAAAAATTTAAAAATTCTGGTGAACTTTGTGAGGTTTGATCATAATAAGCACACACTGATAATGTCAGTCCCCCATCATTTGTATAACCATACTCAAAGAGTTATCTCCCCTTGTGTTGAGAGCTGTCCATTTTTTAGGTGGTTAATTTTCTTTCCCAATATGGATCTGCCCATTAACTATGCTTGCTAGAAACTGATTTACCACCCAATGTTAAAAGGTAACAAGACAACAGGCATGTGTGGTGGTAGATTCAAGAAATGTAATGATACAGTAGGCATGTGTGGTGGTAGATTCCAGTAAAGGTAACGAGACAACAGGCATGTGTGTTGGTAGATTCTGTGAAAGGTAATGAGACAACAGTCACGTGGTGGTGGTAGAATACAAGAAAATCTTAATCTTCTGTGCAGATATTAAAAGCTTCTTCATCCCACAAGGCATGATAGGATAGAGACAATTGCATTTTGAAATGGCTAATTTTTATGCGAGTTGGGACAAAAGACATGCACTGTACTGCATTGGTAAGAAAACTTAAAAGTAAGTTATGTTTTTTCTTTATGATTAGTTGTCCTTTAAATGGAGATGTTTGCAAAGGTTGGTTTAATTTAATTGTATTTACTATGTACTACACAGTGATTTTACACAGTATGTGATGCAGTTCAATGGGTGACAAGGTTTTCTTTGTATGAATCCTGTATTTAATTGGTCAGATTTTTTATTTTTGGATGTACATCAAAGTTCGACAGCTTCTTAACACTGGTTTATCACTTGCTGTTATGACTGGCTCTTATGCTAGTGTGAAATGAAGTACTTTGCAGTGTATAATCAGTGGATGTGATACTAGTGTAAATTTACTTCTTTCCAGTGTATCATCAGTGACTCTGTTGATATTGTGAAATGGACATCTTCTTTACATTGTACCATCAGTGGCTGTGATGCTAGTGTAAAATTAATGTTTACAGTGTATCAGTATTTGCTGAGATGCCAGTGTAAAATTAACGTTTACAGTATATCAGTATTGGATTGATCTTTGACAAGGAGCAAACAAACAATCCGAAAAAAAGACAATCAGGATGGACTGCCCCTCATTCTTGCAGCTGTTAGAGCCCAGTGTCAAACCTGGTACTTGATCAGTGTAAAGGCAGCATTTTACTGCTTTCTATGCCCCCATATACATTGTTATTTCATCTGCTGTCGGTGGTTTTGTCCATAACTGATTCAGCATTTAATGGGATGTGAAAAGATGAGAAACATTACTCTTTGAGAAAGGTGCAAAAAAGTTTAATGCACAAAACTTTGATTATTTGTTGCAGTAACTCGGACAGTTATTGTACCAAGACACATGGATCATATATGGTTTATATTGTATAAATGTTTATTTAAGAATTTGGGAAGAATCTCAGCTAAGAGTCTGAAGTCCTTCCTGCGAAGTCCAGTAAATGTTTGATGATGAGGGGTGGGGTGGAATTTGAGCCAGTGGGTTTAAAGTCCTTCCAGAGTAGTCCAGTGAACATTTGCTAAATTTTGAGGAAGAACTTGAGACAAACATTTTAATGTCCTTCCCAGGTACTCAGGTTGATTTTTAATTTTTTCTAATGCATGTGTGAAAAGGTTTTAACCAGATAATTTCAAGTCCTTCTCAAGAATACCAGTGATTGATGTCAAAATAATTATCATACATATTATGCTTAGTGAAGACATTATCACTGGATTTACTCTTGATGAACTTCAAGCCTTCAGCAAAATAGATGGATCAATACAAAATTATTAGGGGGCCCTAAGTTTGTCTAAAACGCTCTCCATTCCGAATCACTGCCATCTCACCTACGTTTGCGTGTGTTCGAGTCTCAGGCTTGGCTAACATGGGTATGTGAGAATGCTTGCCAGTAGCTTCTCATGGGTTGGTGGTTCTTCCCGGGGTTTTCCAGGGTTCTTCCTCCACCAGTTACGCTGGCCACCATATATAGCCTATCTTGTGCTGAAAAATCGTGTTAAACGCTACAACAACAACAACAACAACAAAATTATAGGCTAGAAATACCAGTGAAATATGTTTTTAATGAACAAATCCAAAAAATAATGAAAAATAGTATTTAAAAATGCAACCAAGATATAGTTTGATCTGTTTTCTTTCTTCATATGACTTTCTGTACTTTAAAAGTAAGTTATATTTTATTGGAATAAATGTTAAAAGGGAAAAATTAAGACTTTAATTATCATACCTTCCTGCATAATAGGTAGGGAAAAATTCAAATTTCAAATGTATTATCATTTGTATGTCTGGAACTTCATTCACATCCTTATAGTCTTTATTGTAGTTTTAATTGTGGAGTTACTGTGTACCTTATATTAAAGGTCATACATTAACATCAGATATTCTCTCTACAGCCATATTACTTTTCATTATTAAAAAAAAACAACGAAAAATTGATTTATGAAAAATACAGTATTATTTTCAGTTAATCTCCTTTCCTGCCATTGAAGGTCCATTTTGTACAAAAATAGCACTGTAACATGTTTATTTATTTGACACTTAAATCTTCCTAATCCATAGCATCTGCTTGATTTAAGTCCCTTTAATCTTTAAATTCTGCTCTTTGTTTGTACATTCTAGTCAGTATAATCCAACTCTTTAAATTCTGCATTTGAATTCAGATTGTTGTTTTGATAAATGATACTAAACAGTTGTTCAAAAACAAATTACTGGTAGTTTCATATTCACCTGTGACCTATAACTAGTTTCCCATGATGCATCATGCAGACTGATTCTTTAATCATAATTCATTTCCAGGATATAGATAATCTGATGAGTGAAGGAAACAAATCCAGGACAGTTGCTGCAACAAACATGAACAGCGAGAGTAGTCGATCTCATGCAGTCTTTAATATCATAGTCACACAGACTCTTACTGACAGGGAGTCCATGGTAAGTCTTTAATAGATTTGTTTTCATAAAGTTGTCTGCTCGAAGAGAAAGGGAGCGATGTTAGTTTTGAGCTTTCTTTCATCCATGTGTTGCCTGTTTTTTTCTTCACACTTAGCAAGTTATGTCAAAAACTTGAGCCGAACCAGTCCAGATTTAATTTTTTAATATGTAATGGAGCTGATGATGTTTGGTGACTATCAGGAACTTTTACTGTTATATTGGTGTATTTTGGCATAGATTATGTGGCATGGTACATTGCCAGTAAACCTTTTCTGGTACATGGTACATTATCACTCAACCATTCACGTACATTCATCATAGTGCATTGCCAGTCATCTTCTCTGGTACATGTAGCAAGGTACATTACCAATCAACCATCTATTACATTTAGCAAGGTTCATTGCCAGTCAGCCTTGTGGTACATGTAGCATGGTACATTTCCAGTCATCCTCTCTTGTTACATGTAGCATGTACATTGGCAGTGATCCTTCTAGTACACATAGCATGGTACATGGCCTGTCAACCATTTTATGCAGGATATCTACTTAGAGTATGCAGACAAAACTTTTATTTCAGCCTTTATTTCATTTCATTGTTTTGTTTCATTTTGTATTTGTTGTATTACCCCTTCCCCACTGCCTCGAAATGAGATGTCTACTGAGAAGGTGGTCAAACTGCACATTATAACCCACCTGTTGCATAGCAACAATGCAAAATATTGGATGTGGAAACTGAAGTCTTGCATCGGCTAGTGATGATAAGAAGCAAAATCTGACAGCATTTTTGGCAGAAATATTTCCATGATGATGGCAAATTAGGCATTAACCTTGCCATTTTTCTCAAATGTAACGCAGTGGTGAAGTTCGTGGTGGGATGATGAACTTGACTGTACATGTGCACTGACATCATCCTATTGGAGCCAGCAGTAATGTCAGATTGGAAGTAAATAGGAATCTGTCTCGGGACCTTAAAACTCAGGAACTTTGGATATCACATTCCTAACACTATTTAATTTTATTCACTATGCTAATTTCTTTATTTCTTCCTTTCACATCTTGGGCTACTTTGTAATTTCTGCTGATAAAGTTCATAGTGCAAAAATTCAGTGTATCACCTGAAATTCTGACCATCAACAAGTCAAATCCCCTTTGTTATTTGACTTTCTCAAAATATTTTACAAATATAGTCACCATTTGTCTTCATTCTAAACCTTACAGATTACAAAAATTGTAACTCATAATCTTTTTCTTCTTCTGAAATGATCGGTATGATTTCTACATTATTTTATCAAGGCTGAAAATCAGCTAACAATGTAATGTGACTTCAGTTTAATTCCAGTAATTTATTTTATTTATGGTACAAGTTCCAGTGAAAATTGTTTTGTGCTAATGGCATCCTGTACAATTTGTCATGGCCCATAAGTTCATAATGTTAGAGGGAGGCAACTCCTTAGAGCACATAATAGGCAGCAGGGGAGGTAAATTAAGGATGCAGGTCATCAGAGAAATGTGCAGAAACTAAAAATCAGAGAAGTGAAAAGGCTGGAGGTTAAAATGTTCAGTCTTAATGATTTCTTGTTAAATACAGTTGTTTATTGTATGGCTACTGTTCTGAGTAAAGAAATCTATGAAAGATATGTGCATGTTACATTATGGAATGAAAAACATCATGATGTCACACTTTGCATGTTGACATCATATAAGGCAAGAACATAATGTCTGAGACATCTGAATGCACTTCATTATCATTACACTTTATTTTAGTCAAGCAGAAGGTTTATATTGCGATATATGGGGACATGTAATCCATACATCAATATGTCTGTACACGTGCATGTCCAACCACACCTCAGTGTTACAGTTTATTATGTGGTCAGTTTGCAAGTACAGATGGCCCAACATTTCTGTTACTCATTATGTAAATACATCTTGAGTGTACAAAACAAATTTACCATAGACTCGGGTAAGCTAACACATGCTTGCCATGGTCAGCTTTCTGTATGGCAGTATTTTCAGAAGGGGCCCCGAGTGCAGAGTTGTCTAAAGCGCTCTCTGTTACTGATCACTGCCATCTCACCTCTGTCAACATGGGTTCGAGTCTCAGATTCAGCCAATGTGGGTATGTGAGAAAGCTTGCCAGTAGCTTCTCGTGGGTTGGTGGTACTTTACTGCAGGTTTTCCCGGGTTCTTCCTCCACCATTAATACTAGCTGCCATGTATAGCCTATCATGTGCTAAAAAATGGCATTAAACTCAACAACAACAGTATTTCGAGTATTGTTTATTTGGTGATGAATCAATATTTGTGTCTATTTAAAATAAAGTTTACGAAAATTCATTGATTAATTTTTGCCTTTTGCCTGTCAAGGCATGCCAAGATAAAAATTATTTGACTTATTTTATAAAGATGAGTTGAAATGGAAACTCTTCTGGATCATCTGTAAATTGGAACTGTGGAAAGAAAATGTGGATTGTATTATCTCAGATAATAATTGGTTAGTTTTCTGCATAGTTTTCAATTAATTTTCCTTTTTTGATTTAAGTTAAGTTTGGCCAGTTTTCTCCATGAGTGATTTCACTACACAATTTTCAGTTAAGCTTCTTCATTGAGATGAAACAGATTCACTTATTGTCATCAACCTTTGTCAAGACCAATAATAAACTTCACAACACTAATTTATTTACATTAAAAAGAAAAATCAGAACAAATTACCTTAAATTTAAAAAAAAACAAAACAACCAACTTCTAACTGGCAATATGTGCAGACATGTTAAACTATATAGTTACATAAATGCATTTTTAGAGTTCTCTCCCTTTGATGGTAACATCTTATGGTATCACGGTATCAATTGTTTTTCCAAAGACCTCAATGCTAATGTTATGTGAAATAAATATACTTTCTATCCTACCTCAGCATGCATGTCACACACTGTCATAGAGAACAATGTTAGATTTGTCAATTTGACAAAGGTAGAACCAGGTACTCCATTGCATTTAAGAGAGATAACTCTGCTGGAACTAGATGGGGTAAGAGTTACCTTGTCACACCAGCAACATTTTCAGTCATGTATACCATGTTTTAAAGAAATAATAAAAAATACAAACTATCATCTAGATATGAATTAACATAATCTCACAATTTTCCAAGAGGCTTACAGAAAGTTCAACTCTTACATAATGCATCAATCACAGCTAGTTTTGTCCTTTATTTCTGAATACAATGTTCCCTACACCTTAATCTCTGCCCACCAGGGGCTGTACAATTTGTACCATTATATCTTATTACAGAAAGCATATACTAGTGTTGTTCTGATTATCGTTTATAATCGATTATCACTTGGTTGAGCGAACCAATAAGATAACTGATTGTGAAACTCCATTATCGATTGTGTATAAAGGGAGGCTACTTCTTTTTAGTTGCATACACATCACTGTGGTTAGTAGAAATCTGGTATAAATGGTAAGCTAAATAGGGCTTCCAGTCCATTAAGTTGATCTGAATTGTTTGTTCCGTTCACAACTTCAAATATAAACCATACCATATTCAGTAGGTCCAATTAGGAACATACAGTCATCATTACATAATTAAACTGCTAAATGGTTGAGCTAATAAATTTAAACACATTTTGATGATTTATTTCAGTTAAATATAAAATCCTTTCTAATATTTGTAAATAATGACAAACATAAAAACCATGTCCTTCTTTACTTTAAATTATAGACACATCAGATACGAATGAAAGGATTTTGGGGGATTGTAACAATATTTCATCAGCCATAAAAAGTTGCTTTAAGTTAACAAAGTTGTAGAACTAAAATATCACAACACAATTTTAAAATAATATATTATTTTCATGAGGTTAAAGTATCCAAGTTATTAAAAGAGATTACTCCTGTACATTGATTAACATTCTGAACAAAGAAATAAACTGTACAATAAACTAAAATTAAAATGTGCTCCTGTACATTTATTAACATTTTGAACAAAGAAATAAACTGTACAATAAACTAAAATTAAAATGTACTCCTGTACATTTATTAACATTTTGAACAAAGAAATAAACTGTACAATAAACTAAAATTAAAATGTGCTCCTGTACATTTATTAACATTTTGAAGAAAGAAATAAACTGTACAATAAGCTAAAATTAAAATGTACTCCTGTACATTTATTAACATTTTGAACAAAGAAATAAACTACAATAAACTAAAATTAAAATGTACTCCTGTACATTTATTAACATTTTGAACAAAGATATAACTGTACAATAAACTAAAATTAAAATGTGCTCTTAGTATCTGATTATAATCAATTATCAGTTGTTTAAATTGAACCAATTATCGACTACGAAATTCTGACCGATTCCCTTCATTAATATATACAGTAACAAAGACCATTAACAAAGTCTTGGGGACATGGAAAAGTGGCATGTTGTATAAAGCTGCCATCAATAAGCTGGTAATTGTGGTCCATAAATACCATAATGTTATTACTAAACTGCCATTTCCAATGTTTCCCTTGTGTGTTAGAGACCCCATTAATTTTTAATTTGACCCCCAGTTCTGACATCAGAGTTTTTTCTTTACTCAGTCTGACTTCCAACTTTGACACCAAGGGGATATTTGACTCTCCACTCCTGTAGCCTTAAGGGAAGCACTGTGTTATTAGCCAGAGGGTGATTGCAGTTCAAGACACTAATGATATTCCATTGTCCCTTTTAAACTGACATGTGAATTTATTATCTTATTAGCTGTATATAAACTTATTTGTAGATCATATGAATTCCTTGGCTGCCATTGATAGTGGCATAGGGCAGTTGTTTACATAGAACAGGTTAGTTGCTGCAGTTAACTCCCTTGTCTTTTTAAAATTCTGTTTGGCTAGGCAAATGAATGTGAATTTCAGTTAGAAGTATAAGTAGCAAATCTGTTCATTTTGTGTGCATTTCTGCAAGGTATTGTGGATTAAACTGGTACAGTGTTATCCTTTTTTACTAGTTCACCAACATAACATTTAAAAATGTTGGAAAGAAGAATCTGATACTAGTAATACACATAATACATTGCAGAAAATACCCATAAATACTTTAAAAAATGGTTGATCTGTAAAGTAGTTTTCAGATCTACTGTCAACTGCAATAAATTATACTTCTGACCTGATGAATACGAATTCTGACCTGTAACAAATATTTTGAATTTTATATTTTTACGGTGCTGTTATGGAAAATACTGTGTATTTATTATAAGCCATTTATCGAGATAATTTTCACAAAGTGAGGGATGAGGTCATTATTGGAATTGGTCTCATTGTCAGATGTGTCCTTGTCATGTCAGTATCGGATCATTGAAAATTGGGTGTACCTCAAATATGGTTGCAGGCAGCGATAACATAACCTCTCTTGGAGAGCATATCACTTTTTATTTAATGTAGAATCCTTTTTCAAGTTCCTAGTAATTATCGTGATGTCTTTTGATGCAATCTTTTAGCACTAGGCAAGCCAGATTGGTTGACTGCTTTGGATACAGTTTCTCACTCTGACTGAATGGCTCTGTATGTCATTGCAGCTTGCAATTTTGAGGTCCACATGAGTTCGAGTCTTGGGCTTGGCCATTGTGGGTATGTGAGAAAGCATGCCGGTAGCTTCCCATGGGTCATTGATTCTTACTAGGGTTTTTCTGGGCTATTCCTTCACCAGTTATTCTGGTTGCCATGCATAGCCTATCTTGCACTGAGAAATGGTGTCAAACCCAAAACAACAATTAAGTTTTGTTTTTTATTTAATGAAGAAAGGAAATTCAAAAAATATTCTTTGCATAAATTGTAGATGATGCGATTGCTAGAATTGATAAAAGGATGCTTAATGTCTTTTTAAGATGGAAATGATTTTTGCAGGTGGTCTACATGCATTGTTCCAACTTTATGTTCTTAAACTAAGTTACATAAAAAGCAATCCCAGCAAGTTTAGTAAATGTGAACATAATTTAGTTCTTTGAACAGAAAGTGAAAATGTAAGAGCAACTTACAGTATTGTGGATTGAATTCAAAATAATCCTAAAAGTTCTATCATAAGTCCAAAAGTATAGAGGTTTCAGAGTTAAATTCCAGTATTAAATGTACTGATATGCCAGTTGTTTTGTATGAGCTGTACCAAAGGTCTTGATGTATAACATTGATATAATCCAGAATGTCCTTGAAAGAATTCACAATAATCCCAAAATAGTGATTTAGTAAAAAATGTCATTGAGCACTCTGTAATTCTAATCAAATAATTTTAAATAAATGATTCCTCAAAAATTATTATCTGAACCCAGCAGTAAATAATTTTATTGACTGAACATAAAGAAGGAAAGACATAATTCTTTTTATCATTACATTCTTTAAAAATAAAAGAATAAGGTGATCAAGATAAGGGTCATAATCTTGCTTCTAGAACATACTATGGTCAAAAGGCCATGTCAGCATGTTTACAGATACATTCCACAAATATGGACAAAAGTTAGATATACATTTGTTTACAAATGACAGCTAAAACTACAACCTAAAATCATGGATAAAAGTTGAGCAGACAATATAGATATACATAACAGTATGCAAACAATATCGCTCTTACATATTATTATTCTGGGCTAAAACAGTATGATAAATATGTCATTCACATTTAAGACACTGTAGACAGCTGATGGGTTTTGAAATCAATTTTTATGTGTAACTGATTTTAATGAAGTGACTGAACATCGCATAGGAAGCAGTTTCTATTTAAATGATGTTTGCATCGTGGGTCTCAAGACACTGATACAAGAAATATTGGACAATTTTTTAAAATACTTATTTACTAAATGAGTAAATTTTTGAATGTTTGCAAACATTTTTGTTGACCAATGGGTCAAAAATGGGGTTGGGTTTTTTTTGGGAAACCTGCTATCTTTTTTCAAGTTTGTCAAAGTTGGGATTAAGCTTGCATTTCAGCATGTGCTAAAATTATAAACATATGACATACATAAATTCCAGTTATCTTCAACACAAACTTGCCGTGCTCTTCTCAGGTGTCATTATACCATTAGGCATTGTTAGACATAACTTTTAGATTATCAGGATTTCATCTCATCCTTTTCAGTTCCAGTCATAATACGTAGCACACTTGTGAAATCTTGAAAGTCCTTAAGTCTTAAAAGCAAACTTTAGCACCATAATCTGGCATGTCTTCGAGCATAGCCATCAGGAAATGTGATTTTGTTTCAGAGAAGCCAGTTTTAATTTTGGGTTTGAATTATAGTTACGATGTGTTTATTATGATTCCACATTGTTAGCATCAACTTTGTGTTTGCATTATAGTTACCATGTGTGGGTATCACTCCACATCGTTAACATCCACTCTTGCAAATCTTCCAATTTTCTTCCATGGCTGGAGTTTGACCAGTGCAGTAGTCACAATTATAAGGGAGATGACTCCTACACTTATTCCAACAATCAAGCCAATATTTGTAGAACTTGAATCATGTGCCTCAGTAGAGGAGCTGTTTGTCTCAGATTTTGCTGGTGTAGGTGAAATGGTAAAATTAGAAGCAAGAATAGTTGTTGGCCTGGGTGTTGTCTGATTTTGTGGAGTAGACATTTTACCATGGGTGTTTTCCTGGCCCATTCCTGATATTATCTGGCCCATCCCTATTGTCATTTGGCTTTGTCCTAATGTTGCCTGAATTTTTTCTTTTGGTGTCTGTGTCATACCAGCACTAGATATCATTATTTTCTGTGTTAAAATGGATTGCAGTGTAGTTGTTGGAACACAGTCTGAGGATAAATTTGTTGCTATGGAAATCATTGTTTTCCCATTATATAGGACTGGTTCAGCACAGACTGGATCAGAATGGTTTGATTGGTTAATTTTGATAAATTCAACCAACCAGAGTAAAGAGCAATCACAAGTCCAGGTATTATTATCCAATAGAATGGTATTTATTTTCAACAAATTTCTTTCCATTTCCTTTTGGAGAGATTTGAGATGGTTATATCTTAGGTCCAATTCAGAAATTGTGCAGTCACTAAAAGCTGTATGCTGTATGAATTCTATCAAATTAAAACTTATATTTAGCTTTTGTGCATGTATTTTATCCAGTGAACCTCGAGAAATGTTATGGATCTGATTTTCTGCAAGATTAACTTCAATGTGAACATTTTGAAGGTGCTGTAGAAATCCTGTTGGAATTTCTGTGAACTTATTTGATGACAAAGATATCAGACGTACACTTGGCTCAATGATTGTAGTTGGGTCAAGAATTTGCAGCAAGTTTCCATTCAACTCAATTCGAAGAAGCTTTGTCAAGCCTTTGAATAACTCAGATTGAATATTTGTTAAAGTATTATTTGACAGATTGATTGCCTGAAGTGATGGTATTGCTTGAAATGTATCACTGTCAATTGTCGAAATTCTGTTTGACTCGAGATCAAGTTGAGATAATCTTATCAAGTTCCTGAAGGTGGAATTATTAATCCTGGTCAGTTTGTTGAATCCCAGATACAAATGTGTCAAGCTGCGTAAATCTGAAAATAACCCTGCACTTGAGTCCAGCGATGAAAGTGCATTCTTGCTGAGGTTTAAAGTCTTTAATGATATTAGATCATGAAAAATATTCACCGGCAGGTTTGAAATTAAGTTATCACTTAAATCGAGAACTATCAGATTTGTACAATTGTTGAAGCTTCCACTTGCAAGCAGTCGAATTTTGTATCTCCGTATAGACAGGATCCGAAGTTGTGTTTTGGCTGCAAGAATGAAAGACTGGAATCTCCCAAAAGGTAAAGTAGATGCTTGAACCGCATCAGATGTCCAGAGTTCCATAAGAGAATTTGGAAGTGTTTGAATTTGAACATCTTGACAAACAGCTTTTGTTACTTGGCCATTTGTGTCAAAGTCACAATCTTTACATTTATCTGGGCATGGGTCTCCATAAAATATTGGCAGAGTCACGAGGATGAAAAATACAGAATAATTTATTTTGCAAGAATTCATCATGGTGCATTCAATTTATGGCGTCCTTCTTGGCTGAAAACTGTGGCTGATAAATACATGTGGTAACACAACTGTTCCTCAGTATCAAATGCCAATTAAATGTAAAATTTTTGAGAATTTTTCTCAGATGTCTTGTTGAAATTTACAAAGATGGTGGCAATGAACAGATTACTGTCACTTTATATCCCAACGAAATGCTGTGAATGTGGTAACTGTTCGTTCTGAAATCTTTTCGGTCCGCACTAGTCACCTCTATAACATAAGGATAGATTATGTAATGCATTTTTTCTTGGCATTATCTCAAGGAGAGATACATAAAAATTCCAGTGGTATTATTTGATATGGTTTCCTTTTACATTGCTTCATTCAAATAGTCACATGCGATTGATACACAAGAAAAAAATGCCCTTTCTTGAAGGAATCCTGCATCATTATACTGATTCAGGCTTAATGGTATGTAGTGATCATGATATATCTTTAACCGTTTTTAATATAGATTGAGGTTTTCCTCTTATATCCATGGTTAATGAAAATGTCTCCCAGTTAGGGAGCTTTACATGGATTTAGTAAATCTTTATAAAGTAAATTATTACCTATGATCACACTGTCATAAATTCTGATGCAGGTGTTGCTAACATAAACATGGATAAAATCTACTTAACAGTTGGAACAAGAACTGGATTGGGAAAGAATATTTTTATTCACATTGTTTTCTTTAGGAATATTTATTTCAGTTCACAGCAATATAAACACGTCATTGAAATGAGTTAGTATGTCCTGATCAGTTTTCAGTTATAGACAAGGTTTAAGATGTGGAAAACGCATGTAATAAAATTGCACATTTCCAGACTTTCTGTATACATGAGATAAGAAGAAAAGTACCCATAACTTTAAATTTCACACTAAAAGCAGCATATATATATATATATATATATATATATATATATATATATATATATATATATATATATATATATATATATATATTTCAGATCACTTGGTGAAGTACTATTAATTATGACAGTAAATTTTGGGACAATGGATTGTGAGTAAGATGGTTGTGAAAATGCTGGCAGATTATAGTATTAGTATAATTGAAGCGAAAGATTGTTGAATAATATTTATCCGGTGTTCGTATATAAGGATAGCAGGGAATTCTGTACATGATGGTGTTAGGGCATCAGTGTTTTTGGACATTAATAAGGAATTTGGTCATGCTGGCATTAAGACATCAGTGTTTTTTGGACAATAATAAGGAATTCTATACATCTTGGTTGTAGGAATTTTTTTCATGATGGTATTAAAGGCCTTATTATTATCGGACTTGATAAATTCTGTATATGATGGTACTTAGGCATCAGTGTTTTTGGACATTAATAAGAAATTTGGTCATGATGGCATTAAGGATCAGTGTTTTTGGACATTAATAAGGAATTAAGTCATGATGGCATTAAGGCATCAGTCTTTTTGGACATTAATAAAGAATTAGGTCATGATGGCATTAAGGCATCAGTGTTTTTGGACATTAATAAGGAATTAGGTCATGATTGCATTAAGGCATCAGTGTTTTTGGACATTAATAAGGAATTAGGTCATGATGGCATTAAGGCATCAGTGTTTTTTGGACATTAATAAGGAATTCTGTACATCTTTTTTTAGGGCATCAGTGTTTGTGGACATAAATAAGGAATATTGGTCATGATTGTAGTAGGTCATCATTGTTGTTGGACCTAAATAAGGAATTTTGTACATGATGGAACTAGGGCATCAGTGTTATTGGACATTAATAAGGACTTGTGTACATGATGGTATTAGGGCATCATTGTTATTGGACAGAAAAAAGGAATTGTGTACATGATGGAACTTGGGCATCAGTGTTATTGGACATTAGTGAGGAATTTTGTACATGATGGTATTGCAGCATCAGTGTTGTTGGACCTAAATAAGGGATTTTGTACATGATTGTATTTGGGCATTAGTGTTTGTGGACATTGAGCCACAGTCCTTACATTTATCAGGAATTTGGTCTCTGTAAAAGATGGGTGAGGATTAAATATAAAATTGTTTTGAAAGAAATCATGGTGCATTTCAGTTCTCATCTTTCTAGACTGAATACAGTGATTGGTAATTACATGTGGTAAGACAACCGTTTTTCATTATCAGATGCCAAGTATATATATGGTGAAATTTTATCAGATGACATGTGTTTCTTTTACTAAGATGTTTGCACTGTACAGGTTACTGTCATTTTATAACTGTTTGCATTGGAGATTTGAAGTCTTTTATATCCATTCTATCAGCATGTTAAAGTCAGTGAAACATTTCATTCGTCATTGTTTCTAGGGTGTTAAATAATAATTACATTGATATGACTTGCTGTATTTCATATATGACTTGCTGTATTTCGTATATGACTTGCTGTATTTCATATGTGACTTGCTGTATTTCATATATGACTTGCTGTTATGACTTGCTGTATTTCATATATGACTTGCTGTATTTCATATATGACTTGCTGTATTTCATATATGACTTGCTGTATTTCATATATATGACTTGTTGTATTTCATGTATAACTTGCTGTTATGACTTGCTGTATTTCATATATGACTTGCTGTATTTCATGACTTGATGTATTTCTTATATGACTTGCTGTATTTCATATATGACTTGCTGTATTTCATATGACTTTTGTATTGCATATATGACTTGCTGTATTTCATATGACTTGTTGTATTTCATATATGACTTGCTGTATTTCATATATGACTTGCTGTATTTCAGAGGTTTTTCTTTCTTTTTCATTGCATCATTTAAATTGTAACATGTCCATGTGTCATATAATTGATACATAGAAAAAAACAGGTTCTTATGTGAAGAAAGCCTGCAAGGAAATAATATTTAATTTCTGCAATTAAAATCTTGTAGTCAGCATATATTTTTTTTTAAAAAAATGGTATACTACAGGTCATGCTGGTAAAGTTACATAAATGTCATGCTGTTTCCATACATTTTTAACTTTGTTAACATGGATACTGCAGGTCTTGCTAATAAAGTTAGTCTTTTAATTTAGTAGGATGGTAAATTATGGAGAGTAAATCTCAAGAAAAATAGATTTTAAAATTTTGACACATTATGGCAATGGTGTGATTTAAATGAAAGATTGTAGAATATAATTTCTCCAGTGTTTACATTTAAAGATTAAATTTATCAGAATACCAGATAATTTTGTATGTGAGGTATTAAGGTATCATGGTTATATTATCGGACATTAAGTTTGACTTTAGTACACACCATGTATGACATGTTGAACTAAAAAGTACAGTAGCATTAATTTTGCTGGACCTTGCCAGTGTCAGGTTGTCACATTGTTGAGCAATTTATTCTCTAGAAAGCAAAGAAAGATCAAGATACTGAGGGTAAAGTAGAGAAGTTTCCAGATATGGGAGCTAAAGGTTTTTAAAATTGTTAATGAGAAGATTACAATGCAGAAGTGATTGTGGAATGTTATTGATGGCCATGTTAATTGATTGCTGTTAAAAGGTCTGACATGTGACACTGCTGATCCAAGTGATCGTAGAATGATTTTGAAGTCCATGTTAATTTATTACATGTAATAGTACTACTGGTCCAAGTAATCGTGGAATGATTTTGAAGTCCATGTTAATTTATTACATGTAATAGTACCTACTGATCCAAGTGATCGTATAATGATTTTGAAGTCCATGTTAATTTATTACATGTAATAGTACCTACTGGTCCAAGTGATCGTGGAATGATTTTGAAGTCCATGTTAATTTATTACATGTAATAGTACCTGCTGATCCAAGTGATCGTAGAATGATTTTGAAGTCCCAGGTAATGTATTTAATGTAACAGTACCTACTGATCCAAGTGATCGTAGAATGATTTTGAAGTCCATGTTAATGTATTACACGTAATAGTACTTACTGAACCATGTGATCGTAGAAAGATTTTTAAGTCCAAGTTAATGTATTACATGTAATAGTACCTACTGATCCATGAGATTGTAGAATGATTTTGAAGTCCATGTTAATGTATTACATGTAACAGTACCTACTGATCCAAGTGATCATAGAATGATTTTGAAGTCCATGTTAATTTATTACTGTTAAAAGATCAAACATGAAAATACTGATCCAAGTGATCATAGAATGATTTTGAAGTCCATGTGAATTTATTACTGTTAAAAGATCAAACATGAAAATACTGATCCAAGTGATCGTAGAATGATTTTGAAGTCCATGTTAATTTATTATTGTTAAAAGATCAAACATGAAAATACTGATCCAAGTGATCATAGAATGATTTTGAAGTCCATGTTAATGTATTACATGTAACAGTACCTACTGATCCAAGTGATCATAGAATGATTTTGAAGTCCATGTTAATTTATTACTGTTAAAAGACCAAACATGAAAATGCTGATCCAAGTGATCATAGAATGATTTTGAAGTCCATGTGAATTTATTACTGTTAAAAGATCAAACATGAAAATACTGATCCAAGTGATCATAGAATGATTTTGAAGTCCATGTTAATTTATTATTGTTAAAAGATCAAACATGAAAATACTGATCCAAGTGATCGTAGAATGATTTTGAAGTCCATGTTAATTTATTACTGTTAAAAGGTCTAACATGTAAAGACTGTCCTTTGCATGCACGAATGCATTCATGATAGAATGTTATAATCACAAAGGCAAAAAGGGTGAATTTGTTTTTCATTTTGTCAAACAGTGAGCCGTTTCTGCAGAAGCATTAGTTTGTACAATTCTATATGATTCCTTATGTATCATATATTTTGACTTTGTACATCAGTACTAGAAAATTATCGCAAATGACCTAAAAATGGCTAGTTTGTACAGGAATTTTTACTTCTGCTGTTATCTGCAATGATTGATACTTTGACCTGATGTTAAATTTTGACTGTAACAAATTGACTTTGCACAGGCATACCCGTTCTTATAACTGGCATTGCATAACTTGTAAACCTTGCCTACGTCTTTGATGCTTTTTGGTTTTGTCTAATTTATCAGTAGATTAAAGAAAATTATCTCTTACCTCTGTCTGCGTTAGTTCGAGTCTCGGATTCGGCTAATGTGGATATGTGAGAAAGCTTGCCAGGAGATTCTCATGGGTCGGTGGTTCTTTCCAGGATTTTCCCAGGTTCTTCCACCACCATTAATCGTGTGCTGAAAAATGGTGTTAAACCCTACAACAACAACAACACCAAATAAAGTTATCAAATATTCTCCAAAGACGTGATAAATGATTCAATTAAATATAATTTTAGGACAGTTGGTGATGAGCTCATTCTCTGATTTAACCATTTTGTCTTATTTGACCTTTTCGTATCGGGGACAAATCATTAAAAATTAGATGCATTTGCAGGTAGTAATAGCAAAGTGAGAGATTTTTCAAGTTATGGTCAGGAAAATAGATTCAGACCCTGCGTTGTGCTTAGTAATAAAATCCATACCCATGCAATTAGCAGTCGTGGAGCTAGGAATGAACTTCGGTAGAGAATGTTTATTTCAGAGATGCAGCTAATATAAATTAATTGCTTTGTGGTATTTTAGCTGTATCACTAAGCCACTGGATATATTGGTTTTGGAAGAAGGAAACGGAGTGGGCATTTCTAATCTCAACTGGAATACTATTCCAGAGCAAAGTTACAGAGTATTGGAAACTTTTATAAAAATAATTCCTTATTTGGCCTGGGAATTTTATACAGTTTGGTAGACATGGATTGCAGGTGGGAAGTATTGCCAGGTAGCCTATACTGGAAAAGTGATTGTAAATATTCAGGAGCACTATTATTGGATGTCCTGTATATTAATTTGGCTTTTCAGTTTGAAATCTCAAGACAACTTTATAATAAGGAAATCAAATGTACAAATTTTGGGTGATCCTGTCCGATGAGACGAGTCAATTCATTAAGATAAAGTTGGTACTATACAAGTTCTTATCATTTTTAATGTCATTAAAACGCTGTGAATGTAGTAACTGTTTCTTTTGTAGGCCTCATGTTAAAGCTCTGTACTGGGTTTAAGTCACGTTTTCGACCATTGCATTGCATTTTGTTAATATTTTTTCTCTTCATTGTCATTAGGGGAGATAAGTCAGAATTCCAGTGGCATTACTAACTGTGTTTTGGATATGTTTCTTTTGTATTACACGAGTCGGATGAACTCATTTTAACACTTGTCATGCCGTTAATAGGGTTTTTAAAAAAATGGCTCTTGCATGAAAGAAGCCTTCACTCAAATAAATACTGATTAATTTCAGTAATGACAGTCTGAAAGGAAAGTTGCTGTGACATTGTATTGTTAGCCATTTTTTATTGTGGTTACAGGTCTTCCTAAAATATCCATGTTAATCTACACTTCTCCAAGTGAAGGAATTTCCCATGTCATTCAGGATTTAGTAAATCTTCAGAAAGTATTTTCTTACATAAGATTTCACTGCTATAAATTTTGATACAGACTTTGAGTGATGTAAACTTGGATAAAATGTGATTTATAACTGAAGCAACAGCTTGAATTGAAAGATTATTTTTATTGACATTTTCTGATTAAAATATTTCAATTCACAGACATACAAATAGTCATCTAAATGAGTTAACGTGAACTGATTAGTTTCAGCTATAGACATACGGATAGTTTAAGATTCAGAAAACAGACATTGTATAATTGCACATTTCCAGCCTATCTGTACACATAATTTAGAAAACAATTACCCAGAGATTAAAATTTCACATCAAAGCATCAAATAAATCTCTCTCTCTCTCTCTCTCTCTCTCTCTCTCTATATATATATATATATATATATATATATATATATATATATATATATATACACATATATCTATATATATATTTCAATTCACCTGGTAAGATCAGATACTCTTAATTTATTTGGACAGTAAAATTGTATCCACTGTAGATACAAAGCTTAATTGATCAGAAGAGCAGCAAAAATATATACAAATATTGCAATTAAAAAAAGCATGATTTTCTTGGACCCTAGCAATGTCAAGTTGACACATTGTTCAGCAGTGGATTATAAAGAAAGGAGAGCAGTTTGAAGATGTGAGAATTAAAGATCTTTGAATGTAATACTGGGGTAGTTTTTGAACTGACAATTCTACACAAATGTACAAATATCTGGTCTTAAAAAGAAGTAATTACAGTATTATGATTTTCAAATCTATATTAATTATCATGAAGAAGTAATTCTATCATTGTTTTCAAGTACATATTAACTGTCATGAAGAAGTGATTACAGTATTATGATTTTCAAGTCTATATTAATCAATTATCAATAAGAAGTAATTACAGTATTATGATTTTCAAGTCTATATTATTTCATTTTCATTAAGAAGTAATTACAGTGTTATGATTTTCAAGTCTTTATGAATTTATTGTCATTAAGGTGTAATTACAGTATTATGATTTTCAAGTCTATATTAATTCATTTTCATTAAGAAGTAATTACAGTGTTATGATTTTCAAGTCTTTATGAATTTATTGTCATTAAGAAGTAATTACAGTGTTATGATTTTCAAGTCTATGAATTTATTGTCATTAAGAAGTAATTAGTGTTATGATTTTCAAGTCTATATTAATTTATTTTCATTAAGAAGTAATTACAGTGTTATGATTTTCAAGTCTATATGAATTTATTGTCATTAAGAAGTAATTACAGTGTTATGATTTTCAAGTCTATATGAATTTATTGTCATTAAGACGTAATTACAGTATTATGATTTTCAAGTCTGTATGAATTTATTGTCATTAAGAAGTAATTAGTGTTATGATTTTCAAGTCTCTATTAATTTTTTGTCATTAAGAAGTAATTACAGTATTTTGATCTTCAAGTCCATATTAATTTGTTGCCATGAAGAAGTAATTCTATCATTGTTTTCAAGTCCATATTAACTGTACTGAAGAAGTGATTACAGTATTATGATTTTCAAGTTGAAATTAATTTATTGTCATGACAAAGTAATTACAGTCTTAACATTTTCAAGTCCATATTTCATTGTCATGAAGAATAATTTCAGTATTGATTTTCAGGTCGATATTAATTTATGGCTATTAAGAAGTAATTGTAGTATTATCATTTTCAAGTACTTGTTAATTGCTATTATGAGTGCAACATCACAAAAAGCTATGGACAACAAAGTAGTTCCATTTTTCATATTATACAAAAATACACCTACAGATAGATTACAGATAAAGGTACACAGTGTGTATTTTCCTTGATACCATATTGAAAAATAACTCAGTTTAGCAAAAGTAGTTTTTAGATGACATTGTACATGTATACACAAATTGACATTGTACATATGCACAAATTAACATTGTACATGTATGCACACATTGATGCTGTACATGTATACACAGAATTGATATTTACATATATGCAAGTTTTCTACATTATTGTTCACATAAAAATAACAATCACATGACTTTAAAAATGCTGGCCAATTTACATATATACTTACATACAAGTTGGATCCAACTGCTGACTGCAGTGACCCAGAAATGCCATTGAATGATATGCCAGCAGGTCTGGGTCTGTGCAGTTTCTTAGGAGTAATCAATAGAACAAACAACATAGACATTGATACGTTGGTAAAGATCAGGGCTTTTGTTGTTTGCAGTTTGACCCAACTTGAATGCATGTATAACGGTTTATAATTCTTTTTCTTCTCTGAAATTTCTCTGTAGATCAAAAGAAGCTCCTGTTATTACACAAAAATTCGCATGTTTTATGTTACGGTAGGAAACCTTGAAAATGAACTGCATGAAAATCATGCAGTTGATTCACCATGAGCGTAATGAGACTGGTAATAGTAATTAATATTAACAAATCTCAGTCGGATCATGCAGATGCTTGACTTAAAGATAACTGCCACAATCAAGCACTTACTAAGTAATTTTTGGGAATTAACCTGTGAGATGCTGTTATTGATCATCAAGTTATTGGCAGTGTTTTTTGTCATACAGTTACAAACATGCAATTTTCAGTATTCAGTGGTAACGTCTCTCTTGTAACATGTAGTTATAATACATGTGACATAGGGTCTGATACATGTGACATAGGGTCATTGCTACTGCTGTGCTGATTTGAAGATAAGGGACTGTCAGTTTGAGTTTTACTCATTGATAGGTGTTTATCTTATTAATTGCAAGATACTAAAAGGGGTCTGTTCATGATAATGGTCTCTTAGAAAAAGTGCCTCCTACCACCCCGAATCTTCCTTTCATGAAAATGCCAGAGGTGTCATGCCTTACCCCACCTTTTTTAAATTAGAGAAAGCACTGACTAGCTTTTCTTTAAAGTGTTATGTATTAACACTGTTCTTTCATTTCTGAAATTTTTATTTCTGAAATTTTTATTTTTATGATATCTGGATATTTTTTACAAGCATACATTTCCTACTTCATCACATCATCTTCATATGTACCCCAAAATATTGAAACCTTGAAAGCATTAGAATTTAACAAATCAATCTGACATTTCATTTATCAGTTCTTCTTGTGGAACATAATCATAGGGAATGACTTTTTGCCAGAGAGAACTCATGTTAAATTGTGGCTTTGCATTACAGTCACCATGTGTTGAATATGATTCCACATATTGAACACCCACTTTTGCTGATTTTCCAAGTTTCTTCCATGGCTTGAGTTTAACAAGTGCGGCAATTAGAACTAAAAGGGAGACAACTCCCACACATATTCCTACAGTTACACCAACAGTTGTAGAACTTGAATCATCTTCTGCTGTGGAAGAACTGTGTATACTAGATTTTGCTTGTGTTGTTATAGTAGTCATGTTACTATGGGTATTTTCATGGCCCTTTTCTGTTGTTATGTGGCCCATTCCTGTTGTTATCTGACTCTTTCCTGTTGTTATTTTGCTTGATCCTATTGTTGTTGTTTGACTCGTACCAGCACTGGTTGGGACTGTTATTTTCTCTGTTGATGTGGATTGCTGAGTACCTGTAACAGTAATGATGCCACCATGAGTACTTTCAACAACATTTGCTGTTGTTATCAGGTCCTTTTCTGTTGTTGCTGTTGTCTGACTTGTATCAGTGCTAGCTATGAATGTTGTTCTCTGTGTTGAAGTTGATTGCTGGGTAGTTGTTGGAGCACAGTCTGAGGATAAATTTGTTGCTATGGAAATCATAGTTTTCCCATTATATTGTACTGGTTCAGCACAGACTGGATCAGAATGGTTTGATTGGTTAATTTTGATAAATTCAACCAACCAGACTAAAGAGCAATCACAAACCCAGGTATTATTGTCCAATAGAATGGTATTTATTTTCAATAAATTTCCTTCCATTTCCTTTTGGAGAGATTTGAGATTGTTATATCTTAGGTCTAATTCAGAAATTGTGCAGTCACTAAAAGCTGTATGCTGTATGAATTCTATCAAATTGAAACTTATATTTAGCTTTTGTACATGTAATTTATCCAGTGAACCTCGAGAAATGTTATGGATTAGATTTTCTGCAAGATTAACTTCAGTGTGAACATTTTGAAGGTGCTGTAGAAATCCTGTTGGAATTTCCGTGAACTTATTTGATGACAAAGATATTAGACGTACACTTGGCTCAATGATTGTAGTTGGGTCAAGAATTTGCAGCAAGTTTCCATTCAACTCAATTCGAAGAAGCTTTGTCAAGCCTTTGAATAATTCAGATTGAATATTTGTTAAAGTATTATTTGACAGATTGATTGTCTGAAGAGAAGGTATTGCTTGAAATGTGTCACTGTCAATTGTCGAAATTCTGTTTGACTCGAGATCAAGTTGAGATAATCCTGTCAAGTTCCTGAAGGTGGAATTATTAATCCTGGTCAGTTTGTTGAATCCCAGATACAGATGTGTCAAGCTGTGTAAATCTGAAAATAATCCTGCGCTTGAGTCCAGCGATGTAAGTGCATTCCTGCTGAGGTTTAAAGTCTTTAATGATATTAGACCATGAAAAATATTCACCGGCAGGTTTGAAATTAAGTTATCACTTAAATCGAGAACTATCAGATTTGTACAATTGTTGAAGCTTCCACTTACAAGCTGTCGAATTTTGTATCTCCGTATAGATAGTATCCGAAGTTGTGTTTTGGCTCCAAGAATAAAGGACTGGAATCTCCCAAAAGGTAAAGTAGAGGTTTGAACCGCATCAGTTGTCCAGAGTTCCGTAAGAGAATTTGGAAGTGTTTGGATTTGAACATCTTCACAAACAGCTTTTGTTACTTGGCCATTTGTGTCAGAGTCACAATCTTTACATTTATTTGGGCATGGGTCTCCATAAAATATTGGCAGAGTCATAAGAATGAAAAATACAGAATACACGTAATTTATTTTGCAAGAATTCATCATGGTGCATTCAATTCTGATGTCCTTTTTTTAATAAAGTGGTTGATAATTACAAATGTAACACAACTGTTTCCCAGTATCAAATGCCAAAAATATGTAACAAAGTTTTGAGATTTTATCAGATGTAAGTTTATTAGGATGCTGGCGCTGTTGTACTTTAGATTCTGATTAAAGGCTCTGAATTCAGTAACTGGTCTTTCTGGCAAATATAAGTCTTTACTTTGTATTGGATCAAAGTTATCTGTTTAATATCGTGGATTCAGTAGTGGTCTATTTTTTTCTCTGTTGTCAATTTGTTTTTCTCTCTATTTGAGGGATAAGCTAGAATTTCAGTATTATATGCTGTATGTTGGATTTTTTCATTTGTATTACTTCATACAAATGGTCATGCTTCAACTCTTGTCATGTTATAGATAGAAAAAATGAAGGCTGTCGAATCAAATAAACCTGAACCTTATACTTAAAGCTGATTAATGTCAGTAGAAGCTGTAATGGTAAGAGTCACCATAGATCCATCATCTATACATGTCTTCCTCATATATCCATGGATAATCCACCTATCATCCTTGAAGTAAATCTACGCGCCATTCTGGAATTAGTAAATCTTGGAAAGTATATTCTTAAAGAAGATCTCACCATTTTTCATTTCGATGGTTGTATCATTGGTTGTGCCATTGGTTGTATCATTGGTTGTACCATTGGTTGTATCAAGATAAGATCCAGTTATAAGATGGTATCTTTCAGAGTATAATGCACAGGTCACTCGGAAGATTTCACAAAAAAACTGATGATAATTGTTTTGGATAGTTTTGTTTTTTCATTGATTTTAAAACTTACGTCATTGAATAGCTCTTATTTAGGTTGTCCCAAATAAAAATCTCTTTTTCCTTGTTTGGTCTGAATGAAGGATTTTTGAGTCTTGTTGCACAGTATTTTTTAAATCCTCGCAAACTGTTGAATATCAACTACAAAGTCAGTTTGATATTGTCACATATACGCAGATATTTGTTTCTTCACCAGAAATAATAACTATCATGAATCGGTCTTTAAACTCACTTCACTAAAATCCTTATGCAAAGCTTTTTAAACAATAACGGTTTTAAGTTTTGCGTTTGATGTTTTTCGTATGGATTCATATGCCTTTGTAACTTTTAAGTGCAGATTTAATTTATCTGCTGTAAACAGTCACATTCATGTCAGATTGATATTTTAACTTTTATGAACGACGTAATTCCGTGTCCACGTTTCCCCTATCAACAGGGGCATGGTATTATTTACTGTAATCTCAGAAGGGAAACTGGTCTTGAGTAATTTGAATCAGGTATGAAAAGATAGGCATTATTTGTATGTATCTGTGTTCACCTGTTTACAGACACCATATATATTTACTTATAAGTCAAGTCCAACTGCAAAAAAGATAGACCCTAATCTTTCATCATGTAATGTGCTGGCTGATCAAGATCTATGTTGTCTGCTCCACTGATTACTCTTAACAGTCTGTATAGACCCAGCTCTGCTGCAGCCTTATGTGAGAGCAGGTCTGGGTCTGTGCAGTATGCAATTGGTCTCGACTTATAAGCGAGTATAGGTGGTAAACTGTTATCAGTTAGATTCTGGTGTTTTTGATTTTAAAGCTTCATAAAAGACCTACAATCAAAAGTCACTTTTAAAATCCTTTGATAAATATGGATGCTTTCTTTTGTAAAGTCATATCAACAGCCTTGGTAGAAGTTATAAATGATTTATCTAAATGCATGAACTGAATGGCACAAGACCAGGTAACTGTGGTACGACAGAATAATTTAAACAGTAGAATAACGTCAGTCATTCATCACTGGATTGGAATTATGCAATTCCGTGATAGTGAAATGTATATTGAAATTAGAAACAAGGTAGACTGAGACACTGATTTGAGGTGTGGTTTGTTGAAATTATATTTTCAACACTAATACAGTACTGTTATTTTAATGCTGTCAGTGAGAGCCATGGACTGTACTACATCATTGAAAGTACGTTAGAAGGAAGTACATTGAACCTATCCGTTTACTGCTAAATAATATAAGTCAGTCATTGATTCACCTTATAATAAAGGTCCCTATAGTGAGGAAGTGTTTTGTATGCAAAATTGACTTGTAACTCAAATTTTTCATTTCACAATTTAGAGGACAAATTTCTGAGAACAAATGTAAGATATTGTTTACCCTAGGAGCATTGAATTTCAATCGGTTTATAAAATACAAAATCGTGTGCACATTTTTTTAAAGGCCCCATTGCAAATGTCGTAGCAGCATATGTTATACTGTATATAGTCGATTATAAATCCAACTGTTATCAACATAGATTTCATTGCTTTCCAGTAATGCTCCAGTATATAAGTGTCCATGTTATTTTATGATTACTCCTAATAAACTCCTAACAAACTGCACAGACCCAGCTATGCCAGCACATTGTGTAACGACAGATTTGGGTGTATTCATTGTGCAGCTGAAGGCCAGTGATAAGTGAGTATACATGGTAGCAGTAACCCATATTCATCTTTTATGCCATCCATATACACATCTGGTCGAGTTTTGTTTTTGGTCCATTTCTCAGGGATTGTGCTTTTGGATGTATTACATCAAAAACCTTCAAGACATGGCTGACAGTCAATTCTAATATATTAGTTTATTTCTGTTTAATTTAATTTGCTTGCATTTCATATATATATATATATATATATATATATATATATATATATATATATATATATATATATATATATATATGTATATATGTATATGTACATCTTTCCCAATAACTCGCTCAAAACAGGATCCAAAAGATGGACTGCACTGTAAGCAAGGGTTATTGAGGGACCTTGATATCAGTATGAATGATGCCTTCCTTGCTGGACTTAAAGAAAACTGCTGGGGGGAGTGAACTGGTCTGTTTAATGGCTGAATACTCGTTTTAAAATCACGTTGGGAAAAATTGTTAATAAACCTGTTTTCTAATGAAGTTATTCAAATTTTAAAAAAATTTGATGTTTATTTTCATGAAGGCCAACCGCTGAGAGACTGGTTTCAACAGCCTTTATGCGTACATGAAAACAGTCTGCATTACATCACTGCTTTATGCTGTTGTAGATTAGTCTGGTGCCCTGATCCTTTTTCTCCTTGCTTTGCTCTCTACTCTTGTTGAATGCAAATCAAGGAGCAAACTAAGTAGGAAAACAGACAAGTTATTAATTCAAATTCACAATCAAACAAGATTAATTTTATTTAGTTAAATAGAACATTTAGAGCATGAAACAGCCATCATCGTCAAAAGTCATTTTTTAAAAATTGTTATATAATAAATATTGATGCTATGATTTCATTGCAAGTACTTGTGAAACTTCTTCTTGTCCATGAAGAAACCTCGAACTGAGGAACTGCAAATTAACTACAATCTCTGAAAGTAGCTTTAATATAACATTTCTGTGAAATAGAATTTTACGTCAAGTATTCATTTCGCTTGGTTGTCTAGCTATCATTGATCACATTCGTGAATGAATATGCTAACTGAATGTAGTTAAAGTATATTATGCTCTCAAAAAATTGTGTTTGATTGATTGTTTGAAATGAGTTGACCTGACACTAGACCGAAAAATATCATTTTAAGGCTTCCTCACTTAAAACATGTGACTTTTATGGCTTTCTGCAGAGCATTATAAAAAGGAGTTCTACATTATCAGGAAAAGATTTTTGACTAACTCAGTTTGGAAATAATGAAACTTCATTTCAGTTCAGTTTGCTAAAGAACATGTGAGTCAACGGATGTAGTTATAAAAACAATAGCCATCACATAAAATGGTTCTGCTTGAACTCTTTCTATGCTGTCATGAAGAGATGTGTCCGTTGATTTCCTGGTGGAGATTTTGTGTGTCCAGTCCGATTTGCCATGATTGGTTGCAGTTCAAGCACCCCGGTACTTTTGTAGGATCTTTTCATTGTTCTCTCGTCAGTGTCAGACTCAACATCTGGAACTGTAGACACCACAGAAATTTGTCTACTGTACACAGATGCATAGAGCTTGGACATGTCAGGTTCTGTGGAATGTTGAGGATTTTTGACTCTTTTGTGAAGAAGATAAAAAAGAAGGTTGAGAATAATAAGGGTAAGGAGGATGGAGCCAATGACGATGGCGATTTTTGCTTCATGTTCGTTAATTGTGTAGTTGAGTTGGTGATACGTCAAGTTGATGTTACTGGTCATTTCTTGTAGATCCTTTACCTCCTCAGATAGTTCACTTACTACTGGGGCTCGTCTTGGTCTATTAATTGGAAGTCATGATAAAGAAATTTTGATGTAATGGAATTCATGAAATGAAAAAACAAATTTAATTAAATTAAAAAAATATTGAAGTGTCATAATGACAAAAGTTAATTAAATTGTGAAAGATTTAAAAATTATGGTTTTAATAATGCTTAAAATCACAAAATCATTACAACCGGCTTTGTATTCAGAATGTACATGTGATGGAAATATATAAATTTTACTAAAGGAAATGTTTACTACAATGAATATTGTTACCTGCTACATCCATTTGCATTCATTAAAACTTAGAAGCATAATGCATAAATATATAGAATACATAAATAAAGCACAAAACTGTAGCATAATCAGTCGTTACTAAAACTGTCAAAAAAATATGGAAACATCTACCGGTATCTGTCAGTCCATAAATTATATTATGAATCCTGTATTAGATCACGGTCAAATTCCTTTTAAAATTTGTATAGCACTATTAATTTGTACTTTTCCTGATGCAATATGTTCTTCAGATTAACAAAATCTATCTCCTTTAACATTTATCAGTCATATAACATGCATGAGTCACATTGACAAAAGCCTGTTTCACTTAATACATTTTTTAAATAAATATAGACTGGTCTGCTACCTAATTTTATATCCAGCTATAATAAATCTGTGACGCATGGTTTCAAATTCAAGAAACCTGTCAGTTTTCTTGGAAATGTGTCATGTACAGTTACTATAAATAGAAAATAATGAAACTTCGACATACATGGCCAAATAGTCACATACGTTGAAAATGTAAGGTCAGTAGATTGAGGTCTATGAAGGATAAATGCTCAGCGGCCAATTGACAAGTAGCATGAACCTCAAAGTTTACTCATTATTCTCTGTCTCTCTCATTCCTGACATTGCCAGATATAATATTTGATCTGAACTTGGAAAGTTTATTTTTTTATATACATGAATTAAATGGGTACTGTGTGGTTAATTTTATTACCCTGGTAATTATGAAGGGGTGAGTACTTGAGTACCTGGGAACCCGTTGATAGCTTTAGTTGATCATGTGACCCCAGTCCAGAGGTCATTCCTCTGATAAAGGCCTTATGAAAAGGTTGAAAGGTAATGAGTCATAGACTATTATACTAGAGAAAGGTATCTGTTCTTAGTTTCAGTTACAGAAAATATGTTATTACTAAGCAACTATTTGATTTAGAGAGGGAAGATGGGTCCCCTGCTTGAAAATACTTGAGTGTTCTGAGCCATAGACAAAGAGAACTAATTCAGTCCATTGTATTAGTTTAAGAAAGAAAACATTATCTTGGGCTAAAAGAAAAAAGATACCTGCAAAGAAAATCCCAGTTGCCCCATCCCATCCAAAACTGAAATGGATGGTCCCTAATTGGAAAAATGATACCAGATAGAGAGAACTGGATCTAATTTATTTTCCAGAAAGAACTTTTTGCATGGCACAGATTATTTCATTTCAGAGGTCAGAGGTCACTCTAAAAAAACCCACCAAATTAAGCAAACACTGTGCATGAACCTATTTGATTTCAACTTACTATAGACATAAACAATTGTAGAACGTACGTAAGATCTGCTTTATTTACACATGTAACTGTCAAAATTCCCTCTGAATGGAGACCATTTACTTTTAGTGACCTCTGACCTTTGGAGCTCTTTAATGTGTAAAAAATCAGTATTGTGTCATGTGACAGTTCATCAATTGTCAAAAGTTAATAACAGTTTCTAATAGTAGAATAGAGTACATTTAAAAAAGGACAGAAATAATGATGATATATTTTTGAGTAAATTATTTTCTTTTTCTTTAAGAAAATATTGGATTAGAAAGTCCTAAAGCAAATTAAAAAAAACCCAAACAATCCCCACCGCATCCCATAAAAAAAAAAAAAACCAACCCCCAAGGAATGTTGATAATCACAGAGTGAATATGGATTTGTTGCCAATAAGGTGTAGGAGTTTCTTTTGTAATTTTATAGATACATATAGTAATACAAGTGGTTTGCTCACCCCCACCCCCACTCCTCTCTTTCTCTCAAGCTGGAATAGAGTTTGATAATATTAATGTCAGTGACTTTCTTCTTTCTCTCTTCCTCACTCTCTTTGTAACTTCTGTGATATTAAATTTAGAAAATATAATTGATGGTCAACATAGGAGTCTTTTTCATTAAAATTAAAGATAAATTTGACAGCCATCATGGCAGTCAAGATCAGTAAAATTGAAAATAGATTTGATGGCCAACATGGCAGTCATTATTGGCCAAATTAAAATTAGATTTGATGGCCAACAGGGCAGTCATTATCAGTAAAATTGAAAATAGATTTGATGATCAACAGGGCAGTCATTATCAGTAAAATTGAAAATAGATTTGATGGCCAACATGGCAGTCATTATCAGTAAAACTGAAAATAGATTTGATGGCCAACATGGCAGTCATTATCAGTAAAACTGAAAATAGATTTGATGGCCAACATGGCAGTCATTATCAGTAAAATTGAAAATAGATTTGATGGCCAACATGGCAGTCATTATCAGTAAAATTGAAAATAGATTTGATGGCCAACATGGCAGTCAGTGTCATTAAAATTAAAAATAGATTTAATAGCCAACATGGCAGTCATTATCAAGGAAATTAAGATTTGATGGCCAACATGGCAGTCATTATCAGTAAAATTGAAAATAGGTTTGATGGCCAGCATAGCAGTCAGTGTCATTCATTAAAATTGAAAATAGATTTGATGGCCAACATGGCAGTCATTATCAGTAAAATTGAAAATAGATTTGATGGCCAACATGGCAGTCATTATCAGTTGTTGTTGTTGTTGTTGTGGGGTTTAACGCCATTTTTCAGCACACGATAGGCCATATATGGTGGCCAGTATTAATGGTGGAGGAAGAATCCGGGAAAACCCCGGAAAGAATCACCGACCCACGAGAAGCTACTGGCATGCTTTCTCACATATCTACATTGGCTGAATCTGAGACTCGAACTGGCGCAGACAGAGGTGAGATGGCAGTGATCCATAACGGCAAATGCTTTAGACCACTTGGCCACTCAGGGCCCCTGATTATCAGTAAAATTGAAAATAGATTTGATGGCCAATATGGCCATCAGTGTCATTAAAATTAAAAATAGATTTAATAGCCAACATGGCAGTCATTATCAAAGAAATTAAGATTTGATGGCCAACATGGCAGTCATTATCAGTAAAATTAAGATTTGATAGCCAATGTTAAAGTCTTTTTCATTAAAATTTTTAAAAAAAAGATGTGGTGGCCAACACGGCAGTCTTTTTCATTAAAATTAAGATAGATTTGATGGCCAACAATGGCAGTCAGTGTCATTAAAATTAAAAATGGATTGATGGTCAACATGGCAGTCTTCACTAAAATAAAGTTAAGATTTGTGTATTTTTCATTAAAATTAAAGATAGATCTACCTACCTTTTTAAATTAAAGATTCTAATTAGACAGCTTTTCAGGGATCAGAGGTCATACTCATCATTATTTCTGCCAGTGGAATCAAAATGTCACCCTAAATTGCAGTATTCACCTGCGTAGATAATTTCATATTCCGATTGATTAACATTATGCACTGACTTGTGCCAATAAAAAGTCAAGTATTATTGAATTTGCTGTTCCATAGATCATGCTGTTTGTTTTATCCCTGTTTTACAGCTGACAGTAGTATTGAACATCCCATGTCAGTGTTTTAATTGATTGTACAACACATTTACTGGGAATAGATTAGTTTGATTCCTTTTAGAGAAAGCGCAGATTGGTTTTATTGTCCATGTACTGAGTGAACTAACATTTATTATCTGTGATTTTTATTACACTTTCAACAAGCCATTCAAATTTTGTATCGTTCCCTTTAATTTTGGACAAGTGAACATTGTATTTGTATTGTGATTTGACAAGTGCTTGTTCTCAAAAATAAAATAAAAATTATTGTTCAGTGTATTCATTGGCATCCATGGCACCATCATTGCAAATCTTGGGTGATAATTTGCTATGATCCTTTATCAAATGTGGATGCCTGTGCCGAGATTTCCATGTTTTTCATAAATATGCTTAAACAAAAATATGTAATCAACAGCAACAATGAAAGTGCCTGTTGTACTGATGGATGCTTGGAAGAGAACCTTCTTCAAACAGCATGAATTGGGTTATGATGGCAAGAAAACTTTGCTGGCACTTAAAATGATTTATGCCTTTTCATGAGAAATGGGTATCATTGGCCATGTGTGATAAAGGAGTTCACCAGATTATCACCCATGGCAACGATTCAGTGGAATAGCAAGCATTTATAAATTGTAACATTGTAGCTATCTACTTTTACAACAGTGTTGTTGTAGGGTTTAACCCCATTTTCAGCACACGATATGCTATACATGGCAGCCAGTATTAATGGTGGAGGAAGAACCTGAGAAAAGCCCGGAAAGAACCACCGACCCACGAGAAGTTACTGGCAAACTTTCTCACATACCCACATTGGCTGAATCCGAGACTCGAACCCACGCAGGCATAGGTGAGATGGCAGTGATTCTTAACGGAGACCGCATTAGACCACTCGGCCACTCGGGGTCCCTTTACAACAGTGTAACAAGTTTTATTACATTGTTGTATTGACCCCACTTTTGTAAGCCAGATATTTCAAATGGTAATGAAAAGATTTATTGCTAATATTTTGTGACCTATAATTATTTGTAAACTCAAAAAAGTGATTAATTAAAAAAAAAGGCATGAAAAATTGAAGACAAGTTACGTTGATTGTGTGGTTTTGATGAGATTGTGGAATTTATCTTATGAGGGGCCTAACCCCACAGTGTGTTAATTCCTGCAATGAGTTGACCATACAGTAAACAGTTTGTATATTGTGGATTCCCTCCAAAGGCTGACACTTAGATATGGGGAACATGGTCAATGAATGAGGCTCCAACTGATCTTGTTAGTTTGGGAAAAAATACTATTTCAGAAATTGTATGAAAAATTAAAAACGAGTTTTATTATCAATTTGATCATGGTAGTTTTTCACAGTGATGTATTTGTGTTTATTTTTTCATTATTCCTTTGCTGGTTGTTGAAACATTAATTTGTGATTACCAGTTCCAGGATTTAATGGATTAACTGTTCCAGGATTATGGGTTATCAGTTCCAGGATCTTATAGAGTGTCTGTTCTATGATTTTATGGATTATCTGTTCCAGGATTTGATGGATTACTTTTTCATAGCTTTATTTGAGCACGAAAACATTCTTTCTATTTGAGCTACTACATGTATGATTAACTGAATGATAAACATGATCAGTAGTAATTTACCAAACTCGGGGCATAAATATCTAAGATAGTTCAATATTTTTGGCAATATCACACTGTTTTTACCAGTGACTAAAGTTGATCATGTGATGAAGGCAATGTGATATTGCCACAAAATTTGGAACTCTTAAGATATTTAAGTTCTGAGTATGGGAAATTACTAATGATCATGAATTATCCAGTATGGTAAATTACTAATGATCATGAAATATCCAGTGTGGGAAATTGCTAATGATCTTGAATTATCCAGTGTGGGAAATTACTAATTATATTGAATTATCCAGTGTGGGAAATTACTAATGATCATGAATTATCCAGTATGGTAAATTACTAATGATCATGAATTATCCAGTGTGGGAAATTACTAATGATCATGAATTATCCAGTGTAGGAAATTACTAATGATTATGGACCAGCCAGTGTGGGAAATTACTAAACATCATGAATTATCTGGTGTGGGAAATTACTAATGATCATGAATTATCCAGTGTGGGAAATTACTAATGATCAGGGACTAGCCAGTGTGGGAAATTACTAATGTAATGATCATGAATTATCCAGTATGGGAAATTACTAATCATGAATTATCCAGTATGGTAAATTACTAATGATCATGAATTATCCAGTGTGGGAAATTACTAATGATCGTGAATTATCCAGTGTGGGCAATTACTAATGATTAGGGACCAGCCAGTGTGGGAAATTACTAAACATCATGAATTATCCAGTGTGGGAAATTACTAATGATCATGGACTAGCCAGTGTGGGAAATTACTAATGTAATGATCATGAATTATCCAGTATGGGAAATTACTAATCATGAATTATCCAGTATGGTAAATTACTAATGATCATGAATTATCCAGTATGGTAAATTACTAATTATCATGAATTAGCCATTGTGGGAAATTACTAATGATCATGAACTAGCCATTGTGGGAAATTACTAATGATCATGAATTATCCAGTGGGGGAAAATACTAATAATTATGGACTAGCCAGTGTGGGAAATTACTAATGATCATGAACTATCCAGTGTGGGAAATTTACTAATGATCATAAATAATTATCCAGTGTGGGAAATTACTAATGATAATGAACTAGCCATTGTGGGAAATTACTAATGATCATGAATTATCCAGCATGGGAAGTTACTAATGATCATGAATTATCCAGTGGGGAAAATTACTAATGATCGTGAATTATCCAGTGTGGGAAATTACTAATGATCATGGACTAGCCAGTGTGGTAAATTACTAATGATCATGAATTATCCAGTGTGGTAAATTACTAATGATCATAAATTATCCAGTGTGGGAAATTATTAATGATTATGAATTAACCTTTTCAGTTGATGTGATAAATAAAACAATAATTAAGATGTTTATTTCTTGTAAATCTGTGATATAGTGATATACACTTTATATTTCTTAAATACTGGACATTTCGAGAACAGTTTATATATTTGGAATATTACTGTGTGACTTATCTTTTCATAGATTTTCATTTGTGTTTGTTGACTGTAGCAGAGAAATTTGTTTTTATATCTTCATTTTTCTTAGTGGTACATATATTTTCAATTTATACCAGTATTTTGTGGACAGCTTTAGCTTATTATGGCAAGTTTTATGATAGATTTAAATTATCACATGATTTCCATAAGAAGAGAATTTAAAACTTTTTAAAGGTGCTTTGGGACAAATTTTTGTATCCAGCTGTGTGTAGTTTCAAGTTTTCAGGGATCGCAAAGAGTAGATAGCTTTACATGAAACTTGAGTGTTGCCAATTATTCACATGGCTGATGTTTCATTTACTATAGTTTTAATTGTTTTTAAATTTGATTGGAATTGTATCAGAAAGAAAATGGATTAGATTATGAATATGACAAGCTGTCTGTCTTCCTTAGGCCTGCTTTAAATCTCCAGCACAAAGCAGTTTCTCTGTATACTCTCTTTCAAGTCCGATCTCACTGTAAGATGCATAGACACAGATCTACTGTTAAATAATGTGCCAGCAGATTTGGGTCTACGCAGAGTGTTTGGAGTAATCAGTAGAACAAAACAACATAGACCCTGATCTGCCATTGCATTTTAGGAAAGGAGATAAAAGTATGTTATTTGCAGTTGTACCTGACCTAGATGTGAGTATATACTGCAGTAAGAACAACCTTGTGCATTTTTGGTGTTAACTTGGTACCATTAGCTTGGTACTATTAGCATGGTGGCATTAAATTGGTACCATAAGCTTGGTACTATTAGCATGTTGCCATTAAATTGGTACCATTAGCTTGGTACTATTAGCATGGTGGCATTAAATTGGTACTAGTAGCATGCTGGCATTAAATTGGTACCATTAGCTTGGTACTGTTAGCATGGTGGCATTAACTTGGTACTATTAGCATGGTGGCATTAACTTGGTACTATTAGCATGGTGGCATTAAATTGGTACCATAAGCTTGGTATTGTTAGCATGTTGCCATTAAATTGGTACCATTAGCTTGGTACTAACAACTTAGTGCCATTAATTGGTACCATTTATTTGGTACCATTAACATGGTACTGTTAAATTGGTACCATTAACTTGGTACTAATGACATGGTACCATTACATTGGTACTATTTACCTTGGTGCTGTTAACTTGGTGCCATTAAATTGGTACCACTAACTTGGTACTATTAACTTGGTGCTATTAACGTGGTGCCATTAATTGGTACCATTAACTTGGTACTATTAACATGGTGCCATTAAATTGGTACTATTTACCTTGGTACCATTAACTTTGTACCATTAAATTGTTACCATTAGCTTGGTGCTATTAACTTGGTTCCATTAAATTGGTACCATTAGCTTAGTACCATTAACAAGTATTACTTTAACTGCGCTAGTGGAATGTATCAGGATGCCCTCTGTCATGAAGAAAGTGCCTCCAGAAGAGGTTTGACCATGATTAAATTGCCCTGACAGGCAACCAGCAGCCTGCCTGGTCTAAATGAACTGGAGACAATAAATGCATCAAAATGCTCTCTCTCATAAAGAAAGTGCCCCCAGAAGAGGTTTTGCCATGCTTAAATTGCCCTGACATCCAGACAGTAGCCTGCCTGGGATTAAATCGCTTTATGCATGCGCTGACATGCAAACAGCCATTTAGGGCATGGAGCTGTGCAAAAAGTCTCTGATTGAAATGCCTGAATTAAATGTCACAAAGCAGCATGCTACAAAAATTCTAATTAATCTGTAGTGGTTGGATCAATATAAGCCATTTATTTGTCCCTGTACTGGATTTAGAGTCAGATTGAGGGTGTCAGATTGAGAGTTGCTTGTGAATGCTTGGTGTTAAGATAAATGTGTTTACTTGATGAATATAAACCTAATCGTTGAATGGGGTGATGATTACAATATATTTACTAAAACCTCCAAGTAGTAAATTGGACATTAATTTGAACCATAGATTTGTTTAAAGCAGCTGGTGGTATTTTGAGCTTTGGTCTTGGATGGAAATGCAAAGTGCTAAAAGAAATGTTAGAAAAAAATCCAATTGAGCATCATCAAATCAGTCATAAATCAAGAAAGGAACTGACTGTTCAGTTTTGCCAGAAAATTATGGAAAAACTGAAAATGGAAAATTATATTTCAGTATTGATTGGTATCAGAAAGTTATTAACTAGATATTATGCAAGAACATTTAATTTAATGATTTCATGAACCCAAAATATGAGATAAAAGTCAGAAATTAAAACCTCAAGTTTAGGAGAAACTTTTTAGAATTTTGATGAAAAATCACAAGGTTTGAGCTTAAGGAAATTAAATTTGAATGAAGGCAGGTTGTTGTATTATGTTTGAAAGGATACCAAAGTTAGGACTGTATAGAATTATGTGACTGATTAATGCCCACTTTGTGTTACTAGCCACCATTTAGTAATACTCAGTGACATAAAAAGAATACAGTAACCAGTTTTTCACAATTATGAGATTTCGTTCTGATTTTGCATTTATGTTGATTCAGTTTCCTGAAAAATTAATTAAACCTCATAGGTGAAGCATTGTAAGCATTACTGTATTTTTTGTACACTTTCAAATGGGAAAACTGAAATTTTTTTCTGCTGTCTGAAAACAAACAAGGGTAGAATAAATTTACCTAGCAAAAATATTAACATAGCTGATAACATATTAGCCGTGAAATAAGAAATCAAACTTTTCTGTCTTTGTATGTTGGGCGTTAGGTAATAAAATATAAACAGACATACTTGCTTTGTATTTGATATAGATCCAGCAACCTAAAATTTAATCCATATATTAGAACCGCAAAATGTGCACTTTTCCAAGAGAACTGCCACGTTGGTAATCTGTACCAGACCATCCAAGATTATTAGTCGTCCCAAAAATTTGCGCTATGAATGCGACAGATTTCATTGCAGTGTGGAAATGAAGAAGTAAATGAAAAGAATTCTGAATGATCATGTTTTTCAAGGTATTAAAGACAGAAACATGGATGTAAATTTGGTTATGAAGGGTAGACATGTATGATGGTCACTCATGTACGCTTGTAGGCTCCATAAGAGTTAGACCATGTCTTATATGTGAAATCAGAAGTCTAAATACCATAAACGGCTAGCAATATACACCCTGTATTGTCTGTCTAGCAATGTATTATCTAATTTTTTAGTATCCTAAAATTAACATGATCATTAGCAGTTGCTCTTCATTTTTTTTCTTTCATTTTTTGGGGGGGAATGAATTTCACTTGTTCATCAAGAAAAGAATTGGTTAATTAGCCAATACAATAATGACACTTTATCCACTGTATATTAAACTAGCAAAGATAAATTTTTTTGTGTTGTTTAAAGATTTCTTTGAATTTGCTATTCCATACTGATTCTTTGATTTATTGTCTTATAAGATAAAATTAGTGGCTCATGGCTGCTAATTACAGTCATGTTATCTTTAATCAGTACTCGGACTGTCACATCCAGTTAACAGTTTTATGAATTTTAGGTCGGAGCACTTTGCGTTTTCAATTCAGATGCCAGTAAGGTGAAGTGAGCTTATGGCATGACCCAGTTTCCATTGTATATACTGGCAAACACAGTACAAACCACTAATTATTGGCAAACACATGTACAAGCCATTATGCTTACTGGTAAACATATGTATAAGCCACAGTAATTACTGTCAACACTCATTATACAAGCCATGATGATTACTGGAAACATAATACATGCCTGTGTTTATTGGCAACACAAAGTACAAGCCTCTGTGTTTACTGGTGACACACAGTACAAGCCTCTGTGTTTACTGACAACACACAGGACAAGCCTCTGTGTTTATTGGCAACACACAGTACAAGCCTCTGTAATTACTGGTGACACACAGTACAAGCTTCTGTGTTTACTGGCGATAGACAGTACAAGCCACTGTAATTACTGGTAGTGCACAGTACAAACTATTGTAATTACTGGTATTGCACAATGCAAACCACTGTAATTGCTGGTAACACACTGTACAAGCAAATGTGTTTACTGGTAATGCACAATACAAGCCACTGTAATTACTGGCTGTACACAATACAAGCCACTGTAATTACTGGCTGTGCACAGTTGTTGTTGTTGTGGGGTTTTAACACCATTTTCAGCACACGATAGGCTATACATGGCGGCCAGTATTAATGGTGGAGGAAGAACCCTGGAAAACCCTGGAAAGAACCACCAACCCTCGAGAAGCTACTGGCAAGCTTTCTCACATACCCACATTAGCCGAATCTGAGATTCGAACCCATGCAGGCAGAGGTGAGATGGCAGTGATGCATAATGGAGAGAGCTTTAGACCATTCGGCCACTCGGGGCCCCGGCTGTGCACAATACAAGCCACTGTATTTACTGGCAAACACAGTACAAGTCATTGTGATTACTTCCAACTCACAACACATGCCAATGTAATTACTAGCTTGTACTGTTCAAGCCAGTGTGATTACTGGCAACACACATACAATCTACGGTGATTACTGGTAATGCAATACAAGTTACTGTAATTACTGGCAACACACAAGTCACTGTAATTACTGGCAACACAATACGAGTCACTGTGATTACTGGCAAACTGAGACTTCTGCTTTGCAACATGATTCTATATCTTTTTAAAGTTGTGTTTAAAAACATATATTGTCTGAAAATTAAAAGGATTAAATATTTTGGTGAATAGTCTTCTGTGTCTAAAACCAGGATCATGAAATGTGCAGGAAATATAGTATTACCCAGCATTGTCATATTAAGTAGGTCAAGGTATTTAGCTGTATTTAGCTGCTTTAGAGCTCACTGCTATTGCGCCACATTCATAGACATTGTTGCATTTGCTTGCTATCAGTAAGTAGTGGTTATCAACACTGCATAAAATAGGTTACAGTGACTTCTTTAATAATCATTAGTTCTCACATGGTTTTGGATCTAGCACCATAAAGGTAGGAATTCATGTTGATAATTGTGCATATTTTCTAGAGTAATGAAGAGCTTATTTTATACTTTACCTTCTAGCAAAACAGTAAAAATAGAATGAATTCAGATTTTATTGTTAAATGTTGGATATCATCAATACAGTTCACAAAATAAACCCTTTACATACCAAATCCAACTGATCATTAAAATGAAGAAAAATGTATTTAAGGTTGGCAAAGATTATTCCACCAAAAATTTTGAAGTAGCTACTTCACTTTCCTTGTTTTTAGTTTCATGTTATGCTGTAGGAGGTAATTTACATAAAGTTGCTAATTGGCATCATTTTTCATTCTGATAAATATGCTAATTAATAATGCTGTAATGAATGTAAAATAGGAATGTGAAAACTTCCCCAAAGGCATTTGGCTTTATGAAATTCATGATGATGTTAATAGAGTAAACATAATTAATTCTGTACGGACAAAATAAAAGGTCACATTAATTTAAATTTTCATTTTAGTCACTCAGAAGGAAATTGCATTATTTTCCAGATTCCTTTACAGTATAACCTGTCTTGAAAGTCCACTCCTTCTGCCAAAAAGGAATGGTCTCAAGATAGGTGGTCTCTCATAACAGGTCATAACACTATAATAATTATGTGTATTGAGAATAAGGTCTCCTATGACAGGTGGTCTCACATAGAAATTGGTCTTTCAAGACAGGTTTTACTGTATTGCTGAATTTACAGTATTTTAAAGAAATGCTTCCTCATTCTTCTTTGTGAACATAAATGTATTTACACTAGGTTTGTTGGATGCTACCAAACAACCTGATCCATCATAAAACAAATTCCTTGAGGGCAAAGTTCAAAGTTCAAAGTTTGTTGACTTTTCTGAGGTTCAGAGTAGCCTTCCTGTGGTTACGAGTTCAGAGTTTGTGGACTTGTCTTAAGTTCATGTCTGTCTGTCTGTCAGATGAATACAGAGTTGACTGACTTGTCCCAGGTTCATGGCAGTCTGCCTCTTGGATCAGTACGACAGCTCTGCAGTAGTTCTGATTCTGGTGTGTTTGTGTTCATGTCAGTGTATCTCTTGTGATGACCAGACATCCCATACAGGTGTGCATCATCATTTGTTGCTGTTAGGGGAATATCTGGACCCAGATCATTTAAGACCATATCATCATAGATTTTATTACAAGATAAATCGCGATTTTTGAAGGCTGCTTCTTTTCGCTTTTTCTTTTGAATTTCTGTCCACCATTTATACAGGAGACAAAGTATTGGTCCGATTATTATTCCTGTGCCGATTAGAACGGCAACGATTATGCCGAAGGTCAGACCAGCAGGAAAACGCTCTTTAGAGTCAGAGGCAGGTACTTGATTTGTCTGCTCCTTGTCTGAATTGCTACCTGCCTGACTGCCCGAACCTGATTGGCTAATTGAACCTGTTCCAGATCCGGAGTTACCATTATTTCCTGACTCAGATGCTTCTTGGGTTTTTGGGTCTGTGTCAGGGTTGTTTGGATTTGATATGGCTTGCTCTGTGTTGCCTTTAACATCAGAGGATGCACTTCCTACTTGTGTCACTGACTTTCTTGCTCCAGTGGCCTCTCCCTTTTCACCGGTTCCAGTATCTTCTCCGGCCTCAGACCTTTCAGGATGTTCTGCCTCCTGATCATTGGATTCTGCATCACCTTTGCCAAGCCCATTAGTGAGATTTGCTTCCTTTATGGGACTTTCAGGTTTTTCTGCAGTTTCATTTTCCTCAGATGGATTATAAACAAGCCTTTCTGCTTTTGGTTGCAAAGCTCCGTCTTTAAATGGTATACCTTTTTCGCTAGAGAGAAGCTGTGCCTGTGTGGCATTACCTTCTAATTTTGTTGGAGAAGGAGGTTTAATACTCACATTGTTACTAGCCAGAAGAAGTTCTACCTCCTGTGCAGTTAAGTTTAGTTTGTACTCGCCTGGTGCCACAATGGATGATCTGGACAATGCACTAAACATGAATTGCTTAAACAACGGATCTGTCAATGGTCTGACCATATCTTGTGGTGAAGTAACATTGAATCTTTCTCTGAGTGTTTTTAGGACATTATGTTTAATGTTTATATCTAGAGCATGCAGGTTTGTTGTATTAGGGGACATCCCTAGAGAGGTCAGTAAATTCATGGCATCTGGCCCTTCTATGTCCATTTCATCTCCCTCTATATCCATCTCACTGTTACCAGTCTCAGTATCCATCTCTTTTCCTCTTGTTTGATAATACATACATAATGGGTCATTTGGATTTTGACACATGTATCGAGGGTCTCTCTCCCCATACCTGGATATGTCCCCTCCAATCCCGATGTGAGGGTCATATTGCACCCTCATTCTGAAATTCTGGTTTGGTGGATACAAGGTATCCCTGCCATTGCTAGGTGCAAATGTCTGGTCATATGGGAATCTTCTGTCAAAACTCTCTATGTTGTATGGGCTTATTGGCATATTTCTGGAATTGAATTGGCCACCCATCTGGTTGCTTTGAAAATCGGCTATTGGATCTGGTTCAGCTCTACTGCCTCCTCTTTGAGGTCCAGAATCTATCATATCTGTCATACCTGAACTTGATCCATTTCCTGTGATGGGATTATCTGATGGTCGCCTAGGGGCCAGTCCAAATCTGGATGCATCCCTTCCTGACCAGTCCCCCTGGGTCCAGCTTGAGCCCCTTCCAGAGCCTCTCAGTTGATTCATTCCAATCTGATGTTCTGCCATTAGTTCCAGTCCATCAGAAATATGGTCTCCAATAGTATCTCCAATATTTGAATTCAGCATTGCTGCTCCTGCTAGGTCAATCCCGGGTCCTCCTGTTGAGCCTAAGATACCAGTTCTACTGTCAAAAGACCCAAGACCTCTTTGGTCCCAACCTTGTGCCGGTTGGTCACTGGGCCTGTCAGATCTTTCTTGTGGGTTCCTTCTGTTTGAGCCATGCTGGTTTCTAGGGTTTTGCTGGCTCATATGAATGGGTTGAAGTCCCTCTGGAGATTCTTGTTGATTTCTATGATTTGGTGGAAGCTGACCGATTGATCGACCTTGTGATCCTCTAGGAGGTTGGCTCTGTTGCTCTCCATTTAAAGGAGACCTCATATTTTGCTGACCATCAGGACCTGTTGATGGCATTCTGGGTGATTGACCTGGTCCCCCAGTAGAAAGTCTGATCTGCTTTCCAGTAGGGGATTGGGGGTTGTTCTCAGGCTGGCCAGCAGATGGACCATCTAAAACAGAATTAATGAAGAATAAAGTCAAACCTGGCATGGCTCAAAGAAAACAATGAGACATATAGTCCTGCCTATGCTTAGGTGCATGCACTTGTATGTTTGTGAATTTTTTTTTGTGTGCAATAGCTTAGGAGGCTTAGTGTGTTGATTTAAATTAGGAAAAAAAAGTGTATTGTGTATTGTGTGTGTTGGTTTAGAGATAAGCAGACATAGAGAATGATAGAACCAAAGAAACTCAGAGGGGTGTTGGTTTCCTGTACATTTATTTTTTAAATCTTAAAACTTTTGTTAGCTGAACAATCTTCATTACAAAAGCCGTAACATTCAGGGTCAAAGGTAAATAAGAACAAGGACACTGTTTCAAAGTTACCTGTAGCAAATCGGACCAATTTCACCATTAGAAATTTCACTTAAAAAATCTGTCATATTTTGTTGGTATCAAGTCTATCCTTCAGTATTTGCTGTAAAATATTTTCAAATTGAGAAAGAACATTCTAATTTTCCCCAGTATTTTCATTTGATCACACATAGCAATTTACAATTAAGAGGGGTTTTATAGATCATGACAGAAAAGTCAGCAATTTACAGCTAAAAGGGAATTAATAGATGAGCTAAAAAAATTACTTCTAATTAAGAGATTTGTGAAAAAAATATTGCTACAGGTGATTTTGTTGCAAGTGGATTTGTATGCACATAGTAATATATGCATTATCGATGTAAAATACTTGATATTAGATTGAGTCCTATTTATAATCCTGAAATTTTGACAGTGAGAAAAATTTAATAAAATCAATGAATTAAACCAATGTTCCTCCAGTATATTTGAATGCTGAAAAGAATTCTTTTGAATAGAAAATGATGTGAAGTCCTGATTAATTTATAATAATGGGGTCAGTTATACACAGCAAAAGTTCTTTATTTGCAAGAAAATGTGGTACGACCTCACCTGCTTTAGACTGGCATTGATCTTGACATTGACTTGACCCTTGCTGTCAGTCAAAAGAATTAATGTGACTATTTCTTTGGGCCCTTACTGTCAGCCAAAAGAATTATTGTGACTATTTATTTGGGCCTTTACTGTCAGCCAAAACAATTAATGTGACTATTTCATTTTGGCCCTTACTGTCAGCCAAAAGAATTAATGTGACTATTTCTTTTTGGCCCTTACTGTCAGCCAAAAGAATTAGTGTCACTACTTATTTTGGCCCTTACTGTCAGCCAAAAGAATTAGCATGACTATTTCTTTTTGGCCCTTACTGTCAGCCAAAATATTTAGTGTGACTATTTCTTTGGGCCCTTACTGTCAGCCAAAAGAATTAATGTGACTATTTCTTTGGGTCCTTACTGTCAGCCAAAAGAATTAGTGTGACTATTTCTTTTTGGCCCTTACTGTCAGCCAAAAGAATTAATGTGACTATTTCTTTGGGCCCTTACTGTCAGCCAAAAGAATTAATGTGACTATTTCTTTTTGGCCCTTACTGTCAGCCAAAAGAATTAATGTGACTATTTCTTTGGGTCCTTACTGTCAGCCAAAAGAATTAGTGTGACTATTTCTTTTTGGCCCTTACTGTCAGCCAAAAGAATTAATGTGACTATTTCTTTGGGTCCTTACTGTCAGCCAAAAGAATTAGTGTGACTATTTCTTTTTGGCCCTTACTGTCAGCCAAAAGAATTAATGTGACTATTTCTTTGGGTCCTTACTGTCAGCCAAAAGAATTAATGTGACTATTTCTTTTTGGCCCTTACTGTCAGCCAAAAGAATTAATGTGACTATTTCTTTGGGCCCTTACTGTCAGCCAAAAGAATTAATGTGACTATTTCTTTGGGCCCTTACTGTCAGCCAAAAGAAATAATGTGACTATTTCATTTTGGCCCTTACTGTCAGCCAAAAGAATTAATGTGACTATTTCTTTTTGGCCCTTACTGTCAGCCAAAAGAATTAATGTGAATATTTCTTTTTGGCCCTTACTGTCAGCCAAACGAATTAATGTGACTATTTCTTTGGGTCCTTACTGTCAGCCAAAAGAATTAATGTGACTATTTCTTTGGGCCCTTACTGTCAGCCAAAAGAATTAATGTGACTATTTATTTTTGGCCCTTACTGTCAGCCAAACGAATTAATGTGACTATTTCTTTGGGTCCTTATTGTCAGCCAAAAGAATTAATGTGAATATTTCTTTTTGGCCCTTACTGTCAGCCAAAAGAATTAATGTGACTATTTCTTTGGGTCCTTACTGTCAGCCAAAAGAATTAATGTGACTATTTCTTTGGGCCCTTACTGTCAGCCAAAAGAATTAATGTGACTATTTATTTTTGGCCCTTACTGTCAGCCTAAAGAATTAATTTGACTATATCTTTTTGGCCCTTACTGTCAGCCAAAAGAATTAATGTGACTATTTCTTTGGGTCCTTACTGTCAGCCAAAAGAATTAGTGTGACTATTTCTTTGGGCCCTTACTGTCAGCCAAAAGAATTAATGTGACTATTTCTTTGGGCCCTTACTGTCAGCCAAAAGAAGTAATGTGACTATTTTTTTTTGGCCCTTACTGTCAGTCAAAAGAATTATTGTGACTATTTCTTTGGGCAATTACTGTCAGCCAAAAGAATTAATGTGACTATTTCTTTGGGCCCTTACTTTCAGTCAAAACAATTAATATGACTGTTTCTTTGGGCCCTTAATGTCAGTCAAAAGAATTAATGTGACTATTTCTTTGGGCCCTTACTTTCAGTCAAAAAAATTAATATGACTGTTTCTTTGGGCCCTTAATGTCAGTCAAAAGAATTAATGTGACTATTTCTTTGGGCCTTAAATGTCAGCCATTTATTGTCAATCAAAAGAATTATTGTGACTATTTCTTTGGGCCCTTAATGTCAGCCAAAAGAATTAATGTGACTATTTCTTTGGGCCCTTACTTTCAGTCAAAAAAATTAATATGACTGTTTCTTTGGGCCCTTAATGTCAGTCAAAAGAATTAATGTGACTATTTCTTTGGGCCCTTAATGTCAGCCATTTACTGTCAGTCAAAAGAATTATTGTGACTATTTCTTTGGGCCCTTAATGTCAGCCAAAAGAATTAATGTGACTATTTCTTTGGGCCCTTACTGTCAGCCAAAAGAATTAATGTGACTATTTCTTTGGGCCCTTAATGTCAGCCAAAAGAATTAATGTGACTATTTCTTTGGGCCCTTACTTTCAGTCAAAAAAATTAATATGACTATTTCTTTGGGCCGTTAATGTCAGCCAAAAGAATTAATGTGACTATTTCTTTGGGCCCTTACTGTCAGCCAAAAGAATTAACATAACAATATCCTATATGTTGTTTATCAGCCATGCATATGATAATAAAACGAAACTAGTATAAGGATCATTGTGGCACATGCAACTGTGAAAAGTCAGCTCATACTTAGCTCTTGGTTTTGTTTGGTTTTGTTAGGATTGTTTTTTTGTTTGTTTTGGAATTAACACTTTTTTCAGCACATGGTAGTCTGTACATAGAGGTCAGTGGCAAGCTTTCTCACATACCCATGATGGTTGAACCAAGACTGGAACTCGTGTGGACAGAGGTGAAATGTGCGAGTGTGCCTCAGACCACTAGGCTATCCAAAGCCTCATCTCAACTGTATTGTACCTGTGCTCACTGTTCCATTGTATTTTTTTTCTCATAAATTGTGCCAACTTTAAATGCCTTTCACCTCAGCAAACCTCTTTCACCTCAACCAAATAAAAATAAAACCCAAGACTAATCATCTGTATTGTTTAAAGCATTTTTTGATAACAAAATCAGTATAATCAGTAGTTTTTAGTCTGCAACCCTTTTGTTTCCAACGACAACAATGTAAACAACCAAACTCGATGGACATTGTGGAGCTGGAGGTTAATGACAATTTGCTTTACATAGGACATAGAATAAATTGATTGATTGATTGAGTTTTAATGGCACATCAGCACTGTTAGGCTATTTAGCGCCAAACAAAATGTTGTATGTATAATGTTTCAAAAATTTTAAAAAGTCTCATATCGGCCAGCGATATCAAAAACAAATAGTTGAAATTAAAACGATAAGATGGTAACGGTGAAAGATAAAGATTCCCTATCAACGGGGGATATAAATGGTGTATGTTAATGAAGAATGATGAAAAGGGGTGGTACATAGAATAAAACTTCTGATTGTAGAATAAAACTTTTGATTGTAAATTCCAAAAATGGTTCACTAAACATGACCTTATTAATTCTCATTTCAGTGATATTTTCAGTTTTTACAACATGGAAGGACATTCTTTGTTTTAAAAGTTTTTTTTATTGTAAAAAGAGTTATATGAGTTCAGATTTCAAAAATTTCTTTCTTTTGAAACAAAAGTTGGTATGCTGTAATTCCTTTAGTAAGAATTTAGTGAGAAATACATTGAGAAAGAGACAGACAGACAGACAGACCAGTGCATGTTAATATAAATAAATCTGTCATTAGAATCTACCTTTTGAAGCTGTGCTCTCTGATCCCTGGGTTTGTGGGAGGGCGATAGGTCCAAAGCCAACCACATCTGTGTGACTAGCTCCAGTATGCTTTATGTGCGTGTTGAGATGTTCTAGCCCCAGTGATGGAGGAAAGGCCATGGTTGCGGAGTATTTACTTTCTACTTTTGGAGTAAAGGTGTGTTCTTGGTGCTTTCCGTCGGAATACTGTGGTAGTGGTATTGGTGAAAGGGTCCTGGGATCAAAATTTAAGCCTTCATCAGACTGCCTAATCCCTGTAGTTTTATACTGAGGGAGGGATGTGCTGACTGCATCCATGCCTTTGTTTCCTCCAAGAACATGTTGAACTTCGTTGTTATGCTGTGTGTGAGTAGAATCAGATGCAGCCTTTTCATTAGGTGAAGATAACTGAGGATTTTGCGAAGCCCAGAAAACTGCTCTCACTAGTTCTCCCTCCTTGTCCTTGGAAATGGATGCTGTGTTTTCGGTAGTCAAATATATTTCAGTTCCTTTTGTTAATGACCTTGGTACCAAGGCCCCCTCTTGTGGGTTCAATGCTTGACGCCTTACCAATTCATGAGCATCAAGCCTGTCATTGTCATCTGTGCTTTGTGATAGAGATTTTCCATAACTTTTGTAGAAAACAAGAAAAATTATTGTTGACAGAATAAAGTTCCTCATGATTGCAGTTAAAATGGAGTTTGTTAAGTAGTCGAATACATGTAGAAAATGATGAATCTTGTTGGATGATATGGCTCTCGGTGACCAAAGAAAAATATTTGTAAAATCCAATGTTTGTCTCTGTCATTGATGAATTGAACACATAAGGTTTTCTTACCATAGGCAACAGTGGTTACATCTGTAAGGTGTCAGTGTTTAATTGTCATTTAATGAATGATGCCCATTAAGTCACTGGTACAAGATCACTACAGCTAAACAAGTCTGTATTCATCCTATATTAGCCTTGTGGGCCTTCAGTGGTTATTTTATGTCTTTATTTTAGAATAAGGAACCAGTATCATGTTTTCTATATAAAATAAATAAATGAAAGAGTAATTGTTAGCTTAAAAATTGTATCCCATTTTTGTCAGCATTAGTGGGACTAATTCATTTTTGTATATTTTATTTTAATACAAATAATTCATATAATTCAAATAATTCATTTTACTCATTATGATGAAACATTTTTTTTGTCTTGTCAAGAAAGTTAACATAGAGTGATGCTAAATTATTTATTTTCACAATGCCATTTAAATATGATAAGGAAACTTTGCTGGTTGTTTTTTATATTGTCTCACCTTGTCTCATTTTTGGCAACAGTGAAACTAAGATTCTGTTTTAGTTTTTATTTTAGCTCTGTGGGTCATAAAGCCATATTAAAAATTGTGTTATTGCTACTTCTCCAGAATGGAAAGTCATTTGAATTTGGGGTTTGTACTAAAAGACTTTTCATGTTGTCTAGTTGATCCTAAATGAATATGGCACCAATCTGACAACTTATATGGCAAGCTTGGCAGCCATTTTGAAATCTTGTTATTACTTCTTCTACTAAATGGAAAGTCTTAATGACATGGATTTTTCACCAGAGGAATAATTTTAATATCTAGTTGGCTGTGATTGAAAAAAATGCTGATGTCACCTCAGATATTGGTGCATAAATAAATGAAAATTGTATATATCTAACATCCAATATGGTTGTCCTAAATGAAAATCGTATATATCTAACATCCAATATGGTTGTCCTAAATGAAAATTGTACATATCTAACATCCAATATGCTTGTCGTAAATGAAAATCGTGCATATCTAACTTCCAATATGGTTGTCACAGTGGCTAATTTGAAGTCTCGTTGCTCAAGAATATCAGGGATTTTATCAATACCCAGCCGTTAAAACAAACCCAAATAGTTATCTAGAATTCCTGGAAATTTTCACACAAGTTCCTTTGATGTACTCTTGTTATGCCATGTTCTTTTGTTTTACATTTGTTGCTGTATTCAACTGAAAATATTACTGTAGGATTTGTGGTCTGATATGCTATGATTTTCTCTTTTTTTTTGTTAGTTGAAATTTAAGCAATATCATCAGGAATGACCAGTTTCAACCTTGTTGATTAGTATGAATTAAATTTTCATTCTGCAAAAAAGAGCAGATCTGATGATATTTTCTCTTCATTTTAAGTCATTAACCATATGTGCCATGTTTGTGCATCATGACTTTTGTATCCTACTTCCAAGCTCTGTATATCAACATCATTTACAATATGCCAAAGTGGGTGGTATTATGGAAAAATAGATACCAAGTAATATAGACTTTCTGCTGTTGATACAAAAAAAGCCTGGAAAAATGTAATTTTTCAGACCCATAATTTTTGGGCTAAATTTATCATTTGTTGGAACTGGAGTTTTTGACCAGAATTAAGACATTTTGCGAAGAAAATATCTTTGAAACATATGTATTTGGATGCATTCAGAAGTAACCCCCAAATCCTACCTCCTTTTCAGGTGAGAATGCCAACAATCTTCAGGGGTTAATGAATTAATAATGTATTAGATGAAAAATATTGTAAAATTTTCATTTCTTGATGGAAACTGTTGGTGAGAGAAATACATTTTATCACCTTATTTGTTTTAGAGGAAAGTGGATTTTCATAAATAATCTGATCTGTTAGAATTTATCTAAGACGCTACAATTGTTATTTCTTTGGAGTGATTCAACAATATGTAACTAGAGTTTTGAGCCCCGAGGGGAATGACAGGTATCCATTACAAAGAGTGATCACCTTTATTGACAGGTGTAACTGATGACATACAAAAAGGCATGAAGATGGATTGAGATGAAAGTTTAAATCCATTGTTTAGGTTTTATGTTTGTTTTTTCTTTTCAATAATCAAAATGTATGAAAAGACACTATAATATGGGTTGATATGAAAATTGTTCTAAATGGGAAGTAAATATAAGAAAAAAGACAGATTTGGTCTCATATCTTCTTATTCTAACAATTAAGGACAAAAAGGAGTGTATGGTCATTGTACCTCCCAAGAATGGATTTGTTGCTTCCAAGGCTAAATTTATGTTTATTTTAATTTCCATAAGATATTTTAATACCATATGTTATTAAAAGGAAAAAAGAATATGATTGGAGAGAATACAGATATTTGAATACTTGTCACAGATGTAAAAAGAAAAAAAAGCATTTGAATACTGACAAATGCAATTCAGTGAAAACATTCAAGACCAAAATTACATATTTGGATTACATTTTTTTGGTTTTGAGAGTTATCAGTTTATTGGCAGATGTGAAAAAATAGTCATGTATACTTAGATGTACAAGCACACCAACACAATTTTTAAGACCAAAATCCATTATTTTTAAAACCACCAAAACATACGATTTGAAGACAGAAAATTTACTATGTGCCTGTGTGAATTTGAGAAATCGCAAAGAAAGACAGAGCAAGAGAGAATATAATTATGAGAGAACATCCATTATATCCTTTGAGGTTCACAATTCTTTGTTTTATGACAAACTCATTTGCCTTTACTTTGATTATAGGGTATAGAATGGAATGCTATTGGTCCTAGCTTGGTAAAACCATTGATACACAACAAAATCATTCATATGTCAGATTTGCTTTACAGATCTTTCTAACATCTTGACGTGAGAGAGACAGATTACAGCCATGGTGTGTGTGTGTGTGTGTGTGTGTGTATATATATATATATATATATATATATATATATATATATACGTGTTCTACTTTGAAAGTCAGTTGCGTGTCTGACTTTCAGATTATTGTTTTATTGGTCCTTGTTGGCAAAGTAGCAAATTTGTGGCAGCATGCCTGGTTATTAAAACCCATGTATTGCCATTTTTAAAAAATGTTCTGTTGAGCATATATAGCAATGAATAGTAACGGTCACAATTCAGTAATTAGCAGATAAACTTGTTTGTTCTAAATTGGGTTATCTACATGCATTTGGTTATCAACAGTTTACCTTACAAACTGGCTCTTTTAAGTTGCTGAGACTTTGAAGTTAGCCTTGGTCATCTCTTATCTCTCTAAATTGCATGTGAAATATTGTTTTTCCCTTGCCTACTCTTGGGACATTTCTATGAATTGAGTGACTGATAAACTTGTTCTTACTACTGTATTTGCTAACTTGAAATAATTCTGGTGCAGCTTGTTAAGGTGTGTTACACTTAATACAAGTCGAAAGGCAATTTCTTGACCACAACTCTCATCATTTTATGAAATTTAGCAGCTGAAATCCATGTTCAAGTTTGAAGTGGGTTTTGATTTTATTAGGGCCTTTTTAGTATAAAAATTTGTTTGGATTTCTAAGTGGAGGGGTTTCAGTTTAATGGAAACAAATAGCAATATTAAAGAACCAAAATGTCTTAAACCAAAATAATAATTTTTATCTTGAGATATAGCTAAATTTAGATTCAGCTTTTAGGGGTTTCATTGTATTTGTGTATTATTGAATCTCATGAAACTTTTTTATTCTGTGTACTCATATAAACATTGTTTTTTATTGGTATTTTTTGTATTGGCAGTAAAATGTGAACAGCTTGCTCATTTTGCACCTGAGGAGTAGAAGGATGATGTGTAATGTGTCTTTTTGATATTCATTAAGTACCTGAGGTGTAGAAGGATGATGTGTAATGTGTCTTTGATATTCATTAAGTACCTGAGGTGCAGAAGGATGATGTGTAATGTGTCTTTTTGATATTCATTATGTACCTGAGGTGTAGAAGGATGATGTGTAATGTGTCTTTTTGATATTCATTAAGTACCTGAGGTGTAGAAGGATGATGTGTAATGTGTCTTTTTGATATTCATGATGTACCTGAGGTGTAGAAGGATGATGTGAAATGTGTCTTTCTGATATTCATTATGTACCTGAGGTGTAGAAGGATGATGTGTAATGTGTCTTTTTGATATTGATTAAGTACCAGAGGTGTAGAAGGATGATGTGTAATGTGTCTTTTTGATATTGATTATGTATCTGAGGTGTAGAAGGATGATGTGTAGTTTGTCTTTCTGATATTCATTATGTACCTGAGGTGTAGAAGGATGATGTGTAATGTGTCTTTTTGGTATTCATTATGTACCTGAGGTGTAGAAGGATGATGTGTAATGTGTCTTTTTGATATTCATTATGTACCTGAGGTGTAGAAGGATGATGTGTAATGTGTCTTTTTGATATTCATTATGTACCTGATGTGTAGAAGGATGATGTGTAATGTGGCTTTCTGATATTCATTATGAACCTGAGTGGTAGAAAGTTACTGTTTACTGTGTCCTTTCATATTCATTATGCAATATTTTAGTTATGTGCAGGATTCTTGGAAACAAATTTGAAAATTAATTCTACTTATACTGGTAATAAAATTATAAGCATTTCATATATTTGTTCTGGGACCATTAAAAAACCTTGTTTATTTACAGGTGTCAGGAGAGAAGGTGAGCAAGCTGAGTCTGGTGGACCTGGCAGGCAGCGAGCGTGCTCAGAAGACAGGAGCTGTTGGTGACAGGCTAAGGGAAGGGAGCAATATCAATAAGTAAGACTCAAGCTGATGTTACCAGAGGTTATAGTACATAATTCAGGTGTCATATGTATCCATGGAGTTAGGGTACCTAATTCTATTGCCAAATTTATCCAGGTTGGTATGATACCTAAATCAGGTGCCATATGTATTCAGGGTGTTATGGTACCTAATTCAGTTGCCATACATATCCAGGGAGTCATTGTACCTAATTCAGGTGCCATATTTATCCAGGGTGTTATGGTACCTAATTCAGGTACCATATTTATCTAGGGAGTTACAGTACCTAATTTAGTTGCCGTATGTATTCAGGGTGTTATGATATCTAAATCAGGTGCCATATGTATCCAGGGTGTTATGGTTCCCAAATCAGGTGTGATATGTATCCAGGGTGTTATGGTTCCCAAATCAGGTGCCATATGTATCCAGGGTGTTATGGTTCCAAAATCAGGTGCCATATGTATCCAGTGGGTTATGGTTCCTGAATCAGGTGCCATATGTATCCAGGGTGTTATGGTTCCCAAATCAGGTGCCATATGTATTCAGGGTGTTATGGTTCCCAAATCAGGAGCCATATGTATCCAGTGGGTTATGGTTCCCAAATCAGGTGCCATATGTATCCAGGTGTTATGATACCTAAATCAGGTGCCATATATATCCAGTGGGTTATGGTTCCCAAATCAGGTGCCATATGTATCCAGGGTGTTAACGGTTCCCAAATCAGGTGCCATATGTATCCAGGGTGTTACGGTTCCCAAATCAGGTGCCATATGTATTCAGGGTGTTATGGTTCCCAAATCAGGTACCATATGTATCCAGGGTGTTACGGTTCCCAAATCAGGTGCCATATGTATTCAGGGTGTTATGGTTCCCAAATCAGGTGCCATATGTATCCAGTGGGTTATGGTTCCCAAATCAGGTGCCATATGTATTCAGGGTGTTATGGTTCCCAAATCAGGTGCCATATGTATCCAGTGGGTTATGGTTCCCAAATCAGGTGCCATATGTATTCAGGGTGTTATGGTTCCCAAATCAGGTGCCATATGTATCCAGTGGGTTATGGTTCCCAAATCAGGTGCCATATGTATCCAGGTGTTATGATATCTAAATCAGGTGCCATATGTATCCAGTGGGTTATGGTTCCCAAATCAGGTGCCATATGTATTCAGGGTGTTATGATACCTAAATCAGGTGCTATATGTATCCAGGGAGTTACGGTACCTAAATAAGGTGCCATACATATGAGAGTGTGCCTCAGCTTTGTACTTTTAGTGCAGTATTAACTGTATGCTTTTAGTTTTTAATGTATTAATTATATGCTTGACATTTGTACTGTTGGTACAGTATTAACTATATGCTTGATGTTTGTACTGTTGGTACAGTATTAACTATATGCTTGACATTTGTACTGTTGGTACAGTATTAACTATATGCTTGACGTTTGTACTGTTGGTACAGTATTAACTATATGCTTGATGTTTGTACTGTTGGTACAGTATTAACTATATGCTTGACGTTTGTACTGTTGGTACAGTATTAACTATATGCTTGATGTTTGTACTGTTGGTACAGTATTAACTATATGCTTGATGTAAGTACTGTTGGTACAGTATTAACTATATGCTTGAGGTTTGTACTATTGGTACAGTATTAACTATATGCTTGACGTAAGTACTGTTGGTACAGTATTAACTATATGCTTGATGTTTGTACTGTTGGTACAGTATTAACTATATGCTTGATGTTTGTACTGTTGGTACAGTATTAACTATATGCTTGACGTAAGTACTGTTGGTACAGTATTAACTGTATGCTTGATGTTTGTACTGTTGGTACAGTAATAATTGTATGCCTATAGTTTGTACTGTTGGTACAGTATTTACTTTGTGCTTAAGTTACTTCTGATATATTCTTGGATTTCCAGTCTTGCCAGTTTGAGCAGAAAGCGGCATCATATTGCTGATACCATATTTCACTTTTGTTTTAAGTTGTTATCAGAAGTCATTGAAACTGGACTAGATAGGAGTTTGATGATGAAACATGGACTAGATAGGAGTTTGATGATGAAACATGGACTAGATAGGAGTTTGATGATGAAACATGGACTAGATAGGAGTTTGATGATGAAACATGGAGTAGATAGGAGTTTGATGATGAAACATGGACTAGATAGGAGTTTGATGATGAAACATGGACTAGATAGGAGTTAGATGATGAAACATGGACTAGATAGGAGTTTGATGATGAAACATGGACTAGATAGGAGTTAGATGATGAAACATGAACTAGATAGGAGTTTGATGATGAAACATGGACTAGATAGGAGTTTGATGATGAAACATGGACTAGATAGGAGTTAGATGATGAAACATGGACTAGATAGGAGTTTGATGATGAAACATGGACTAGATAGGAGTTTGATGATGAAACATGAACTAGATAGGAGTTTGATGATGAAACATGGACTAGATAGGAGTTTGATGATGAAACATGGAGTAGATAGGAGTTTGATGATGAAACATGGACTAGATAGGAGTTTGATGATGAAACATGGACTAGATAGGAGTTTGATGATGAAACATGGACTAGATAGGAGTTAGATGATGAAACATGGACTAGATAGGAGTTTGATGATGAAACATGGACTAGATAGGAGTTAGATGATGAAACATGAACTAGATAGGAGTTTGATAATGAAATATGGACTAGATAGGAGTTAGATGATGAAACATGGAGTAGATAGGAGTTTGATGATGAAACATGGACTAGATAGGAGTTTGATGATGAAACATGGACTAGATAGGAGTTAGATGATGAAACATGGACTAGATAGGAGTTTGATGATGAAACATGGAGTAGATAGGAGTTTGATGATGAAACATGGACTAGATAGGAGTTTGATGATGAAACATGGACTAGATAGGAGTTAGATGATGAAACATGGACTAGATAGGAGTTTGATGATGAAACATGGAGTAGATAGGAGTTTGATGATGAAAAATGGACTAGATAGGAGTTTGATGATGAAACATGGAGTAGATAGGAGTTTGATGATGAAACATGGACTAGATAGGAGTTTGATGATGAAACATGGACTAGATAGGAGTTTGATGATGAAACATGGACTAGATAGGAGTTTGATGATGAAACATGGACTAGATAGGAGTTAGATGATGAAACATGGAGAGCATAAGATCTTTTGCTATGAGTATCATTTAAAGAAGGGTTAAACCTAAATATTTATTTATTATCTTCCAGATCTCTGACAACCTTAGGGTTGGTGATTTCGGCCCTGGCAGAGCAGTCTGGAGGAAGAAAGAAAGATAAATTTGTGCCATATCGAGACTCTGTGTTAACATGGCTTCTGAAGGTAATTTTAAAAGCAAAGGTGTCTTACCTATGGATAGAATGTGGCAAGAATTTTAATAAATGTTTAACTATTTTTCATGGAGGGACATGGTGATTGGGGTTGCTTTATTTAAAAGAAATTTAGATTCGTTATTATAGGCCTGGTTTTATTGTGGGTTGTTCACACCAATAGGATGTTGTAGAGAGTTTAATGTATATTGCATTATATTTACAGTGTGATTTCCAGAGTGTGTCTGCAAAAGTCATAGACCATACCCCTTAATTGATTAATTATACTGATAATCTTCAAACCCTTCAGTTGATCAAGATTCAAGTACTAATCTTATTATTATGCTCTATTTTCCATATGTTATTTAATAATGATTTGGTATTTATACAAGGGAGATAATTTAATTTAAAGATCTTTGATAAAATAAAACATTTCATTGTGTTGTATAAAAATGATTTGTCATGTATAGTGCAAGGGAGATAATTTAATTTAAAGCTCTTTGATAAAACAAAACATTTCATTGTGTTATATAAAAATGATTTGGCATTTATACTACAAGGGAGATAATGTCATTTAAAGATCTTTGATAAAATAAAACATTTCACTGTGTTATATAAAAATGATTTGTCATGTATAATGTAAGGGAGATAATTTCATTTAAAGCTTCTTGCCAAATAAAACATTTCATTATGGTATTATGCTTTCTAAACAATGATTTGCCAATTATAGTACAAAATAAATAATTTCATTTAAAACTGCATCTTAAAAACATCAGACCATGTCCTGTCTCAAAGTAGATTGTGCTTCCTTTCTTGTAATCTAACTGCTTATGGAACTTCAGTGTCATTTTGTTTGCTTACAGAGTGATTAGTTAATCCTTGTAAGAATGTGTTATAATAAGGTATACTTTACTGTCAGTATATGCATACAGCATCCTGGAAAACTATAATCTGTGTGCAAATTTCACTTTCACTCACAGGTGACTGCCTTACTTTCAAGATTGATATAAAAGGCAGTTAAATGTTGTATAGAGAAATCCAGGGAAGATCCTGTGCCAGATTTCGGGTGTTCTGTCTGCACTAGTTACGCCTATGGTTTGCCCATTCCCCACTCTTATGGTTTTGATGGCATCACCTTACCAAGTATTGTTAGATTTTGATCAGACAACATCTTTTACAGAAGTTATGCCACCTGATTTTCTGTTTCCAAATTTTGGTTTCCATGGTGAAAGTTTACCAAGGTTTGTTGTATCTCCCAAAATTTGTCAGTGTTATGAGAATTTGAATGGGTTGGAATTCCAGTGTTCCAGGACATCATTTACAGTAGTAATGGCCACAGTCTATTCATTCTCCATACTTGTGGTTTCTGCAGCAATACATGACCAAATACTGTCAGATTTTAATATCTGATGTGTACCATTATCTTGATGAGGCATTGACTGAGCCGCTTGGCGCTCAGCATTAAAAGGTTAGTGTTAAGACTGGTCAGCCTGGTGTCAGGATAATGTGTAGATAGACTTGTATCAAAGGTTTTATACAGTTTTATGATGAAAAGGCCTGGAATGATCTTGATTTCCAGTGTTCCATTGACCATTTACAGGAGTTGTGCCTACTTAATGTCATTCTCCAATTTTAGTTTATATAGCTGCATTAAGGATCATTTGATTTCAACTAAATTGGATTTCAGTTTTGTATTGATCTTAAATAGATTTAATTTCCAGTGATATGTAGCATCATTTACAGGACATATGGCTTTTGATTGCCTGTCCTTCCAACATGGTATTCCATAACATCATTTAAAGGATATATGGCTTTTGATTGCCTGTCCTTCCAACATGGTATTCCATAACATCATTTACAGGACATATGGCTTTTGAATGACTGACCTTCCAACATGGTATTCCATAACATCATTTAAAGGATATATGGCTTTTGATTGTCTGTCCTTCCAACATGGTATTCCATAACATCATTTACAGGACATATGGCTTTTGATTGTCTGTCCTTCCAGCATGGACTCCATAACATCATTTACAGGACATATGGCTTTTGATTGTCTGTCCTTCCAACATGGTATTCTGTAGAAAAACTTTGCAAAGGAATGTTGGATTTTAGTTAAATTTGTCAAATATCTTTATACTTTTAACAACCACAATCCAGGTCATCATTTGTAGGAGTTGTGACTCCTGGATGTGTTCTTTTAACTTTGCTTTAAATTTTCAATGCAAGTTCCTCTGATAAAAGTTCTGTCAGCAGAATGTATTGAATGGGGATATATATATATATATATATATATATATATATATATATATATATATATATATATATATATATAATTTCTTTTGCAACATTATAAAGGTAGAATCATGCTCATTAATGAACAGCCAACTTTTATGATATTAATAAAATGGTTAAAATGTTTTCTAACCTTTACATTTTTAACATAAAATAATGGTACACAAAATTACTCAGTATAACAGGATATTTGAAGTTGTCATTTTATGACATACTACAAAAAAGGTGAAAGATGATTGTAACTTTCATACAAATGCCATTTTGGGGTTTGATTTTAATCTCTCAGGGTTGATGGCATATTACCCAGTTTTATTACTAATAATTCTAACAAACTGCATGACAGTACTGTAATTAGTGACAGTACAGATCCACTAGCATTTTGTTACTTTTATATCAAGGGAGGAAACTTAAATTTAAATAAAGAATTGATAGTTATCTCCCTTGGACCTTGGTCGTGTTATTTATACTTGGAACAATGGTAGAAAATGTTTCCTGAAGAAGCTGTTGTTGTTGTGGGGTTTAACGCCATTTTTCAGCACACGATAGGCTATATATGGCGGCCAGTATTAATGGTGGAGGAAGAACCCGGGAAAACCCCAGAAAGAACCACCGACCCACGAGAAGCTACTGGCATACTTTCTCACATACCTACATTGGCTGAATCTGAGACTCGAACCGGCGCAGACAGAGGTGAGATGGCAGTGATCCGTAAAGGAGAACGCCTTAATAATATTTCAGATGTTAATATACATTCTCTGGTGAACTAAATACAATAATATTAAATGTTTTTACAGCAGTCTATTTACAAACATACAGTGAATAATATCCCTTGAGATGTATTCTTTGATTGATATGTGTCAGTTAGTTTCACTTAAACTCTTTAGGCCATAAGTGTTTTATATATTTGGATTTACATATAAAACTTGTCTTTATGCAATTATGTTCAAGTAGTTTGAAAATTTCTCACTATTTATTTATTCATTTTCAAAAATAACCATGACACATCAAGTGCACAAATGGAAATTTCAAAAAATATTCCGACCACCGTCTTGGTATCTGTTATTTTTCAGCGTACTTTTTCTCATGCTATTAAATAAAATGTTGCTTTAGCACATTGACCTTTAGTTTTTATTTAAGTTTTCAAAATCTGATACCATGAAATAGGATTATATGCTGTAAAAATGTCTCGTTCAGCATAAAGCCTGATGGAATCCTACATACAAATATCTCATTCAGGATAAAACCTCATATAATAGTATGTAAAAATATCTCATTCCAGACCAAATCTCAATGAATCCTAGGTAAAAATGTCTCATTCAGGATAAAATCCCATGGAATCCAGTGTAAAAATGTCTCATTCAAGACAAAATCTCGTGTAATTCTAGGTAAAAATTTGTCATTGAGGACATGATTTCATGGAATTCTATGCAAAATTTCTCATCTAGGGCATAATCCCATGATATTCAATGTAAAAATGTTTCGTACAGGAAAAGAATTCCAACAATCCCAAGGAATCCTTTGTGAAAATATCACATCTTGGGCAAAATTCCTTGGAATCCATTTCTTCAAGTCTTATCCAAGCCAAAATCCCATGGAATCCACATAATATTTCATCTGGGAAAAATAGCTTGGAATCATATGTAAGAAAGAAATTGAGATGATCGTATTGAATTATGTTCTTTGCAACAAAACAAGTTTGGTGAGATCTCCTCCCCCCCATTTTGTTTATTTAAACAGTTTTTTTTATATCTTAACTTGGAGCCCCAGGTGGTCTAAAGCGCTCTTCATTGTGGATCATCGCCATCTCACCTTGTCTGCATGGGTTTGAGTTTCGGATTTGGCTAATGTGAGTATGTGAGAAAGCTTGCCAGTAGCTTCTCGTGGGTCGGTGGTTCTTTCTGGGATTTTCCCGAGTTCTTCCTCCACCATTAATACTGGCCGCCATGTACAGCCTATTGTGTGGTGAAAAATGGCATTAAACCCTACAACAATTACCATTTACAATTTATCGTAACCTAATTTCAGTATGATGGATGTAAATACACTTCAACCTCATATTGATAGTCACATACAGGGAGTTGGGACAATACTAAAACAATCACTCATATACATTGGTAGTGAAGGAAAGTAGAGCTCCAGTGGAGGACATTGCTACATCTTGTGCATGGAGTTTCCCAGAATGTTTTGTCTAATGTCCCCCAAATCATGATTCCTCTGTGCCCCACTGAATGCATTTATTGTAAGAAAGAAATGAAAATAACACAACTATTCATTAGTGCTTGTTCATCCATGTTGATGTTGGTGCTAGCAGTGGTCAGAGTGACCAATAGGTGACCAAATCTGTGCGATGGCGAATAGTATCAATTTTAAAACTATATTTTGGCAACAGTCACAACATCCAAGGTTTGTGGTAGTCTGCTGAGTTGCAAAGTAAAATCTTTGACAATTGCTAAAATTTAAAAATAGATGTAAAATATAAAAAATATATCAAAATAAAATATTTTCAAGGTTGAAGGCACACCTTGTAATGATTGATTTTATCTCAAGGTTGAATTAATGAAGAAATGTGGCTAAATTTTATACACAACACAGATGCTTGTTTATTCAATTAGTTATCTATTTGAAAACCTATAATCAATCAATTTTAATAATTTGAAAATAAAAATAAAGTGAATTATTATAATAAATGCTGGCTCAGTGAACATTGAAGTTTAGTAAGAGCATGAACTTGAACAGAAAATTCCACAGTGCAGCTCATCTCATGAACCACGTCATTTAACACGATGATGTTTTCATGAATTATTTGAGCACTTGAAACATATATAATAATTTTGTAAGTGACAAAGAAAAGATGACAGTATATTGGAGACAACCGGTGTTAAGTTGGCAAAACTAATAAGAATCCATAATTTTTTAGAATACTAGTGCATTAAGTACTATCTGGTGCATTAAGTACTATCTGCTATTATTTTGTCCCATTAAAATATTGTATGTCTCATAAATTTGGAGGATGCAGTCCCAGGTGCAATATTGAATGGTCAGAATGTTTGTATCAGTCATGAGGCTTTGTCAAGTGTCTGATGCAAATTCTGATCCCTACGACAACATATTTCTGTCCCATATCGGCACAAATGATGGGTTAAGTTTTCTCTCATTTCTTACTGGAAAAATAAGTGTTGGCAAAAATGTTGGAATATTGTAAGTGTGGATAGAACTATAGCAATAAAGAATATTTGCCAGTGTGAGAAAGGCATGTGTGGGATACACATATCCCACGTGCCTTTCTCACATAGGCAAAATTTGTCATTTAAGTATAAAACTGAAAGACATTGCTGACATTCTTGGCATTATTAGCATAACAAAATCTCTATGTCATTGAGTGCACATGTGTGAAATACATATCCCAGATACCTTTCTCACACAGGCAAAATGTGTCACTTGTGTTTATATATATATGAATTGGAGACTATTTTTTATTCCAGGACAACTTGGGAGGAAACAGTAAAACTGTGATGATAGCCACAATCAGTCCAGCTGCTGACAATTTTGAGGAAACATTGTCTACACTGCGCTATGCTGATCGTGCCAAACGTATCGTCAACCATGCTGTTGTCAATGAAGATCCCAATGCCAGAATCATACGGGAACTGCGGAATGAAGTTGATATGCTTAGGAAGGAACTACAAGAGGCACAGGTCAGTTTGCATTATTGAAGTGTTATGATCATGCACAACGTTTAAAAAATTACTTTAATATACTTTTAAGAACTTTATTTAAATTTTATCTTGTACTTCATGTTTTCACATGTGGAATGGTTTATCTTCTTGAAATTTATGTGCTGTTCTACGTTTTTAGATCTTTGGAATTTGACTTTTTGTCGGCACTTTATAGTCGCTTTTGTAATGAGGTACATTGAGATGCTACTCCATACATACATTTGTTGTTGTTGTTGTAGGGTTTAACGCCATTTTTCAGCACATGATAGGCTATACATGGCGGCCAGTATTAATGGTGGAGGAAGAACCCGGGAAAACCCCAGAAAAAAACACCGACCCACAAGAAGCTACTAACAAGCTTTCTCACTTACCCACATTAGCCGAAACTGAGACTTGAACCCACGCAGACAGAGGTGAGATGGCAGTGATCCGTAACGGTGAGCACTTTAGACCACTTGGCCACTCGGGGCCCCCTGATACATTTGTTAAAATTGGGTTCAAAGTACTTGTTCAGGCGGAACATTAGTTTGCTTTGGTTCAGAGCTTTATAATATTGATAGACTGAGAAAGAAAATGAGAGCATAGGGGGCATGCATTATGTCTTTTTTTTTAGATTGCTTTATTATGGTGTACTTTAAGAAAAAGACTTTGCATAAACAGGGAACATAAGGCCTGTTGAGCTTATGGTATGATAGTCTGTTGTCCATCCATATTTCTGATAAGAACTTAATTGTATTGGGTATGTGAAGTTCTGCCATCAAGATCTTGGATGGGGTCACATATGAGCAACATCCACACATATTAATGTTGCAATCCAAGCATTTTTTTTTACCTCTATAATTTCAATTGTATTTAAATTTGTATTGAAAACTGACAAATATCAATTGCCAGGGTGAGCACCATGAGGCTTACTTGGGCATCTTGTTCAGGTTTGGAGAGGAAATACATTGAGTACAATATTTTCTCTTACATTTTTAAAAAAAGTTTTAAAATCGGAACATGTATATTAGCGGCCTCTAGAAAGAATTTTGTATATCAATGAATATACTCCAGATTTTTAGAGCTTCAAACTGGAAAGTTTTTCAAGTATATATATATATATATATATATATATATATATATATATATATATATATATATATATATATATATATATATAAGGGAGACAATGCAAAGAGAATGTAGTTCTCCATCTTCATTTATTTATGTTTATATGTTGTACCCATAAGGTAACAATTTCATCTGTTTCTATGTTATACCCATAAGGAACCAATTTCATCTGTTTCTATGTTATACCCATAAGGAACCGATTTGATCTGTTTCTATGTTATACCCATAAGGAACCGATTTCCTCTGTCTCTATGTTATACCCATAAGGAACCGATTTCATCTGTTTCTATGTTATACCCATAAGGAACCGATTTCATCTGTTTCTATGTTATACCCATAAGGAACCAATATCATCTGTTTCTATGTTATACACATTAGGAACCGATTTCATCTGTTTCTGTGTTATACCCTTAAGGATCCAATATCATTTGTTTCTGTGTTTTACCGATAAGGAACCAAGGAAGACAGATTTTAGAGAGTGAAGGCATCATATTTTACCTGGCAGTAATGCTGATGATAATTTGGATTTAATTTGCTTATATACGTATATATATATATATATATATATATATATATATATATATATATATATATATATATATATATGATTGCAAAGGGATATAATGTTCACAATAATGGTGACAGTGTTAATGCTTCTGATGATGACAGGGGCAGTAATTATGAAGTTAATATCAATATGGTGGTGGTGGTTGTTACAGTGGTGTTGACACACTGTTGCTGATGAAGACTATGATGACAACAGTAATGAATATGATTGTTCTGTACATTGCAGAGCATGAAGGCCCCTGACCTTAAGGAGAGGCTCGAAGAATCTGAGAAATTGATTAAAGAAATGACAAAGACATGGGAGGAAAAGCTGATGGAGACAGAGAGGATACACCAGGTCTGTAGATAACTAGTTTGGGCATGTAGATAACTAGTTTGGGTCTGTAGATAACTAGTCTGGATCTGTAGAAAGCATTATGTACAATGATACACCAGGTCTGTAGATAAATAGTTTGGGTCTGTAGATAACTAGTTTAGGTCTATGGAAAGCATTATGTACAAGGATACACGAGGTCTGTAGATAACTAGTTTGGGCTTTTAGAACGCGTTATGTACAAGGATACACCAGGTCTGTAGATGACTAGTTTGGGTCTCTAGAGAACTAGTTTGGGTCTATAGAAAGCATTGTGTACAAGGATACACCAGGTCTGTAGATAACTAGTTTGGGTCTATAGAAAGCATTATGTACAAGTCGGTAGCTAACTAGTTTGGGGTTATAGAAAGCATTATGTACAAGGATATAGCAGGTCTGTAGCTAACTGGCTATAGTCTGTAGAAAGCATTTGGTATAAGGATAAACCAAGTCGCTAGCTAACTGGCCAGGGTCTGTAGAACACATTATGTACAAGGATACACTAGGTCTGTGGCTGACTGTTCAAGGTTTGTAGAAAACATAACGCACAATGATACATTAGGTTGGTAGCTGATTGGTCAATGACTATGGAAATTATTATGTTAATTGTAATAGATCAAAGTAGTTTTTGTCAAAGTTGTGGTTGTAAATATTTAGTTTGGTAGGAACTGGTAAAAGATTTCAACTGCGACAGTTAGATGTTATTGGCTTGCTTCTTTTATGGAGGTGGTTGTTTGAACTCAAAGTGATCATTCAGTCAGTGCATATCTTTAAAACACTAACTTGGTTGAGCTTTTTCCTCTGACTGTTTGAACAATATTGTACAAATAATTGATAATTTGAATGTTTAATAATTTAAAAAAATTAATAATTTACAAGCACTAACAGAGAAACATTCTGGACCAGACAAATTACAAACAGGTAATGAATAAAACGGTACTTACAGTATCACATTATTGTAAATGACTTTACAGAGTACTTACCTTTATGTATAGATAAATAAAAAACAATGCAAGTTCATGCAGCTTAATTGTATAATTTATGTACATTCACACATACCTGACTTCAGACGGAATTGTACTAACATCCAGTTTTGACTCCAGCCAATTTCACACACGCAGTATTATCTAGAAGTGTGCAGTAATACCTGTATACCAGTTTACTGAGGTAAATTCTTGGGTGGTATATACTTTACTGGTACTTAGGTAGTTTTTGGTTGGATGCAATGTTTTTATTTTCCTGAGTAATCTTGTTACAGATATGATATTAACAGAAAGTTTTTATTCTCATGACAAAATCATTGAAAAAAATTATGTTTTAAAAACAAACAAAATAGTTGTATTTGTCACAAATTAATTTTGAATATTACAAATATTATAGATCCTTTATTCACATGATTGACCCATTGTCATGTTGCATATTCCAGCTTGGGATGTTTTGAAAGATATTCAGGCCAAATCCAACTTCTGCACAAATTTTGGATTTAAAAAAAATAAATAATTTTTTAGTTATTTACTAGTTTATGTTAAGTACACATATTCATTTGTAAGACTTAGAATATCTCTAAGATGTTTAGAAGAGCAGTTATCTTTGAATTAAAATTTCCACTAGACATTTTCTCATTTATTGTTGATTAAGTGTTTTATGTTTACTGGCCTTGTCTGATAAATATCTTGCCCAGGTGTTGGCATCCCACTCAATGTTTCCCTGCTTATTATATCAATAGTTTATCCATGGAATTTTAGGCTTCAGTGTCAAGACTTCCTGTATTATCTGTAATCTTTTAGATGTCAGCACCAAGTCTTTTACAGTGTGTCAGCTATAGTGGAAACTTAACCATCCCAATTTAGTTTTAGATTATAAGTTAAACAACAGCTAACAATAACATAGTAAATTCATCTACAATAAAATACAGACTATTTAATTTATGAGGGGGCTGTGATTTTCTTTTTTGCCAAGAGATCTTATTTTCGTTTATGTCAAGATATTTTTTTATAAGATAAATAATATAGTATGGTGTTATTTTATTATAACTCAAAGAAGATATTTTTACAACTATTGACAGATTGAAATTTTAAAAATGTAACAGGCCCCTGCCCCAGAAAATGTAATTATTGTCCCTAATATCTTTGCAATACACTGTAGTAGATATGGCATTATGTTCAGATATACCTCAGTATAATGTGGAACAAATTTTTTTGGGTAACCAGCTCAAATATTATCATTCTGCCAACAAATCAAGGTGAAAAGTTTATTGTAGTTTTGTTTTAAAGTCTACTCTTTGGACTCCACACATAATTGGATAAATTTCACTTCCTTTGGACTCCATGTATGATTGAATAAATATTACTTTCTTTGTACTCTACATATGATTGGATAGACTTCACTTTCTTTGGACTTGACATAGTAATTGGATAGATATCACATTCTCTAGACTCCACATATGATTGGATAGATATCACTTTCTTTGGACTCCACATATGATTGGATAGATACCATATTCTTTGGACTCCATATATGATTGGACAGATATCACTTTCTTTGGACTCCACATATGATTGGATAGATATGACTTTGTTTGGACTTTACATTATTATTCGATACATATCATTACATGTTTAAGCTGTTAAAAGAAGAATTTTAAAAAAAATGTACCTGAGGCCTATAGCATTCTTTAAACAAGCAAATAAACTTTTAAGACTGATTTTCTTAAAGTTATTATCTCTAATGCACTTTTTTATTAACATCTTAGATGCACAGGTTGCATAGAATCCCCATAAAGGGTATTTCCCATGAAGGGGTACAGCAGAAAATCGAAATTTATAGCATGAATAGGCATAATAACATGTTCTACATGGATTGTAACTTTGACAGGTATTTTCATTTGTGCTGGAACAAAAGAGAAATCATTTTGGTGGTAAATGAATATTGGTATGAAAAAATTAAATAACTTTTCTATTATGTAGCAAAACTTGTATATGTATTGCCTTAAAATGTATAATTTCTTTAGATTGTATCTTAAATATTAAATAAAATGACAGAGAATAAAAACAAGAAGATTAATTGTAAATTACTGTACAGGATCAAAGTAATTTTGGCATGGACTTACTGTACATGATATATTTATGGCTTGGAATTATTGTACATATCAGTGACATGAAAATATCATACATTACATATTTGTGGCACATAATTACTTTACATGACATTAGTGGCATGGAAGTACTGTACATGACATTACTGTACATGACATTAATGGCACATTATTACTGTACATGACATTAATGGAACATTATTACTGTACATTACATTAGTGGCATGGAATTACTGTACATTACATTAGTGGCATAGAATTAATGTACATGACATATATTAGTAGTGTGGAATTAATGTACATGAAATGTTAGTGGTATGGAATTAATGTACATGACATATATTATTAGTGTGGAATTAATGTACATGATATGTTAGTGGTATGGAATTAATGTACGTGACATGTTATTGGTATGGAATTAATGTTAGTGGTATGGAAATAATGTACATGACATGTTTGTGGTATGAAATTAATGTACATGATGTGTTATTGGTATGGAATTAATGTTAGTGGTATGGAAATAATATACATGACATGTTTGTGGTATGGAATTAATGTACATGACATGTTATTGGTATGGAATTAATGTTAGTGGTATGGAATTAATGTACATGACATGTTAGTGGTATGGAATTAATGTACATGACATGTTATTGGTATGGAATTAATGTTAGTGGTATGGAAATAATGTACATGACATGTTTGTGGTATGGAATTAATATACATGACATGTTATTGGTATGGAATTAATGTTAGTGGTATGGAAATAATGTACATGACATGTTTGTGGTATGGAATTAATGTACATGATGTGTTATTGGTATGGAATTAATGTTAGTGGTATGGAAATAATGTACATGACATGTTTGTGGTATGGAATTAATGTACGTGACATGTTAGTAAGTATGGAATTTTTACAAATTGATTAACTTTATCTGTTGTGTGAAGTAACATTTTTGCCATTTGATTTTTGGCAAAATACTAAGAAAAACTTATGCTATTAACATGACAGACCTTTCAGAAATTTAATTTCCTTGAAGTCACACAAAATTTAAACTTGATAATTTTTTTCCACATAATCTAAATTTGTTAGATATACTAGACAATGCAATGTAATAGAACATTTACTTATAAAAGGTGTGCTTCTCTTATCACAGGATCGCCATCAGGCCCTAGAGAGAATGGGGATATCAGTGCAGACTTCAGGTATTAAAGTGGAGCAAGGAAAATATTTCTTGGTGAACCTGAATGCTGACCCCTCCCTTAATGAACTACTGGTATATTATTTGAAGGTAAGCTGGATTCAGTCACATCAGACCTTTATCAAACCCATTATCATTAACCAATTCTACATACATTGCTGTAGTAAATCTAGCATGCAAGGATTTCTCATCCCACCCCATCTGATGAACCCATTCTGCATCTGTCACAGTGGTAAATCTGCAGTTAATGATTTCTCATCCCATCCCTTCCCATGAACCCATACTGCATCTGTCACAGTGGTAAATCTTACAGGCAAGGATTTCTCATCCCATCCCTTCCCATGGACAAATTCTGCATCCATCAACATGGTAAATCTGAGGTACTCATTACTACATTCATGGTCACTTCATTAGTAACCGCTTCTATTCACTAATTACCAGATGATGGTCGAGCATAATCAAGCATGTTTATGATGTAGTAACACTTCACTGATACTTGTGTTCTTGACCGTGCATTTTTAGATTTTAAGTTTTAATTAGTTTAAGCCTGTGTTGCGCTGAGGTTCTATAACCCTGCATGCCCACATGCATGCACACACACATACATATGTAAATACATACATCTGTGAATAAATACATCTGTAAATACATGCATACATACATACATACATACATACATACATACATACATACATACATATATGCATGCATACATACATACATACATACAGCATGTGATATCAAATATCAGTATATTGCAGTATAAACATGATAATATGAATATCACAGTATTAATTAATTTATTTATTGATATAGAATGATACTGAAATGTTGTTATAAAACCTGTATTATCATATTAATAAATTTAGCAGCATTTTCCCACTTGACATGAGCCTATTTGGAATAATGATAGTGGAGAATTCCATAATAGTAAGTCTTTGTCACCGAGGAACTACCATTATTTATTAAAGAATTAGCATATTGATTACTCAACTGACCTTGACTTTAAGCCACATAGCGAACAAATTTGTCGAGTACGGCAACCTTAGTCTCCAGGTCATTATATGAAAACTTTTGTTTCATTTAATCACTCCCAAAGTTGATACAGAGGAAATGCTGAAATAGAATGTTTCCCAGTTGCCAGTATACAGTACCTGACACATTTTTGCCAAGAATTTGGAGCCACAAAGAAATGTCAAGAAAGTAATTCTAGACATCAAAATAGATGATAGGCAAAAGATCCTTGCCAGACAGAGACAATCGTCAGACAAGACGGCTACATACTGAGAACTGGTGCATTCTTTTTATAGGCTGCAATCCAGACTTGAGTGATAGGTCTTTCTAATCATCACATTCTAACTTTTGTGAAGCATGGTTTACTTTCAGAAGGTTTAAGTTTTATACAGATGCTTGAAAGTATAGGTATGTTGCATGAGGTAATAAACGATTTTGAAAAGTGTTGGTAAACTTTAATTTTATACTTTGGCATATCCATACCTGTCAACCATTGAACTTTTGTCATGATCATAATGCTGTTTTTTTTGCAGAATTGTCTCTTATACTTACCTGTATATAGATTAGCTGGTACATTAAAAAGTGATTTTACAAAAAAGCAACAAAAAAATGTATTTCGTATAATTCCGTTAATCACATGCATAAGTATAAATTTGAAAATAATCTAGGAAAGAAAGTTGATGCGTAATGATAGCATCAAAAACCTAAATCTACTTTCCTGACACTATCATTATGTTCTATTTATGGCAGCTATAAGTGGCAAATTTCCAAGGACATAGGTGGGTTTCTTCCATTTGAAAACTGATCTGTCGGATTTATTTAATGAAGGGCAAGAATCATTTTGTAGACCAGTCTGTACTTGGAAGGAAATGGAGCCATTTGTTAAATGTCACTGGCTTTATAAATGTGACTCATGGATGTTAAATGACTGAAAAATGTTAGAGGAGAGTGATTTTTTAAAACTTTTTAACATGTTGGATCAGAGAAAGGTCAAAGCAAAAGTACTTTACTAATTCAACAAGAATGTAAAATGGTGTCATTGTAGCGGTCTAGGTATGTTAGGATCTTTAATCACACGCATAGCTGGTCTGGACCTTTTAGTCTAGTGGTATGTGAACCCAGTTGTGAGACAGATAAACAAAGTTTGATTCCCACCAGCAACATTTGTCTCCCTTCCTGTTACATAATACAGCAGTCAGGTTGAGATGATTGTAATGCTCGCTGAGTTCATTTTACAGTCACTCTGGGGGTTGGCAGGTATGCAGTCTCATGAATCCAAATTGAAAAAGAAATGGCCATTTGAAAAAGCAATTTTTTTTCCATTATAACAAATGCAGCAGAATCTTAGAATTTGGGATTTAACAGTGATCCTGAATGTAATCCATGGATAATAACTATTTTTATTAAGCAACTGATATGTGTCAGTTTCCATGTCATGTACCCTAACCATGTTATCTCCCTTTGTAAAGTTATTTCCCTGTATTTGTTACAGCTATGAAATCTACACTACTTAGCTCATTTAAGTTTCAGTTTTAATTCATTTCAGTGGTTTAAAATATTTAAGAAACTTGACTACCATAAGGAAAATTAGGGAACATCAGAAAATGAAATATTCAAAGAAAAAAAGTGAAAGAAATCCATTCATTGTTAATTTCAAAAGACTTTCAGCCTCTATGTGAAAGTATGGTATTAATTTGCAACATAATTTCCAGAAACTATGTTACAGCTTACAGACAAAATAAGAACATAAGGGACCTTTTAGTAAGCTCCATAACTAGTGAATATAGACAGACTTGGTTATTTTAAGTGTGAACTGATAGCTGTAAGCTGTGTGACTTTCTAATTAGTCTTAATAAAAATCATGAAAACAGGTAGAAATTTTAAAATTAAACAACACATTTCATGTGATATGCAAAATATTAAGAAAGAACCAGTATATAGATTATATAGTGGAAACTAAAAATCAATTTTATGTGTTAGGAAGAAGGAATATCTCTCTCTCTCTGTCTCTTTCTATATCTATCTATCAATCTATCTATCTATATCTATATCTATATATATATATATATATATATATATATATATATATATATATATATATATATATATATTGGACACATAACTGAAATGGCAAAACATCTGAGCACAAACTGTAGTACAGATCATTTGAGTACAAACTGTAGTATAGATCATTTGAGTACAAACTGGAACATCGGTCATTTGAGTACAAACTGTAGTATCAATCATTTGAGTACAGACTTTTGTATCAATCATTTGAGTTCAAATTGTGGTATAGATCATTTGAGTATAAACTAATAAAATCATTTGAGTACAAACTGGTATAGATCCTTTGAGTATTAACTATAGTATATAGATCATTTGAACACAAACTAGTTTAAATCATTTGAGTACAAACTAGTAGAAATCATTTGAGTACAAACTTGTACAGATCATTTGAGCACAAACTAGTATAGATCAATTTGAGCACAAACTGTAGTATAGATCATTTGAGCACAAGCTAGTTTAAATCATTTGAGTACAAACTTGTAGAAATCATTTGAGTACAAACTTGTACAGATCATTTGAGCACAAACTAGTATAGATCAATTTGAGCACAAACTGTAGTATAGATCATTTGAGCACAAACTATAGTAATGACCATCTGAGAATGATTGGCATTGAGCACAACATCTACTGGTCCAAATAGACTTGCATTCCTGTACAATTTGACCATAAGTCTTGCTGAAATGACCCTTAAATTTCATGTGTATGGAATAAAAGCAATAAATAATGAAAATATGATTGTTGCAGTCAGATCTGGATACAGGTTTGTCCAGTAACAGCCCAACTGTCCCTCAAATGCTTAAAACTGCCCCTATTGTTAATACAAAATCATGATCAGGCTGTTGTTGATATTATTTTTCTTGAAATGGTGTCTTACAAATACAAAGCCATCAAAGTTTCTTAAAAGTTTAAACAAGTACATCAATGAATATTAGATTCTTGGATAGAAAAATGTAGGAAAGGAAACAATCAGTTTATTGGACATCATGTTGTGTTGATGTGAATATGCCACATTGTGGGAGAGCTGATTTTCATTGCCATTAGAAACATAAAAAATAACCAACCCAAATATTATATCAGGCTGAGAGAACTAACAATAAGTCATTGAATTCCATGGAGTTTTAAATTGCAGTTCTTGAAACTGTTTTGGAGCTAATTAGGGTCTTAGTGTACTTCACAAACCTTAATGCTTGCTGCATCAATCTCATATCACAAGGTCTTCTGACAATTTTAAATGCATGTGTTGCACGTCAATAATAGCAGTACATGATACTTCACCTTACTGAAAATTGGATGGAAAAATATCAGCTGCCTTGCAGAGAAAGGTCTTGTTAGGGTTGGAAGGTCTTTAGAAGAAAATGGGAACAATTTTGGATTAATTGTAAGCTGACATTAGGTTTGAAAATCCACTGGCCGTAAGCCCAATTGTAAATTTGTGCATTAGTTCTTTTTGCTCTTATTATTGGTTCAAACATTGATTTTTATTTTGTTTTAACTTAATATTGTTTGGGATCATTGATAGATTTGGTTGCATTTATTTCTCTCTGTCTTACTGTCTCTCTCTCTATCACTCTCTCATTTACTCTCTCTCTCTCTCTCTCTCTCTCTCTATATATATATATATATATATATATATATATATATATATATATATATATATATATATATATATATATATATATATATATATCTGGACCTTACAAGAGAATACTGGATAACATTAGTAAAAAATTTCAATTTGAATAAATGATAATATCATCCAGGTTGGAGAATTTTTCATTCATACTCTATGGACATTCTGTCATGCTTAGCATGCATATTACTGAAACATACACGGGCAGTGTTGGGGATGGGGGATGGGTATTTTGTGTACCCTGGGAGATAAGTGCACATCATCCTGTTAGCTGCCTATTTTACAGGCAGTGTTGGGATGGGGGCTAGGTATTTTGCGTACCCTGAGAGATCAATGCACATCAGCTTGATAGCTACCTAGTTTACAGGCAGTGTTGGGGATGGGGGCTGGATATTTTATGTTCGCTGGGAGTTCAGTGCACATCAGCCTGATAGCTGCCTATTTTATGTCACAAGAGTTCAGGTGTTCCATATGTCATATGTATTCAGGAGGATACAGATGTCATAAGTGTTCAGGTGATACAGATGTCATAAGTGTTCAGGGGGATACATATGTCACAAGAGTTAAGGTGTTCCATATATCACATGTATTCAGGAGGATACAGTTGTGATAAGTGTTCAGGGGATACAGATGTCATAAGTGTTCAGATGATACAGATGTCATAAGTGCTCAGATGATACAGATGTCATAAGTGTTCATATGATACAGATGTCATAAGTGTTCAGCATTATATTTACTAGTGTTGTTAAATTTCCCTCAAAGATCTTGTCAAATTTTTCTCTGCATTACAAATGAATTTGTTGTTTCTCAGAATCAATGGGATTTCTTCATCTGGCTTTGGGTAAGGGGATGTCTGTGGTACAATATTTGAAACACTAGGTCATTTTGACAAACTACTGTTTTTATCTAAACATACCATAATGCATAGAGGTGTTGCTGTGCTGACAGATGTATATATTAGAATGACTAAAGTTGAGAGGATGTTTTGATAGATATTGTACAATCGAGAATGACTAGTGTTGATACACTGTGTTGACAGATGTTGAATAAATTAGAATGACTAATGTTGATAGGATATTTTGACAGATATCGTCTCCTTCATTATGACATATGTTGGTAAGTTGTGTTGACAGATGTTGTATACACTACAATAACTAATGTTGATAGGTTGTGTTGACAGATGTAGTGTACCCTAGTGTGTGTGTGTGAGTGTTTGGTTTGGATTTTTTTTAAGTAGCTATAATAATTTGAGTCATATCGCTATAATGTCTGCATTGTGGCAGTTTATAATGATGTCTAGCACTGGGGTATCATTCTGCAGACATGTAGTGTGTCCCACCCAGTCAGACTATCCTGACACCAGGCCAACCAGTCCTAACATTAACCTTTTAATGCTGAGTGCCAAGTGAGGCAGCTGCTTGTACCATTTAAACAAGTATGACTTGGCCAGGATTCAAACACACGTCCTCCCTCATCCGAGGCAGATGCTCTAACCACTTATGCCACCGGAGCAGTTGTTGTATATTCTGATGTTGATAGATTGTGTTGACATATGTTGTACACTCTGTATTTGAGTTTATGGATGTTGTTGACTCTAGAATAATGAATGTTGATTGTGTTGACAGGTGCTGTATAACCTAGAATGACTATTGTTGATAGGTTGTGTTGACAGATGTGTACTCCATAATGTTTGATTTTCGTTAAGTTATTCTGACAGATGTTGTTTACTCTAGAATGATGAATGTTAATTGATTGTGTTGACATGTATAATTTAGAATAACTAATCTTGATAGGTTGTGTTGTCAGAGGTATGCTGCGTTATGTCTTATGTTGGTAAGTTGTGTTGAAACGCTTTTGCAGGATTGCCCATAGCTATTGTGTTTATCAAGAAGTAAAACTCGTTGAACAAGTTCTGCATGATTTTTTTTGTGCTGGGCTTTGCCCACTTTACAGTTAGCCCATCCTTCCCTAAATCACAGCAGCATTTCAACATTTTGAAATAAAGAACAAATTAATCTCCAACGCAGCTCTTAACTTTATCATTCCAGCCCCCAAAAGAATTGTCTTTTGCATTTCATGTATGGAGTAAAAATCCAGCTTGTAAGAAATGTTGACACCTATCACAAATTAGCCAAAAGTCTTTTATTAATGAACAGGCTTAAGAATTCCCATTCAGTGCAGTGAAGTGTAATACATTGTGTTTCTTCAGCTCCCATCTCTGATTTACCTTACTTGAAATGAATTGTGTTGTTCAGTTAACCTAATGGACTATCTCATAGCAGAGTTGAAAGGACTAACAAGCACAGAATCATCCTGGTTATTGTCAGTCGGTTGGGTAATATGTGTTAGAGCTGTTTATCTTTGATGGCCAATATGATAATTGTTTAACACATTAACTCGTTTTTTGCCTGAAATTAGAGTAGGAAACACATTTTGAAAGCTATTTCTGAATGCATCTGAAAACACCAAATCCCATGTGATCTTTTACTAACATACTTCCTAGTTGTGTTAGAAACATTGTTTTTTATTGGGTATTTGGCTTGCGCGTGAAGAAGGGTAAAGGTTGGATTTTTTTGTGTGCTTAACGAACCCATTATTTTTGTATCGAGACCACTCTTTATTCCAAATGACCATCTTATCCTATTTTTTTGCAAAGGTTCGTCTGTTTGTTTGCAGTTCATACCGGTTTGCCTTAGATCTGAGACCAAAAAGTCTAAAAATCCGGACATAAAATTGGATTCCGATCACGGGCCAATTTTAGATAGAAAAAAATTGATTCCAAACATTGAGTTTTTTATCTGCATTTTGCGTGTAACTTGAAATTCCAGAGTTTTTGGTATCATTGTAGAGCTACATCTGTCTACCTTTCTATAATACCACCCACTTTAGTGTATTAAACATGACCATGACGCTACAGAGCTCGGCAGTAGGCTACTAACTCCTGCCATGTTAACTTGTCACTAGGTGTTAATGTGTTAAACTGCCTAGTGTTGATAGTGTTACATGAGCAAAAAGGATGAAGATATGTTTGTCATGACTGTTTAGTGTTTGACAGTCTAAAGGTTACAAGCATATATCACATTGTCAAGAAAGTTTACTCTCTATCTCTATTATTTTTCCTAAAAAGTTTCACTGGAAATGGTGGGTTTTTTTTAACATGAGTGTGTTATGTGTTTGGGAATATAAAATGCATGTTGGTCTGGCAGATATGTAATTTACAGTTTTGGTAGGGCCATCTCCTTATTGATTCTCAAGCCACAGAGGTAAATGGTCAGGGTCATAATCATTGCTGAAAATGACTTTTTAGGTTCTGGCGCCCAATTTGGTATGAACTTTGTAGCTACATTACATTATAGGGATGGCTGCTCCCTATTGAGACTACAATCAGTAGATCAGAACCAAGGTCAGCGAAGGAAAACTACAAAATTATTTTTATTTGACGTTTTTAATAGTTACTGACAACTTGAGGAATTAGCCATTGTTCTAATGGCTATTTTTATAACAAATTTGGCTTGGGCCATTCTTGCATACAATTAGGTTGTAATATGTCCAGATTTTTTCTTCACATTTGCTAAACAAAATTTTGTTTATAAATAATATCTTTTAATGTTATTGTGGGTTCTGTTTTATGCAAGTTTCATTGGATGAATATTTGACACCATAAAAAAGATCTGATGTGTCTATTTAACATCTCTTAAATATAATAAATTCAACACTTCACACTAGCTGAACAGGAATAATGTTGCTAATTCAGTTAACTAGAATTTGTTATTATCCTGGGAACTGTTACTTTGGATTACAGTAATGATCACAGAAACTACTTTTCCCATTATTTCTGTTGGGAAAAGTATGTGATGCCCTGTCTCCTGTTTAAGGATTGATGACTAAATAATCATCTTGCCACTGTACTCTGGAGAAATGGAGAGGAATCGGAGACTAGTTTCACAGTCTTGTTGAAGGCCGATTCCGTGAACAAGTTGTATGGCATCATACTGAATTTTTATTGTATGTATAAAGCTTAGTCTGGCACATGCAAAGTTTATAGTGCATCCATTCTATTGGTACTGTTATAGTGTTGCTCATTATAACGCCTTTATGGTGCATCCATTATATTGGTACTGTTATAATGTTGCTCATTACAACGTTTTTATAGTGCATCCATTATATTGGTACTGTTATAGTGTTACCCATTATAATGCTTTTATAGTGCATCCATCATATTGGTACTATTATAGTGTTACTCATTATAACGCTTATCAGAATAACATGGTCCTTGGATACTGCATGGTTATTGTTATGTACCCCATTGTACTAGATAATGAAATTGTTGAAACATTTCTAATTATTTTACTGAATTTTAGTTCTTGACTCATGAATATTTGATTTTCATATAAAATACAACCTTTCATAAAGTGAGTCACAAAACAAACATTGGATTCTCCTCTCAGAAATTGAAAATAGCATATAATGGATTTAATTGACTGGTCAGTACTATGTTAATTAGGATATTTTTGAAGTTTTAACTCTAGAATAAACACACTCTGGGGTTTTACTAGTTTGGTTTGGTATTTTACAGGACAGCAACACATGCTGGTTATATAGAACCAATGCAGTTGGAGTAAGCTGCCTTGCCCAGTGATATATCATGGTGCTGACCTGGGCTAATCATGGGCCAATCTAAATTCTCACCCTTTCTGGACTCACAGTACTAATTCAGTTCCCATAGTAAACCTATGCAAACACAATGATATTAAAAATTCAATAACTTGAATTTTTTAGTGCTCATGATCAAACCTATATTTATCAGTATAGATGAAACCTGGATGACAGCTTCTGTGTTGAGGAAGGGATATGAGCCATGGCATTTTCTGGACCTGCATGTGTTTGAAACATGTGCTTTCAATTCTGCACCAAAGTCAGGTGCTAGTTTTTGTAATTAGTGTTCCAAACTCAAGACTGTTAAAGGACTGAAATTCCATCAATAAAACAATGTCTCTATTTTTTTCCACTTACAACTAGGATAAGCTCTCAAAAGATGTTTTTCCTAAAACATAACTTACATTATTAACCAATCCTGGTCAGCCAAACCGATATATACTCTACTTTATGTTCATCCATTTCCAGGCTAGTTCCCATTTTTCCATATCATTATTACCATGTGTCCTTCAGGCATGCTTACCACTGAGCTACTGCAGTTTATGTGTCTCAGTTCAGATTTGCACATTATTGTGCCTAGGTGCATTTAAATGCTAACAAACACATGCACACACACAGATGCACACACACACACTACATGCATGCATGCATACATACATACATACATACATACATACATACATACATACATGTCTTGATGTGTAAAACATTTGACTTGCAAAAATCAGCTGTAAAGCAGGTCTTGTTTTCTGGTTTATTCACTTGTTCTTGTTTTTTTTTACCCTGCACTCACTTGTCCCTCTTTTCTATTTCATGCTTGTCTGTCCATGTTTTTCTTTAAATCTCTGCTACTTGATCCAGTTTTTCCCATACTTGGTCCTGTTGTAGCAGAGAGAATTCACTTGCCATATATACTTTCTTACAAGTCAGGGTGAACTAAAAGCTGGTAACATGCAGAAATACAATTGCATAATGTAACAGCAGATCTGGGTCTGTGTAGTTTGTTAGGAGTAATTGTTAGAGCAAACAACATGGACCCTGATCTGCCATTGCATTATGAAGTGGCAGATCTGGTTTAACATCTTTTGTAGTTGAACCCAACTAATATAAGCATGTATATATTATATCACTAAATTGTGAGTTATCAGCAACTCCTATGAAAATGTCGAATAATGGAACTTAGGAAAATTTCAAAATGTCTTAAAGTCCTCCTGTTATTTTTTTTTATTAAGGAAAGCTTTTTAACCACAAATTAGGTTCTAGTGATATAATTGCTGAAAAATGTAATTTCAAATTTTATATGGTTTTATTTATTATCTAAGTATTGAGCTTTGCAGTTTTTGGTTTTAATTTATTTGATCCGTGGTAAGAAAAGAATAAAAACCTTTTACTTGGATGCAGATGGTTGAATGAAAGACTCCTGGTAGCTATTCATTTCGCATAGTAAGCCTATTAAACACCATGGTATTAAAAATCAATAACTTAAAATTTCAGAGTGCTTGTGATTAAATTTAAATTGATCAGTTTAGACACATTTTTGATGATAGCTTCTGTGTAGAGAAAACCAAGTGAGCCACAGCATTTTCTGGATGCACACGTGTTTGAAACGTGTTTTCAATACTGCATCAAAGAGTCGGGTGCTGATTTCATTAATGAGTGTTCCATTAGTAAAACATGACCTCTTTTTTCAATTACAGCTAGGATAAGCTCTCAAAAGAATCGTTTAACTAAAATCTAACTTTCATTATGAACAAATCATGGCCAGCAAAATCCATATATACTCTATGTTATGTTTATCCATTGCTAGACTGGTTCTCATTTTTCCATTTCATCAGTACTGTGCATTCTGTATTTGCCCTTGATTTTCTTGATCTTCCAATGAAGAGTAGTCAAATGCATAAGTATTCAATCCACATTGTTTTGCTTGGTAAATATTACATTAGTGAAAATTAAATTACATATATGTTAAAAGTCATGTACATCAAGGATAACAAAGGTGCATTTCAGGCAACAGTTAACCGATTTGGCCCCGATCCCGTCTGTAGGCGTGATGAGGCTGTACCCTACTTCAAAGCTCTGCAGCATCAAGGCCATTTAAGATACACCAACGTGGGTGGTATTAAAAAAAAGCAGACAGATATAGCTCTAAAATGATATCAAATAATCTGGAAGTTCTAGTTGCACTACAAAATACAGAGAGAAAAAACTCATTTTTTGGACCCGTTTTTTTTTTCACCCAAAATTCACTTGAGATCGGAATGCGATTTTGGGTCTGGATTTTAGACCTTTTGGCTGCAGATCTAAGGCATACCAGTCTTAACTGCACACAGACAGGTGAACCTTTGCAAAAACTAGGATAAAGTGGGCATTTGGAATAAATTGTGGTCTCCATACGAAAATGATGGGTCCATTGAGCAAAAAAAAAAAAAAAAAAAAAAAAAACCTCCAACTTTTACCCTTCTGCTCATGCGCAAGCAAAATAACCAATGGAAAATGATGTTTCTAATACAACTAGGCATTATTCTCATGGAAAATCTGTTGAAAACCGCTGTATTACGATGTATTCAGAAATAGACCCCCCCCCAAATGTCTTTCCTGCGCACATTTCAGGCAAAAACGACAAAAACCTCGGGGGCCAAATGAGTTAAGTATTTTAGCTTCATTTCAGAAAATCAGAAGAAATATTAAAACAAATCTGCATAAGCATGAGTTAGCTTTTTGACTATCTCAATTTATCTCTCAGCAGTTTAAGATTGAAATATATTAACAGCCTTGTCATATTATGCAGTTAATGAGTAAAATGTCATGTAATAATGCAGAAGAGGAGATTGAAATGACGGAAATTATCTAAAATCCCCCCAGAACACATCAAATTTAAAACTAACTACCTTAAAACTAAAGTAGGCATAAGCCAGTAAAATAAAAATGAAGTTACAAAACATTCGCTGAATGAAATTGGTGGGTCACAGATTCTTAGTGGTCATCTCCATTAACCATGGGGGGGTAGAGACCTAAGTGGTCATCACCATTAACCGGGGGGGGGGGTAGAGGTCATCACCATTAACCATGGGGGTAGAGACCTAAGTGGTCATCACCATTAACCATGGGGGTAGAGACCTAAGTGGTCATCACCATTAACCATGGGGGGTAGAGACCTAAGTGGTCGTCACCATTAACCATGGGGGTAAAGACCTAAGTGGTCGTCACCGTTAACCATGGGGGTAAAGACCTAAGTGGTCATCACCATTAACCATGGGGGTAGAGACCTAAGTGGTCATCACCATTAACCATGGGGATAAAGACCTAAGTGGTCGTCACCATTAACCATTGGGGTAGAGACCTAAGTGGTCGTCACCATTAACCATTGGGGTAGAGACCTAAGTGGTTGTCACCATTAACCATGGGGGTAGAGACCTAAGTGGTCATCACTATTAACCATGGGGGTAAAGACCTAAGTGGTCGTCACCGTTAACCATGGAGGTAGAGACCTAAGTGGTCAACACCATTAACCATGGGGGTAAAGACCTAAGTGGTCGTCACCGTTAACCATGGGGGTAAAGACCTAAGTGGTCATCACCATTAACCATGGGGGGTAGAGACCTAAGTGGTCATCACCATTAACCATGGGGGTAAAGACCTAAGTGGTCGTCACCATTAACCATGGGGGTAGAGACCTAAGTGGTCATCACCATTAACCATGAGGGTAGAGACCTAAGTGGTCATCACCATTAACCATGGGGGGTAGAGACCTAAGTGGTCGTCACCATTAACCATTAGGGTAGAGACCTAAATGGTCGTCACCATTAACCATGGGGGTAGAGACCTAAGTGGTCATCACCATTAACCATGGGGGTAGAGACCTAAGTGGTCATCACCATTAACCATTAGGGTAGAGACCTAAGTGGTCGTCACCATTAACCATGGGGGTAGAGACCTAAGTGGTCATCACCATTAACCATGGGGGTAGAGACCTAAGTGGTCATCACCATTAACCATGGGGGTAGAGACCTAAGTGGTCATATTTGAAATGTAATACTTTAATTACTCTATAAATGGTAAATTATATAAATTGTATATATCTGAGTGCATGGACAATTAACCAATGTGCTGAACACTCCACCTGGGGCATAGTTAGACCATGTTTAATATCCTACTGAAAGACACTCTGATGTTTAGAAAAATTATTAATTTTACTTGTTATCCATAAATAGAACCATAATTTCGCATTTATAGTAAAATTAATTTTGCATGCATAGGTGAAATCACTGTAGGTTTGTTTTACTCCATTGGATTCCTGGTACATATTCAGTTCCCATATGCAAATACCATGGCATTGAAAATTCAATAACTTTAAATTTTCAACTGCTCATGATCAAACTTGTATTTATTAGTAAAGACTTGTCCTTGATGACAGCATCTGTGTAGAGAAAACCAGATTTGCTGTAGCATTTTTTGCATTTTCTTGGTTTAGAATCTTGCTGCAAATGCTACACCAAAGAGAGAGGTGCTAATTTCATTAATGAATCTTCCACACTCAGGTCCATAAAAGAATAGAAATTCCATCAATAAAACATTTTCTCTCTCTCGGTTGTTTTTTTTTTTTGTTGTTGTCAGTTACAACTTGGGTCTTTTTACTCAAATCTTTCTTTATCAAACAATCCTGGCCAGCTAAATCCATATGTTCTATTTTATGTTCACCCATTTCTAGAATGGTTCCCATTTCCACATCATGAGTAGCATGAGTTCTGAATAGCTTAACATGTACATTATATGCCAGCATGTCAATCAAATAGCTCATATCTACAGTGCTCCCTCATTTTAATGCCACCCTGTATACTGAAGCTTCTCTTGTAGTGAGTCTGATTTTATGGGTTGCAGTTAATTTTGTTTGATGTTGTTTGATTGTGATTGTTACCTAATTTATTTGATCAGTTCTATTTCTTGCCAATGCTCGCATCTACCTCAAAAGCGGAAGGTTGTGGGTTTGATCCACGGCTGAGTCATACCAAAGACTTACAAAAATGGTACTAACAGCTGCCTCACTTAGCACTCAACATTAAGAAGTTAGGACTGGTCAGCCTGGTGTCACTCCAACTCCCACTTTGTGAAAGATGTATTAAAGAGGGAACACTGCATTTTGTAGGCTAGATAGTTAATTAGTCTTCTTTGCATGCAAAGTAATTAAGTAATAGTGCAAAAGAGTGGATCTAATTATATTACAAAGTGAATGGCTCTCATTGTACTTCGTGAATTGGTCCAGAAGATGTGTTTACCTAATTGTAATTTAACTGATAAATTTATTTCAGTTGTTGTCTTTTTACAGGGATATATATTTGGAATCTGTTGACAGAGAATGTAATTCCTTGGCTTTTGCAAATGTGATCATTACAAAATTATAGACTGGTTTGGATTTGTCATGTCAAACTTCATTAGCAATTTGTCTGGCTATCCACTATAACCTTGTTCTTCTGTGTCAAAGTCACAAAGAACAAATTCACTCAGAGAGTTTCCCCAAGATTTTTTTTAAATAGAAGTAATTGTCAACATCGCCACAGGCAATATGACTAATAGTAAAAGATACTGTGAGATCCATTTTGCATTAAATGTAGCTTTTGCTTAACCCAGAAATGGAAGATAAACACTGCTGTATTTTGCTCTTATTCATCCATGCTGAATAACAGATTCATCAGTCTGTAAAAGAATGTCTGCAAAGCTCACTCCCACTTTGTGAAAGATGAATTAAGCTGGTGACATGTCTCTTTTGTGACATTTTGCATTTATTTTCTAGAAGGCATCATTACATTGTTCAGTACTGTGTATACAGGACTTCAGTAATAAACACTATTATCCAGTGTGATAACTTTCTTTAAAATAATCACATGCACCAGTGTGATAACTTTCTTTAAATAAATAAACACATGCACCAGTGTAATAGCTTTGTTTAAAATAAACACATGCACCAGTGTGATAACTTTCTTTAAAATAAATAAACACATGCACCAGTGTGATAACTTTCTTTAAAATAAATAAACACATCCACCAATGTAATAGCTTTCTTTAAAATAAATAAACACATCCACCAATGTAAGAGCTTTCTTTAAAATAAATAAACACTGATTTAAGTGTAATAACTTTCTTTAATAAACACAATGATACATTTGGATAAAACATGTAGTATTAAGATTTACACCAGCAGAGAAGTAATTAAAAGTGAATTTAGTATCTAGGTAACTTTAACATCACAGGTTTGGATGATCTGAAGGATGGAGAAAAAAGAAATAAGATAATGCAGTATAAGGGATAGGTTGCTTATATTTAAGGGTCAAAATTAATATTCAACTTAAAAGGCAAAAGCACCAATTTAGGATTAAAAGCATGCAGAGATGCATATTATTCCTGACTTGAAAAGAAAACTTAACTGGTATGGAGCTTACATGAGACAAGGACAGATCCACCGTAACAAGGATGCACCATGAGACAAGGACAGATACACTGTAACAAGGATGCTACATGAGACAAGGACAGATACACTGTAACAAGGATGCTACATGAGACAAGGACTGATACACTGTAACAAGGATGCTACAAAAGACAAGGACAGATACACTAACATGGATGCTACATGACACAAGGACAGATGCACTGTAACAAGGATGCTACATAAGACAAGGACAGCTAAACTGTAACAAGGATGCTACATGAGACAAGGACAGATACACTGTAACAAGGATGCTGCATCAGGCAACAGATACACTATAATAAGGATGCTAAATGAATCAAGGATAGATATACTATAACATGAATGCTACATAAGACAAGCACTGGTAACACTGTAACAAGGATGCTACATGAGACAAGGACAGATACACTGTAACAAGGATGCTACATGAGACAAGGACAGATAAACTGTAACAAGAATGCTACATAAGACAAGCACTGATAACACTGTAACAAGGATGCTACATGAGACAAGGACAGATACACTATAACAAGGATGCTACAAAAGACAAGGACAGATACACTAACAGGGATGCTAGATGACACAATGACAGATGCACTGTAACAAGGATGATACATAAAGCAAGGACAGATACACTGTAACAGGGATGCTACATAAAGGCAAGGACATAAATACTGTAACAGGAATGCTACAAAAGACAAGGACAGATACACTGTAACAAGGATGCTACAAAAGACAAGGACAGATACACTAACAGGGATGCTACCTAACACAAGAACAGATGCACTGTAACAAGGATGCTACATAAGACAAGGACATTCACTGTAACAAGGATGCTGTGTGACACAAGGACGTATACACTATCAAGGGTGCTACATGAGACAAGGACATATGCACTGTAACAAGGATGATACATGAGACAAGGACATACACTGTAACAAGGATGCTACATGAGACAAGGACATACACTGTAACAAGGATGTTACATAGGGCAAGGACAGATATAATGTAACAAGGATGCTACATAAGGCGAATACAGATACACTGTAACAGGGATGTTACATGAGACAAGGACAGATACACTGTAACAAGGATGCTGCATGAGACAAGGACATACACTGTAATAAGGATGCTACATGACACAACAGATGCACTGTAACAAGGATGTTATATAAGACAAGGACAGATAAACTGTAACAAGGATGCTACATGACACAACTATATATATTTTTGTTTGAGGGGTTGCGGGGTGGGGGGGGAGAGAATTGGAAAGAAAGAGAAATAGATTTGTGAATGAAGACAGGGAGGTAAGTTCAGGATATGAATGATGCTTATTTTCTGTTTTTTTATTGTTCATATAAATCTGTCTGGAACAAACAACAAACAAACCAAAAAAAATAAGCAAAAACAAAAAAATATAGTTTTGATCTACCTACCCAATTTGTTTTGAATTTTTAATTGGCCTGATCATCATGCAGGTATCACAGAGCACTCTCTTGAATTCTTTAGAGTTTATTAGTGTTCTTGTCATGGCAGAAACACCAGGCTAAGGGACAGAAGTTGAAATTGGATAGGATTGTCAGTTTCTTGAGTATTGTTTTCTTCTAACCAGTATGTATAGTTGCCTTGAAGATTTTCTGCAAAGATAATTAACATATGAATTGAACTGCAGTTGGCAGTCAATGTCAATTCCTAGCAGTTTAACTATTTGTTAACAATTGATGACAGCACTGCTTATGTTTAGTACAGGCTTTGTACTGCATGTCTTTTCAGCCACAGCTAGCGCTTGAAACTTTTCAGGGTTGGCTTGCATTTTTTTCACAGTGAACCAGTCAACAAGTATGCTGGACACTGTTTCAAGTTTGTCCATCAGTGTCAATATACAGCAATAAAAGGACAAAGTGTTATCAGTATCATTGATAAAAGCAAAAATCAAGGTCCACAGTTACTGTTTACAACTTCTGAGTCCCTTGACCAATTTGCACACAATTTTACTGGTAGCATTGGGACATTAGGGCTTTTCAGATTTTTTAAAGTTTTTGCCAATCCATCATCCACATTTGTCATCATTACTAACAGTAACAAAAAAACCTCTAAATTACTTCTTCTCTATAACCGCTCATCAAATGTTATCAAATTTGGTGTAAGGATACTGCATTAATAATAATATTAATAATAATAATAATACTGAGGACTCAGTACAGCACTTTAAAAGCTCAAAAGGTCTTTCAGTTTTGCACAGATGATGCCCATTTTCCATCAATTATGATCACAGTAACAGAAAAGAAAAACATTGAAATTACATCTCTAAAACTGCCTTGCAGAATTTGGACCAGATTTGAGAAAAAGCATCAGGCTGGAATGCTTTTAGTTTTGTAGATTTTACCATCAGATGAGGCTGCTGTATCTAAAAATAGAAAAACTGTCAAATCATATTTTAAAAACATGTAGCAGAATTTGACAGAAGCATCAGAGCTCAAAAGACATTCAAGTTCATGACATTTTTGGGTACCAAATATGGCCAGTGTTTTCTAAATTAATCTTTCAGTGACTTCTTTTCCTGAACCACTTAACAGAACTTGATTAAATTTGAGAGAAAGCATTCTCACAAGTTCATGTCCATGATGCCATTAGTTCATCAGTCATGGCTTTTGTTGTTAACATTTAAAATAAAAATGAAACATTTGACAACAGAACTGCTCAACAGAATTTTATCTAACTTTGAGCAAGTGTCCTAACTTCAAGGCCTTCTGTTTTAGATGGTCTGCCATCAAATCTTGACATTTTTACTAAAAATAAAAAAGATGAAAAAATAAAAAGCAGCATTTGAATAACTTTGCTTACAATAACTTCTCAACAGAATTTTGCCAATTTTGAACAATGATGTCGGCATAAATACCTTTCACTATTTCGAATGATATTGATGAGTCATCAAATAAGGATAAAGATACAACAACAAAAATCTTGGAAACTTTAAAACCAATGTTTTTATAAGATATGCAATCAAGAGATTTCAACCTAGATCATCATACTTACCCAGACCTCTTTTTTCCATTGCGTGTGCTTTTGGCACTATGTAGATGTCAGATGAGTGACTTCAGACCCACTTGGGCCTCATGTTCGTAGTAATATTCATTAGGATACCATCTCTGTCATAATGGTCCCTTTACTGTTCAGTAGGATCCCCTCCACATTATAATAGAGCCTTTACTGTTTTTCTTTTTTTCTTTCTTTGTTTAGATTACATGGTAATGTCTGGAAGTAGAGTCGTTGTTTCATAGATTTTATTGCAAGACATTAACTAAGCTGCTTAATGATTTAGATCTGCACATGAATCACATCTTCGAAATGCATATTCTAGGGTGTTTTTCCTTTCTAGGCACTTAGGGCACCAACTAAGTTTAGCTTGCAATTTGACCACATCTCAAACTTAAGCCCTGTATTGACATTGACTAATTAATCCAGTCAGCATTATCTCAGAGGAATTCAGTACATGCCTGTTAGGCAAATTAGCTATCAGGAACACAGTATTTCCATGGGGAAAGATCTACCTCATGCAGGTTCAGTATTATTACACTTCTCCCACAGTATAATAAGACACCAGATAAGAAAACGTTAAAAGACAGAAAAAATTTGGGCCCATAGAGGAGTAATGGAAACAAAAATATAATTATCAGCAGAAAGATTTATCCAGCACTAATCGATTGCTGTTACCACAGATACAATTTTTGGTGTTTCATATCCAGTGACCTTGAATATGATAAACAATGGTTGTGAGAAACTTGGCAAAAGTAAACTTATGTGGAATGCAAAATGACCATTTTAGCTCCAGTGGCTGTGTCCTTGACCTCTGGACTTGAGAATCAGCAGAGATGTGCCTTTACCCAGATGTAAATTAGTATTGAAGTTTGATTGAAATCGGATCCATGACTTGTTGAGCAAAACAGAAACAATTGTAATGTTGACTCCAGTGACCTTGACCTTTTACTACAGACTCTTAATCACTTGGAAACTGGTGCTGCCCATGGGTAGTATGCTGTGTAAAGGTTGATAAAATTGGGTGTAAATAACCTGACTTGTCAACTGAAAGGAAAATCAGTTTTAGTGCCACTATCTTTGACCTTTGACCTTGCAACCCCCCAAATGAATGGATTTGTTTCTTTCCATGGGTAACCACAGAGCTATGTGGAAATTTATCTTGTGTACCAGTGGATGAATGGACAGAAAGAGGCAGTCAGTCAGGACTGAGATATCCCCCATATGTTTGTTGTCTGGAAGGGGTGTGTACCAGTGGATGAATGGACAGAAAGAGGCTAGTCAGGACTGAGATATCCCCCATATGTTTGTTGTTGTCTGGAAGGGGTGTGTACCAATGGATGAATGGACAGAAAGAGGCTAGTCAGGATTGAGATATCCCCCATATGTTTGTTGTCTGGAAGGGGTGTGTACCAGTGGATGAATGGACAGAAAGAGGCTAGTCAGGACTGAGATATCCCCCATATGTTTGTTGTTGTCTGGAAGGGGTGTGTACCAATGGATGAATGGACAGAAAGAGGCTAGTCAGGACTGAGATATCCCCCATATGTTTGTTGTTGTCTTGAAGGGGTGTGTACCAGTGGATGAATGGACAGAAAGAGGCTAGTCAGGACTGAGATATCCCCCATATGTTTGTTGTTGTCTGGAAGGGGTGTGTACCAGTGGATGAATGGACAGAAAGAGGCTAGTCAGGACTGAGATATCCCCCATATGTTTGTTGTTGTCTTGAAGGGGTGTGTACCAATGGATGAATGGACAGAAAGAGGCTAGTCAGGACTGAGATATCCCCCATATGTTTGTTGTTGTCCGGAAGGGGTGTGTACCAATGGATGAATGGACAGAAAGAGGCTAGTCAGGACTGAGATATCCCCCATATGTTTGTTGTTGTCTTGAAGGGGTGTGTACCAGTGGATGAATGGACAGAAAGAGGCTAGTCAGGACTGAGATATCCCCCATATGTTTGTTGTTGTCTGGAAGGGGTGTGTACCAGTGGATGAATGGACAGAAAGAGGCTAGTCAGGATTGAGATATCCCCCATATGTTGTTGTCTGGAAGGGGTGTGGGCAGGGTAAAGAGTGACATGCATATAAGAGGACAAAATGTTAGTTATATACATAACTGAAATATGATATTATTATGCATATACATAAATTAAATGTACACTGAATTTTTTAGCTGAACTACTAAAAATGAATTTCACTAATAAGGAAACAAGCTTGGTTGAAATCAGCCTGTTACCCTCGCAAATCAGATGACTGTTCCAGTGGCCTAGTGGTTAGAGAGGTCGTTGGTTCGATCCCTGGCTGAGTCATACCAAAGACTTACAAAAATGGTACTAACAGCTGCCTTGCTTGGTGCTCAGCATTAAGAGGTTAGTGTTAGGACTGGTTGGCCTGGTGTCAGGATAATGTGACTGGGTGGAACATCATGCTACATGTCTGCGGCATGATACCCCAGTGCTAGACATCACTATAAACTGTCACACTGCATACATCGTAGCAATATGACTGAAACTTTTTTAAAGCTATGTTAAAAGTCCAAAACACACATACACACATAGACACAGACACACACACACACACAAACAAGGAAACTTCTTTGCTTTTCATTTAATCAACCATAAACAACTGTATTTGGGATCCAGACTAGAAAAATTGGATATTTCGTTAAAAAACATAAATACTTGACCAAATACATTTTACAAGTAAACACTTGTACTATGTCTTGTGAATACATGTTACAAGTAACACTTGTACTCTGTCTTGTGAATACATGTTACAAGTAACACCTGTACTCTGTCTTGTGAATACATGTTACAAGTAACACTTGTACTCTGTCTTGTGAATACATGTTACAAGTAACACTTGTACTCTGTCTTGTGAATACATGTTCCAAGTAAACACTTTTACTGTCATGTGAATACATTTTACAAGTGAATACTTGTAACAAGTAAACACTTGTACTCTGTCTTGTGAATAATTCTTACAATTACTGTCTTGTGAATACTTGTTACTGTTAAACACTCATACTCTGTCTTGTGAATACTTGGTCCACTTCAACATTTATAATACTTTGTCCTGTGGCAACTTGTTACAACTAAATGCTTGTATTCTGTCATGTGAATACATGTTAAAATTAACACTTGTACTATCTTGTGAATACATGATACAAATAAACACTTGTATTCAGTCTTGTGAATACCTTTTACAATAAAACACCTGTACTTTGTGAATACCTGTCACATTTAACATGTGTACTCTATCTTGTGAATAATTGTTAAAATTCCTTGGTTTGTGAATACTTTGTTTCAATTAAACACATTTATTATGACATTTGAATAATTGTTACATTTAAACATGTGCTGTCTTGTGAATACATGTTATAATTCTTGGTTTTGTAAGTACTTGTTACAATGAAACATATTTATTATGATGTGAGTATAGTTGTTACAATTATACAGTCTTGTGAATACTTGTTACAATGAAACACTTTTATTCAGTGATGTGAATATTTGTTACATTTGAACATTTGTATTCTGTCTTGTGAATAATCTCTTACAACTAAACACTCATATTCTGTCTTGGAAATTCTTGCTACAAACACCCAGAAAAATGCACTTCATCTTCAATTGGATTTTTGTATTGTGGCCAACAAATTTCTTTTCCAGAAACATATTTGCATTCCATCCAATTTAAATTTGTATACCAGCCTAGGAAATGGGGAGCTTCAGGTAATAATTTGGGTGCAAGAGCTATTCATATAGGTCTGAATTTTCAGAATAGCTATTCATATAGGTCTGAATTTTTCAGAATAGCTATTCATATAGGTCTGAATTTTTCAGAATAGCTATTCACATAGGTCTGAATTTTCAGAATAGCTATTCATATAGGTCTGAATTTTTCAGAATAGCTATTCATATAGGTCAGAATTTTTCAGAATAGCTATTCACATAGGTCTGAATTTTCAGAATAGCTATTCACATAGGTTTGAATTTTCAGAATAGCTATTCACATAGGTCTGAATTTTCAGGAGACCATCTTTGTTAAACATTATTTTCTTGCTTATAACACTGTTGGTGAGGTTGCCTTTTGTTGAGGTACATTGCATGAAAGAAGTCTCATTTGAATGGGATTCATTTCTATACCTGTTACATGAAGGCAGTTATAATGAGGTACATTCAAGTGAGGAAGTGTAATAATTCCCTTGATGAAGTTAAGGAGCAACACAATTTTTTTTTCTACAAGTAGAGGACATGTCATTAGACAGTGTTTTAAATTGAAAATTATGTACAAGTTGTAATGGGCCTATCATGAGTGAATTTGTTATTTTTGAAGATATGAAATGGCAGTAGTGTGTCGAAACAACACAGAGTGACTTCATTGGAGCTACCATATATACTTGCTAATAGAAGCAACACAGTGTGACTTCATTGGAGCTACCATATATACTTGCTAATAGAAACAACACAGTGTGACTTCATTGGAGCTACCATATATACTTGCTAATAGAAACAACACAGGATGACTTCATTGGAGCTACCATATATACTTGCTAATAGAAACAACACAGCATGACTTCATTGGAGCTACCATATATACTTGCTAATAGAAACAACAGCGTGACTTCATTGGAGCTACCATATATACTTGCTAATAGAAACAACACAGCATGACTTCATTGGAGCTACCATACATACTTGCTAATAGAAACAACACAGCATGACTTCATTGGAGCTACCATATATACTTGCTAATAGAAACAACAGCGTGACTTCATTGGAGCTACCATATATACTTGCTAATAGAAACAACAGCGTGACTTCATTGGAGCTATCATACATACTTGCTAATAGAAACAACACAGTGTGACTTCATAGGAGCTACCATACATACTTGCTGATAAGTCAGATTCAAGTGCAGACCACACAGACACAGATCTGGCATCACATATTACATTGACAGGTCTTAATCTGTTAAGTATGTTTTTAATCAGTGGAACAAACCAGTGACATGTTCAGTGGCAGATCAGGGCCTGTGTTGTTTGCAGTTGGATTTGTAAGTAGGTGTGTATGGTACATTGCATTATTTCTGTTTCTTCACTGTTTTCATAATTATTAAAAACAACAAAAAATATAATTTGGCCAGTGTCAGATTTCAAGGCATAAACAAATCTTAATTCATTAGTTAAGAATGATATCAATCACTGTTAAGCATTAAGAGTAAACAAACAGGGGGTCATTGGATCCTTTTGATATCTAAATACCATTTCTAGAATTATCACCAGAACCACTTCTTTTGATGTCTAGGATTGTTAATGAGAACCAGAATACAGGTGATAATGGTCTGCAGAATCAATGAGTCATGGTAAATTTTTCATTAGTTCTATTGATTACCAAACATTTTACCTTCTATGTATGTTGATTGTCCATGTGTCTTTAGAATATATATGGAAACTTCATGTACTGTGACATATGTTTGATCAGGTCAGATGTGTCTGACAAGGTCACATCTGTTTGACCAACAAGTTCTTGGGCTAGTTTTGGTTTCAGACCGTTAAGGGGAAACCTTGTTGACCAAATGGTTTAGACTTGCATTTATTCCATAACTTGAAGAAAAAAAAATCGAATTTGTCTTTTTATGCAAACACTTATTGTCCCTGTCACAGATGATAATAAATGAAACAATTTTTCTGTTGCATCTACGATCTTTGCATCTATTATCAATTGCTGCTGTCCAGTTTGGTCTGGATTGCAAAGCACAATCAAATCAACAAGGATTAAATTAATCTTTTTCCTAATTAAATTTTCATGACTTGTCGGGTAATTTCCTTGCCTTCAAACTTCTCTCACTTATTAATTGGCCTGATTAATTTTGTAGATGTCCATATTATGATCATAGTTTCCTCCCAACAGCAATTTTAAGTTTTAATATTGTCGTAGGTCAGGGATCGTTCATAGTGGCCCAAGTCTGACTGTATTGGCCTGAGCTAGCAGCAATGGCACTTACAGCCAGATTTTGGCCCTATGACTGATGGAAGACTCAAAACAAGACCAATGCAAAAACTGATGTTTCATGTTCTTTTTATTAACCAGCTTTCTTTTTTCTATACTGTGTCAGTACCATCAAGTCCTTATTTCATGTAACTATTGAATTAAGCATGTCCTGTTCAGAAAATTAATGGAGAAGGGTCATAATGGTAAATTATGCTTCTAATGTGAAGAACAATATTTTGAGGTATATTAAATTCTACTCTCACGGTTGGAATAATTTTTGTACCTGGAACAAGCCACGACTTCCTTTTAACACATTAACCCCTGGAGGTTTTTGTTTTGTCATTTTCACCTGAAATTCGAGTAGAAAACGCATTTTGAAAGCTATTTCTGAATACATCTGAAAACACCAACTTCCAGGTGATCATCCAATAACATACTGCCTAGTTGTGTTAGAAACATCGTTTTTCATTGGCCATTTGGCTCGCGCATGACCAGAAGGGTAAAAGTTGGAGTTCTGTTGTTGTTTTTTGGCTAAACGGAGCCATTATTTTTGTTTTGAGACCACTGTTTATTCCATTTGCCCATCTTATCCTACTTTTTGCAAAGGTTCATCTGTCTGTTTGCAGTTCATACTGGTTTGCCTTAGATCTGAGACCAAAAAGTCTAAATTCTGGACACAAAATTGGATTCCAAAAATGGAATTTTGGGTAGAAAAAAAAAACGGGTCCAAAAAATGAGGTTTTTCCCTCTCTATTTTGTAGTGCAGCTAGAAATTCCAGATTATTTGGTATCATTGTAGAAATACATCTGTCTGCCTTTCTATAATACCACCCACTTTAGTATATCATGCATGACCATGACACTACAGAGCTCGGCAGAAGGCTACAACCTCCTGCTACGTTAACTCATCACAAGGGGTTAATATGTTAATGAAACATTTATCCATGTATTTGAACTTTGTACATTGTCTCAGAACTCTAAAATTCTTCATTGTAATTTGATTTTTCATGTAATACAAACAATGTATATGTTGTGTAAGACAGTGTGTGCATTGAAAGACATTGACACTTGGCAATGCAGACTGTGTTCTGGGTATTATAAAATGGGCCTTATACATGGTGTTATACAGGGTTTTTATACAGGGCAGGTCTTATACAGGGTCTTGTACAGGACCTTGTACAAGGTCTTATGCATTCTCTGCTACAGGTCTCATTCTAGGTCTTATACATGGCCTTATACAGGTCCTATAGATGGGGCCTTATACATGGTCTAATACAGGATCTTATACATGTCCTTATAAAGGATCTTACACTTTGTCTTATACAGGGCCTTATACAGGGTTTTGTATAGGGCCTTTAAACAGGGTCTTATACATTGTCTTATACAGGGCTTTATACATGGTCTGCTACAGGATCTTATTACAGGGCCTTACCCAGGATATTATATAGGGCCTTACACAGGGTCTTATTCAGGGATTTATACAGGGTCTTGTATAGGGCCTTACACAGGGTCTTATACATTGTCTTAAGCAGGACCTTATACATGGTCTGCTACAGGGTCTTATACAGGGCCTTACACAGGGTCTTATTCATGGATTTATACAGGGTATTGTATGGGCCTTATACAGGGTCTTCTACAGGGCCATACACAGGGTCTTATACAGGGCCATATGGCTTTATCTTGTTGGCTGTTTAGAAAGAGTTGTATATGTAGCCCAATATATAAACTCTTTAAATAGCATCTTCTTTGTCATCATATGGTAGTGTGTAGTGTGTTACATTTAGTTGATGAATCAAATGTGTTTATTTTTTAAAGAAAGGAAATGCCAGTGTTTTAAACGACTCTCTGATCTTCAAAATTTAGCTCAGAGCAGTTGTAGCATTTCTGATTGCCAGTGTGGTGTATGGTCTTGTATTGTAGGGTGGTCCAACATCTTCATTCTATGGACCAAAATGTAAAATTCATGAGCCATATGAGATATATATTATTTATACTATAATTATATAACTGATTTTTCTATATGAGCAGAGGGTAGAAAAAATTCTCACTGTACATGTATATTCATATTTGTATTTTTTAAATGGATTTTTGCTAATTTATTTATATCAGTAACTGCATTTCTGCCAAAAGCTGGCTTGGTAGACTTATTCAAATGTGTTTCTGTCATCCAAGTTCCCTTCTTCAGTCGTGATGTTTCATTCCAGCAAGCAGTTTACTCTTAATCATGTTTATACGACTGTTGTGATGTAGTGTTAACAGTGTCCATCAAGAAATCACCTTTAATCATTCTATCCCTTCATCAAATCAGATTTTGCATTTAAAATTATTGGTGTGCATAAGAGATGTGCTGCAACATTTTGGCTTGGTATGTTTAAGGTGCTTTGGCTTCTTTTTGCTTGGTGTGTTGAAGGTGTTTTGGTTTTGTGCATTAAGTTGTTTTGGTTTGGTGTGTTCATTGTGTTTTGATTTTGGTGTGTTGAAGGTGTTCTGGTGTGTTGAAGTTGTTTTGGTTTTGGTGTGTTGAAGGTGTTTTGGTTTGGTGTGTAGAAGGTGTTTTGGTTTTGTTGTGTTTAAGGTGTTTTTGTTTTTTTGGTGTTTTTGAAGGTGTTTTGGTTTGGTGTTGTTGAGGTGTTTAGGTTTTGGTGTTGTTAAGATGTTTTGGCTTGGTGTTGTGTAAGCTGTTTTTGCTTGGTGTTGTTTAAGGTCTTTTGGTTTGGTGTGTTGAAGATGTTTTTGCCAGAAGGCTTTGTTTAGTTTTTTGGGGGCAATGAGTAAAATGTCTTGCCTAAGTACGGAACATGGCAGCTGACCTGGGCTGGCCAGGGATTTGAACTTGGTACTCCTGCAGTGGAATCCAGCAAGCTAACCAAGAAACTATTCTATTGTTGATTTGAAAACCAGAAAATGGCTACAGCTGTGCTTCCTTGTTTAGTGACATTAAATGGAGTATTGTTATCATGGCCAGTTGTGTTCTTATTCGGGTGTTGTTTTGAACATGCTTCATAAATCCTTAGGGGCCCTGAGTGGCCGAGTGGTCTAAAGCGCTCTCCGTTACGGATCACTGCCATCTCACCTCTGCCTGCATGGGTTCGAGTCTAGGATTCAGCCAATGTGGGTATGTGAGAAAGCTTGCCAGTAGCTTCTCTTGGGTCGGTGGTTCTTTCTGGGGTTTTCCCGGGTTCTTCCTCCACCATTAATACTGGCCACCATGTATAGCCTATCGTGTGCTGAAAAATGGCGTTAAATCCTACAACAACAACAACATAAATCTTTAGGATAGTTCTACCAGCAACAGGTTGCTCAACCATTCATTGATTTTTTTTCTTCCTAGGTAGGTTTTATTAAGCTTCAGATTACTTGGTCTATCATTCAGCTGTAGCATACAGTGAACCTGATTAGAAAGGAGAAAAAGAGAAAAAAACTTTGAGTATACAAAGTGTATCATCCAGATCTCAGCATTACAGTCATGGAAGGAATGGAGTCACTGGTCTCAAATGCGGCTTTCTCTGGAAGCAAGTCATCGAGTTGGACTGAAAGCATAAAATAGGTTTTATGGTACTAATTCTAGGTAAACATCCAAACAGTTGGCTTCAGAAAAAAAGGTTTTATGGTGGTAATTCTAGGTAAATATCTGAATGTTATTACTGGCTTTACAGAAAAGGATTTTTGCTAGTATTTCCAGTTAAACATCCAGATATTATTGTTGGCTTTACAAAAGAAGAGAAACAAAAATTTTAAGCATTTCATTGGTCTCTAAAAACAAAATGGCAACAGAAAAGGATAAATATTTCAGTGTGACTTAAGTATTCTTCAGTTGGACAGCCATTGTGTTGAAGGAAAGCAAAATATCAGTGACAGCTGGCCACAGATCTTGTTTTATTTTGGACTGGTATTACCGTTACAGTTTTCTTATATGATACTGCTGTATTTTAATTTGTTTGGTAGAGGAAGAAGTACCAGTCAGTCATAGATTCTGAATTGGTTTTACAATGACTCCATAAGGAGACTTCACTTTTCCAGGCATTGTTCAGCTTTCCTTTCAAAAGAATCGATGGTGCATTGAGACCAATATTCTCCTATCAAAATTCAATATTGTTTGATTTGTGGAATTGTTCTCTGTATTAGTTTAAATAGATATTCCTTATCAAAGAGAATGGATTGGTACAAGATTCACATGCCACGCTTTGCTTGAAGGTTTGGCCATTAATCATTTGAATTTGACTGCATTCAATTTAATTGATGTTTCAGATGCTTTTGAAAGTGCCTCATAGATGACTGTAATTCACTTTGAGTTAATGGTGCTGCTGTGAAAAACAAACAATCCTGGAAGAAGTTTTTTTTTAATGGATAAATGGATTAATCTGAATATTTTCTGTCAGGATACTTAATGGAATCTTTAGCAAAAAACCTCTGCAAGATACTGTGTAAGTATGATTATTCAGCTTTAGGGTTTATTTTAAGAAAATAATATTGAAACAGTGAAATTAAAATTAAAACAGCAAATTTTGTTATTTCCAAACAATGGTAATAACCAAATGAATTCATATAACTCCTAATGCATTTCTATGCTCAAAACGTTTTTAATTATTATTTCATCAGCTGTACATTTGGAAGGGTGGTTATCATTAATTTTTTTCTAGGTAATTCCTGCATATTGAAATTACTCTACCTGCCTCTTGATCCAAAATCCTTACCTTCTTTTTTTGTGCTCAGAAATTACAAAACCTGAAAGGAAATCACTGGGGTAATTCTAAATGGTAAAGAGTTACCTAACAATAAAATAAAGAAGAAAAACCATGCAGATAATCAACATAGAAAATGAAAATAATAAACATTGCAGAACATTGCAGTAACATTTATAACTACAGCATTAATAATAATAATAATAATAATAATAATAATAATAATAATCATAATCATCATCATAATATGAGTAATAATAATAACAAAAATTGAAATAATAATAATAATGATAAACTATTAACATTTACAATAGCAATAACTAAAAAAAACAATAATAATAATAATAATAATAATAATAATAATAATAAAAACAATAATAATAATAGTATAACATTAATTGAGCATTTTCCGCTAATGAAGGATTTGTTTTACAACAAAAAGAACAGCAACAGTAAGAAAAAAAAGAGAGATGGCCCTGATCTGTAATGGTGAGTACCTTAAACCACTCGGCCTTCTGTGGCTCTTTCATAAAAGACTCATTCTTCATTGAGCCTTTAAATTTGATGCAGTCCACAAATAGATAAGAATTGGTACCCCCCCCCCCCCCAACAAAGAAAATGCTAAATAAAGGATGATTTAATTGAAAAGAGGTTTAAATATTACAGTAAAATTGGAGAACTATTATTCCCATCAGATCATAAATCAAAATGTTAGTCATCCTTAGTAAGCCATAGTTAGTAGAATCCTCAATGATGAAATAAAGAAGACCGTCATTTTGCAGATTTTTTATACTGGTAATTGTCTCTAACCAATGGTTACCTCCAACTGACTCAAACTTGATTACCAGTAAGCCATAATAAATGGTAAGATCCCACTGGTAATTGACTCTAACTTGACTAGCAGTAAGCCCTAACAAATGGTAAGATCCCACTGGTAAATGACTCTAACTTGACTAGCAGTAAGCCCTAACAAATGGTAAGATCCCACTGGTAAATGACTCTAACTTGACTAGCAGTAAGCCCTAACAAATGGTAAGATCCCACTGGTAATTGACTCTAATTTGACTAGCAGTAAACCCTAACAAATGGTAAGCTTCCACTGGTAATTGACTCTAAGTCTGATGCAGGATGTCATGGGTTTTAACCCTGACTAAGCCATACCAAAGACTCATAAAATTGGTACTAGCAACTGCAGAACTGGTCGGCCTGGTATCAGGATAATGTGATGGGTGGGACATCATGCTACATGTCTGCAGCATGATGCCCAAGTGCTAGACATCACTTTAAACTGCCACACTGCAGACATCAATGCAATGTGACTAAAATTATTAAAGCTTCATTAAGAATAAAAAATCACACTCTTGTACTACCAGTAAACCATAGCAAATGGTAAACTCCAACTGGTAAGTGACTCTTAACTTTACTACCAGTAAGCAACAATAAAACGTACTGTGTTTACTTGCTTATGTGCAACAGTAAACAACATAGGCTATATATGCCATTGCATGATGTTCTGACTTATCAGGGTCTGTGTTGTTTGTTCTAGGGATTACTCCTAACAGATTGCATAGAATCAGATTTGCCAGCACATTATGCGATGGCAGATTTGGGTCTGTGCAGTTTGCAGCTGGATTCGACCTAGAAGTATGTATGATTTTAAACAGGTGCCTTTGGTTTTATCCAGTAACAAATGCTTTTACTACTATTATGGTCAAATGTTTTACAAAGTGATTACCATTCTGTGTATTATGTTTTGTAGGAGTATATATATATATAGAGAGAGAGAGAGAGAGAGAGAGAGAGAGTATACCATTTTGGGCACATCAGCACATTAGTGGCTATTTAGGAGATAGATTAAGGTGTTCAATTACATAAAGATTATAATCGTTGTGTTTCAGTATGATTTCATTCAATATTTACAATCGTGTTGAGTATTTCGTTCAATTACTGCCATTCAGCTTTTATTCGTGTTTCATTTCATGCCATTGTTTCCATAGAAATGCAGCTTTTTTGTGTGCTGACAAATCCATTTTTATTTCATTTCTTGCCTGCTATATTTATTTGATATTAAGCCCATGCTTGATGATAAAACCACCATATTTCTTTCACAATATGGCAAACAATTACTTTGCCTGATTACAAGCCCATCCCTTACTTTTAGAGAACTATATTAGTTTCGTCCCTAGGTTATATCATGGCGGAAACAATAATCTTAGCTTGAAAAACATGTATTTGCTGGATACTACTTTTCAATATTTTATTCATCATAATCTGCAAATAAGGGACATTATTTCCATTAGGACTGTTCCATTAGCATTGTTTCAATTAGGATTGTTTCAGTTAGGAACAGTTTTTGATGCTCAAGCCAGCAGTAATGTAAATACTGTCACAAATTCAGCTAACTATACAATATCCTCCACACTGTCACAAATTCAAGTAATTATACAATATCCTCCACACTATCACAAATTCAAGTAATTATACATTATCCTCCACACTGTCACAAATTCAAGTAATTATACATTATCCTCCACACTGTCACAAATTCAACTAATTATACAAATCCTCTACACTGTCACAAATTCAAGTAATTAAACAATATCCTCCACACTGTCACAAATTCAAGTAATTATACATTATCCTCCACACTGTCTCAGATTCAAGTAATTATACATTATCATCCACACTGTCACAAATTCGAGTAATTATACATTATCCTCCACACTGTCACAAATTCAAGTAATTATACATTATCCTCCACACTGTCACAAATTCAACTAATTATACAATATCCTCTACACTATCACAAATTCAAGTAATTATACAATATCCTCCACACTGTCACAAATTCAAGTAATTATACATTATCCTCCACACTGTCACAAATTCAACTAATTATACAATATCCTCCACACTGACAAATTCAATTAATTATACATTATCCTCCACACTGTCACAAATTCAACTAATTATACAATATCCTCCACACTGTGACAAATTCAATTAATTATACATTATCCTCCATACTGTCACAAATTCAAGTAATTATACATTATCCTCCACACTTTTATTCTTCCTGGGCAAGTAGGAAAAGGGCATCATGACGTTAAGTAGGGAAGAGGAAGTAAGATTATATTAGATTCTAAAATGAATCCCCTGTTGATACTTTTCTACAAATTAGGACAATGCATCATGTCTTTCTTCTATTGATCCGGCCATTCCTTGCTCATTTATCTTACAGTGGATCATAGCTCTGGTGAGACACTTGTCAAATTTATTGTGAATATGACTGATGAAAGGGCACAATTCTGTTCTGCATTATTTCTTTTTTTTATGAAATGATAATGGGCTCATGTTAAAAGAAAAAAGACGTGGCTTAGAAATGACTAATTCCAAATGTGGTTGCAATTACTTATAATTCATAATTTGGTTTATGATGGTTTTGTTAACGAGGATACAAATTGTAAATTATAACAGTATTTATATCATCTTTAATAAACCTCCTGCCCCACTGTATTTAGCAGTCCTAAATAAAAATGATGCCAATGTGACCACTCAGAAAAAATAGACTGTCACACCAACATTAAAACATGCCCCCCATTTTTGTTCTGAAATAGATATTCCTATGTTAAAAATATGTTGATCTAATACCTAAATGGCATCCTTGATAACCATCCATAAAATCTATTTTAGTCGGCCTCTGAAGAAATGGTCTTGTAAGTATGGAAACTTCATTAAAACATTTATAGCAGTATGTTGCTGGTCCTTATTAAATAGTATGCATCTGATCTCTAATATGGCACTGTAGCAGTCACCTTGAAAATCTTATCATTGTTTCACTGCTCTGGTGGCCTAGTGGTTAGACCATTCGCCTAAGACGCGGGAGGTCGTGGGTTTGATCCCTGGCCGAGTCATACCAAAGACTTACAAAAATGGTACTAACAGCTGCCTCGCTTGGTGCTCAGCATTACGAGGTTAGTGTTAGGATTGGTCGGCCTGGTGTCAGGATAATGTGACTGGGTGGGACATCATGCTACATGTCTGTGAAATGATGCCCCAGTGCTAGGCATCACTATAAACTGCCACACTGGAGGCATCATAACGATATGACTGAAAAATTATTAATGCTATGTTAAAAATCCAAATCACACACACACATACTTACACACACACACACACACACACACACACACACATACACACACATGTACACACACTTATCACTGCTTCACTTGCATGAGTGGCAGGATTAACATTGGGTTTTCACATAGACACATCATAAAATATTTAATTGGTTCTGATTGTCAGTGTATGAATGCTTACATGAAGACATTTGAAAAACAAACCTAACTTATGTTTGGTTAAAGTCAGAGGACATTGGTTGTATTTTCTACTTCAGTGAGCGAATGAACGCAAGGACTTGTGAAGATACCAGTGAGTTTTGACTAGATTTTGTATTTAGTTTGTGTTTCAAGCAGCAACTTGATCCTCACCATTCTGACATTGATTTAAGGTAAAAAGTCAGACTCCATGTTCTAGCTGTATTAGCACAGGTGTGATTTGACCTGCCTGGACATATCTAATGAATACCTTGCATGATGAGATAACTTAATATGGGACCTTAGCATGTTGGTATATTGACATTGTCCAGGTCAGGCTGAGTGATTTTCTATCCATGATGTAATGTTACAAGATAAACATCATTACATAATATTTTGCACTTGTATACAAATATACAATGTTTTACTGCGCTTCTAGTTACGTAGTGAACATATTAACCAATACATGCAAGGAAATAACATTGCCACCAAATTTAGTATGTTTGAGTTTCTTAGAAATATCAGAGATAGTTTCAATACTCAGCAATTAAAAAGATTAAAATGCAGAAGAAATGGTATAATCTTTGATTCCTGTAACTTCTTTTCGGCAAGGATAGTGTCATTCCCTTCTAGGGACTCTTGTGCTTCCTTCTGAAATCTAAGAAATATTCAGGTATTATTACAGTTATTACATTAAGCATTGTTAAAAGTATGTAATATAAATTTGAAAAATATAATTTAAAGAATCTTTATCAAGGAAATGGGTGGCTGAAAATTCGTCAGATAATGGTGATTGAAAAGCTATGATATCTGAAAATGGATGACTTCTACTTGAGCCTTTACATTCTCCAAATGATAGAAACAATTTAAAAATTCAGGAAATCCTGAGACTTTTTTGTGAGGTTAAACAGGACACCTTTAAAGAAGATGTTCTAATCCATCATGTCAGTTAAATGTTCGTTTTCAATGTCATCTTTGAAAACCACCATTTTTTTTAAACCTCTCATTGGCATCTGGGTTACCAATTTGCCTGAAGTACTTGTCTCTACCAATCAGTGCAATCTCAACTGCAGTCCATGTAGTTTGAGTCTTGTGGTAGGCCAGTATTGGTATGTGAAAAAGCTTGACAGTAGCTTCCTCTGGGTTGGTGGTTCTTCCCAGGGTTATACTGGCCACCATGTAAAGCCTAGCTTGTGCTGAAAAATGGTGTTATATCCCCCACCCAAAAAATAAATAAACCAACAACAAGAACAACAGTTAGTAATGCTAAACATTGGATGATGTTGATTGAAATGTGCAAGTTGTAAACCTTAAATGATATATTTATTAGAATCAAAATAATGTCATCAAGTCAAAATAGTCATATGACTTTGCAGTTGATAGCCTTTGCATATCAGCATGCCCTTAGACTGGTCTTATTGATTATGCAATTGAATGACAGCTAAGTTGCACATCAGCATGCCCCTAGACTGGTTGTAATGACTTCAGCAGATAGGCAGGCTAATTTGCACATCAGCATGCCCCTAGATTGGTTTCAATGACTATTCAGCAGATAGCCAGGCTAATTTGCACATCAGCATGCCCCTAGACTGGTTTCAATGACTATTCAGCAGATAGCCAAGCTAATTTGCACATCAGCATGCCCTTAGACTGGACTTAATGACGAAGTAGTTAAAAGACTTTGCAATGGTCATGGAGATTTGTATTTAAACTTAAATTGTTGGGCAAAGTATTCATTTCTGATTTGACAGGAATTGGGAATATTCAGGGTTCGGATTTAGCAAGTATTAATAAAAAAGTATTTTTTGGAAAGGTAAATGGAATGTTTTTGTTACCAAATTTATTAAGAGGAAGCTTGCCAAAACAATGCAGATAAATAGATTAAGATTAGATTTTTTAGGGCAATTGATGGACAGAATGTTTTGTTAGGCACTTTTTCAGACATTAATGAAGAAGGAACTTGAAATCTTAAAAGAAGTTATTGAACTTGAAAATTAAAAAAGAGTTACTGTAGTTTGTTTAATATTCTGTAAGCATGGAGAACTTAAAGTAATGGTGTCAGATCTTGTTTATTTAATGAATGTTATTCTACAGTCTACATGACAAAATATTGTGCCACATAGTAGATGGACATAATTGATTTTGGACCAGCACAAGGGGAAGGGGGTATTATTTTTGTTGTTCAGTGAGAAAATGAGATGGTCAGATCAGTTCTGGTTTGGATACTGCATTAACTCACATTGGCTTTAACTGGACTTCAATCCATCAAAATTGGTCCAACAAAAGAAATCAGATTCAGAAACAGGAGTGTAGTAGTTAATACTAATAACACCAATGTGGAACAGGGATTATGGAAGTAATGAAATGGAGGTCTGATTGGAATGGATTTGATTGCACTGCTTGTCAGTTGAGGCCAATACTCAGGCAGCTCCTCTTTTCTGCTTGTGAGAAAGTAACGTGACCAGAGGCTTTTGTGTCGGTACAAAAGGTACAAGCAGTTTAGATTGTGACATTGATCAACACTTAATTCTGACGAAGGAAATCTTAATACTAGTTTGATAAATTCCTAACAAGGTTTGTTAAATATTTTTTGTCTAAGCAGCATTTTTCACATTGCAATGTGGTAATTGTTATGGCATCAATATTAAATTTTATTTGACAGTGACTTTTTCACATTGCAATGATGGTAATTATTGTAGCATTCATATTAAATTTTATTTGACAGTGACATTTTTCACATTGCAATGATGGTAATTGTTGTAGCATCAACAATAAATTGTATTTGACAATGACATTGATCAGGATTATTTTTATTTTATTGGAATAAACCTATAATATCTGGATAAGAAGTGGTAATAAAGATTACATTGTTTTTATCAAAGCATATAATACAATGTAGTTTATTGTCTTTGTGGGACATGGGGATGCAAAAATAGACCAGATGAGCTCCCCTGCATGTCATAAAGTTTGACTATTGGATGCAGGATCTTTGGATTATTCATATAAATGTACATGGTAGATTCCTTGACCATGAGATTTTTAAAGGTTAAGAGTGTTCAAGCCAGAATCACACTTTTCCTCAAAATGACATGCCAGTTTTGTAATGCTCACATGGATACATCGATCTCTCATCATGCCACACAAAGAAAATATTTGTGTTTCTTACTGAACTGGTTTTAAAATCAGGGTAGGTAAGTACATTTTTTTTTAAACACTATGTTTATATTATAATGATTATATAAAGTACCTGGCTAAAACAGTTCAATTAGATGCAGAAATCAATTTCAGGATTTAAAAATAAAAATTTGTAATAAAATTTCTTATTTAGAACATTCTGTATCTATAATGACTAGTATATATAATGTACTAAGCACTTTAAGTACTGGGCTAAACCAGCTCAGTTAGATGCAAAAATCAGTTTGGGAATTTTTAATTTTGTTTTTATTTTTTTTTACCCTGGGGTAAAAGAAAGTGCAAAGGGTGAGCAACAAAACATAGGGGTGGTCGGCCAACTGGAAAAACACATACCGCTAATTTTATTTTGCGTTATTGCCGGTCTAGAGAAAACAAAGACATGCTCATCAATAATGATGAAATGATGAGTGGATGAAGTGCAAGTATATTGTGCATTACTATTATAGAGGACTGGCAGCAGCTGATTAATGGCAATCATGTTTCAATGATTGGACAGTACCTGAGTTTGATCCTTTTGATTGAAATTTCAAAGGTACTAATCATGTCAGGCCTGGATTTTCATGCCAGAATTTCATTGAAACAAAAAACAGCAGTGCAGGCTTAGCATTGATCGTCTTGATGAGCTTATGAGAATAAATCTGGCTGGTATTGACATAAAAGTATTTGATATGATCGTGTCTTTTTAATACAGGTTTTACCGTTTTAATTACAAGAAAGCTCCCAACTCGCAGTATTTTGAAATATTCTTTAAATTTTCATTAACCAAAAATGAGTGTTAAAGAATAAATTTTGTGCAACATGTATACATGTATACTATAGTAAGTAATGGTAGATTGAATCTCTTGTTATTCTTATTGATGATTGTAAGAGTTAATAAAACAGAATGTAAAATTATAAAATAGATTTGGTTATATCGTATATATTCGGTTCACTTTTAGCCCATAAATATTTGATTTTATATTTAAGGAATTGATATAATTGAAAAATCAATTAAGCTGCTATTTTATTCAGATATTTACTGAATACTTATTCCCTGGGTATTTATCTTTATGGTCATTTGAATAAAACCATGAATTAGTTGTATTGTTCAGGGAAATATACTGCAGAAAATTTTAATAATACCAACCACTAGGGAATGGGTTCTGTAACTACACCATTGTGTTTATGTAAACAAATTATTTTGAGAGCTATTTGATGGTATTCAGTAAATGTTGATATGAGTTTTGAGACTGACACAAGGAAAAAGGATCATGGTGAGTTTTTTTGTTTTTGTTTTATTGTTGCTTTTAAACCCATGATTATGTCTCTATATTATGCAGAGGAAAGTTGAGGTAAGTGCCTTTTTCAAGGACACACCGAGTGCAACCTTTTTTGGGCTGGCCTTGTTGGGTAATAAACCTGTGACACTTGGATCACATGTTTGAACTCTACAGCATGGGTTTGAGTCCTGGGCTCAGCCTACATGGGTTTGTGAGAAAGGTTGCCATTTGCTTCAGTGGGTCGGTGGTTGTTCTCAGAGTTTTCCTAGATTCTTTCTCCACAAGATATAATGGCCTCCATGGTCTAGGCTATCATGTATTGAAAAATGGCATTAGGCCCACAACAGTATCAACAACAACTATCACTTTACTAACTCAGCTACAGCAGTGACACAGGGTGGAAATCATTATTTACTATTCTTATCTGCAGGCTTTTTAAAAACATAAAGTTATTGTGATATGTTCGATCTGTCTGTCTGTCTGTCCATTGACACATCTCTTTCTAATCTTGAAAATTACAAAACTTTGTGGTTATGTTGCTTCTTGGCTGACTATCTGCAAGATAGGTGTCATTATTGTATCACATACATGGGGTCCTTGAAAGGAGCTGTACATTTGTCTTAAACCATAGGAAGAGGGCACATTGTACATATGTTGGATTTTGCATTGTGTCCCCTGGGTCACATTTTGTCCGTGCATTTATTGTAAGGTTGAGGGGTTTTGGAAAATGCAGTGAAGCGCTTACGATTATCTATGGTAAGCCATTGCAATTCCTAGTTTTGAAATCCATGAGGGTTTTCTGGATTTATGATTTAACAGGTTTAGTATAATTTGCATGATCAGCACAATATATCTTGAGCTTATATGTAAATTTAGTGGATCTCATGGGACACATAGTGTTGACACTGATCAGCTAATGTCGTATATACATCATAGTATGATCATTGCCTTTTTATATGCCTTTAAAGAATAAATATTTTAGTGGAAGTTAATACTGGAACTACTGTTATAATATTAAAAGATGTTAATGAGGCACTATATTATCTGTTTGAATTATCAGGCCTTTTGTGGATGCATGGCACATGTATATTCTTATGATGTATTTGAATATCCTGGCCTATGTCTAGGCACACAGTACATGCATATTCTTATGATGTGTTTGAATATCCTGGCCTATGTCTAAACACGCACTTCATGAATATTCTCATGATTTGTTTATGTTAAATGTTCATGATGTAAAGTCAGTGTCAGTGCATCAAGTCCTACATGGTTTGGGAGATTTTGTTAATTTACATGATTGGAAGTAATGTTGTATTTCATTAGTTTTGTGGGCACACATGGTTGGCACTAATGCTGTAATTAATCAGTTTTGTGGACACACAGTTGGCAGTAATTTTGTGTTTCATTTGATTTGTGGATGCACATAGTTGGCAGTACTGTTGTATTTCATCAGTTTTGTGCACCAAGTCATAGGAGTCTTCTCTGTTTTTCTCTATTCAGACTGGATACATACAATGAACTTATGGGCAAGTGATCATCTCTGTTTTTCTCTATTCAGACTTGATGCATACAATGTAGAACTTACAGACAGTCTGTGAGTATTCTATGTGCAAAGGTTACTTTGCTTTTCAGCATTGCTTGAAAGATTTGCAAACTTTATTTGCTGTTTTAATTTTTGAGATTATACATGATTATTAGAAAAATGTATTTGTTGAAATCTTTAATGTTTACTATGTTAAGGAGGAGGGCACTCTTGTATTGTCATAAAGTAGTTCTACTTTTTCTAACTAAAGTGATGCAGAATAGAGAACTCTTAGTAGGTGTTGCAGATCTTCCCATCAGATGGTCAGAATTTTTTAGTTGGAGTTATAAAATAGCTTATAGTATCATCCTCCCCACCAATCACCTCCTAGGAAGGGAAACATTGGTTTTGTGCTCTCCATTATACTGTCTTGTAAGTGAGATATAAAAAATGCAATTGAATAATGCCAAACTAATCCAACCATTTAGATACCTGGGTCCCAGAACCCGATTTGATGACTAGCCTTTTTTAAAAAATATATTTTGTGAGGTTTTTTTGAGGGGGAGGTTTGACACATCTTTGAACTTTTAGAGTTTACTCTTTTCCCACAATCTTTGAAAGCTTATTTAATACGCCTGCAAATGGGTACCCAGGTACCCAGCCTTTGATAATAACCTGGATAATAAAATGAGCCATCAGGTACCCATTTACTGTATACATGTTTATGCCAATTCATGTGGCCCCATACGCTCTTGGCTTGTAAAGGCAGCACTTGATTGTTTTCAAGATGACAATCCTATTGATTGAGCTGCAAATTTAATAGATGTACTTGTCCAGTGCCAAGTAGAGTTCTTCCTCTTCCAGTAAATGTTTGACCTTAAGCTTGTTTTCCCACACGAGTCCTTTGGTTGAGATGTGAGTGTAAGGCTTGCTCGTTGGCAAGTATCAGAGGATAGATATTTGATTTTGCTGCACAAATGACATGTTCAGTTGCAATTTTGTAGATTGTAATTTTTTTTAAAAAAAATTTATTACTGAGATGTATTTGATTGTTAGTGTTTTTACAAACACATGTAAATGTATTTTTTGTGCTGTAGGTTTGTCATCTGGCCTCATAAATGTATTTTTTGTGTGCTGTAGGTTTTAGTAGTCTGGCCACAATTGTGACAAATTTCAAATTTGTCCTGGTTTTGCAAAAAGCTGAAGCTATCAGTATGCCGCTGAAGTCTACAATCCAGACCTTAAAAATCCATGAACTTTCTGCATCACACTCCTGACAAAAAATGTATTTATATAGGTACATTTGTCCTTTTCTTCTGCCAAATGTCGTTGGCACAGAAGGGCACTAATTGTCATAGCATGTGCGCATGTGTAGATTCATTAATCTGAATACAAATTTGAGTTGTGACAGCATATTAAGGGCACAAAATAGTCCCAATTTATATGTGATACATTGTTGTGTGTTTATTTTGATAAATTTAATTTGAGAGCATTCAAAGTCTCCTGTTGGTTTCATGAATTTTTTATTTTTTTGTGTGTTTTCATATCAGGTATTATGAGATGCCAGATATGGAATACAACTTTTAAATGAATTAAAGAGCTTCTTTTACAATGTTTAACATTGGCAGATCTTTGTCAAAGACAGTATGGAAGAAAATGTGGTTAGTTTTTTTTAAGTGTATTGTTTTAAGGAGTTAAGGTTGTGAAAGCTTAAGTTATAATATAGGGTCTATTGTTCCACAAAGCAATACATGTACTATTACATTATAATGCAGTAGTCTGGGTTCAGAACTGCTGACTACATTATGTATTGAACCATGATATATAGAAAACAATTATATATTGATAACAGCTTTATATACAGAGCCATGGTATAATGAGTACTATCAAAAGTTGTTAAATAATGGTGTTTTGAAAAGGAAATGAAGATATAAGACTATGTTTTACCTTGTTTTCGTTTTACCTTGTTTTCTTTCAACTCTTTTTGTTATACATTTCTATCCTTTTGGTCAAAGGGTCTATGTTAGTACTATGGTATATACGGAACTGCATTACAATGAGGCACATTATAATGAGGAGAACCTTAAGATCACCATTAGATAGCTTTTTAAAACTACCAAATCCAAGATATAATGCATTGAAAAAGTCATTTACATATACAGACAGCCACTTGAACTAAAAGCAGGATGACAATCTTGTTCCAATTGGGATGTTTCAACTTTATAAGGATATCTCTCAGCAAATATTCTGTTAGTATCTTCTTTGTTGTTATGTTTATTTGAAGTGGTTACAAGCAATTAAGTGGTGTACCTGTATGTACATTATGTAGGTTTTAAGCTAAATATTTGTGTCATTAACCCACAGATTAATACTTTCTCTCTGGGTTTTTTATCAGTATTGTGTACATATATAGAATAATGTGTTCCACAATGAGGGCATTATGGGAGATTTTGATGTTGATGATGATGATGATTATTATTATTAATATTATTATTATTATTATTAATCTTGTTATTATTATTATTATTATTATTATTATTATTATTATTAATCTTATTATTATTATTATTATTATTATTAATCTTATTATTATTATTATTGTTAATCTTATTATTATTATTATTAATATTATTATTATTATTATTATTATTATTAATCTTATTATTATTATTAATCTTATTATTATTATTATTATTATTGGTGCAAGATTGTGGAATGTATGCAAATTTTGCCATGTCAGGATGTGTTAAATTGGTATTGAATTTTATGATGTACTCTTTACAGTACATTTCTTATTGGGTTATTGCAGCATACCTAAATTGGTGTTACCATTATAAGTTATTCTTTTAAAGCATTGCAAAGCTCAAAGGGACATGTGTCTTTTGGGGTTCAAATGGTCTCAATTTAGAAGGGATTTCAGCAATCAAGTGTTTTTTGGGGTCAGACAGTAGCAATTTAGATGAATTTCAGCAATCAAATGTTATTTGGGGTCAGACAGTCTCAGTTTAGAAGGGTTTTCTTCAGCGATCAGATATTTTTTCTCCCTAGCTCAGCGTCAAGAAATGTAAAAAGAATGAAAAATGTGAATGCTTTGTCTAAGATTGATTGAAGTGGTCTTTATTAATTCAGGTGGCAAAATCGGTAATTGTATTCTGTTTCTGATTTCTTATAAACCGTAGCAGAACAATCCATAATAGACATGTGACATGAAGAGGTGAAACAAGATCAGCCTCTGGGAGACTTCATAGAAATTGCCCGGAAAAAGTAGTGCCCTTATGGGAGAGCTTGGTAATGTGATAAAATAATACATTTAAATCTCGCTGTGATCAGCTTGACCAAATTTAGAGCCAGAGAAACTGGTGAATTCTTATGGACTGTGTCCCACATAGTGTTCTGTAATGCAGCAACTAATGATGATCCATTAGGAAAATAGCATACCAGTCCATGAATTGATTTTTTGTTACAAGAATGTGTGGTCCCTTGATGATGTAATGTTGCATTCAGAATGAATAATTATGGTTCTCGTTTTTGAACACCAAAAATTTCATTTTGGTCTGACAGTATTAGTTCAATCTGCAATTTATCATGTATGGGTAGGTCAGTATGATAAAGATGCATGCAGTAGGACATAATATTCATCTGTGTACTGAACTGTGAGCAAAGCAGCCATATTTTTTAGCTTGTTTTGCTCATAGTACAGAATGCAGATTAATCTTGGGTCCTACAGAATACATTGTTGAGGATGCTACCAATTTGGAGAAAAAAAACTCATGGCTTTCAAATAGTTTGAAACAAATATGCTTACTCTGGTTTAATTCACAAAAGCCATGTATATCCCAATACCTCCAGCTTTTATGATTGACTGAGGTTTCTACAATCTGATTGGATATAAATTGTCATGTGATACTGATCAGGAATTTTGTATACACTGGTAAATTCTGAGGACTTTGTTTGGTTCCCTCTTTCCAGGTAATTTTATTTCAAGCTTTATCTATACCTAACACATTACACTATAATAATAACAACAAGCCCTGACCCACCCACCTCTGTGATTTCCAATCAAAGTATACAACTCCAGATTAAAATCATCCATTAGAAGCTAAAATAATGTATTGGCACCGACCTTCCTGCAGTCCAACACTCTCCTCTTATCTTATGTCAGGCTTTACAAGTCAATCTTCTGAAATCATTGCATTTTGGGACTACAGCATGTTTCATTTGCTGTTATTAAAGGTCAGGGTCATATGACGAGCAAAGGATCTAACTATAAATGAGATAAATTGCATCAACTTGGTCAAGTTGCTAATGTCATTTGAAGTTGCACATTTCTCATCTGCCGTGCTGTGGGATTGTACTAAACAAAGGGGGGTATTTTAATTTAAGTTTTTGTTTTGGAAGATAACCACAGTATCACTCGAAAAATGATTCTATTATTCACCTGCCATATTAGTTGGGCTTGTATTATAATAAATTACAGAAGTATTTATGTACGGTTTAATTTAATTTTGCTTTCGCTTTTGAGGAAGGTTTTATGATTTTATCGAACATAAAAAATTTAGGGGAAAAAGTAATATAATATTTTTAAAAATCATTGCCTTTTTGTGAATTGTTTTCTCTTTGTAATCATATGGCCTTAGTTTTTTTTTTTAATTATAGCTAATTCCTTGATTTGTCCTTGGCTTGGATTCTTGTTATTAATTGACAGTCAAGAAATGTATGTCTTAACTACTACATCATTCCTGTCTACATTAAGAATATATTCTTAATAAGAAAAATGTGATAATTTTTAATAGTGGAAAATCGTAATTGAACATTCTGTAATTTGGCATTTCTGTGCGATCATTGATTATTTCATTGTCTTATCAGCATTACTGTAAAGTTCTAAATTCCTGCCATGTTACTCAGAAATTCAACATTGAATTTCAAACACCACTTTTAGCTTTTCATCTGAACATGACTTTTTCTTACAACCCCAGTCACTGACAGTTCAGGATTGTTTTGCGTGACCAAGGGTAACAAACAAGAAAGTGTGAAATCATGATGCTTAGCATTAATTCAGATGAATTATTAATATGCATGCAAATAATGAGACTGATTGACTTGTATGCATCACAGAATTCTGTAAAGTACAACATGACCTTGCTGTCACAATGCATGCTCATCTGTCCATCTCTCTGGCATCCACCTTTTGGTAGTATTTTATTAAAGGCAGTATCTTAGGTTTTCATCTGTCCATCTCTCTGGCATCCACCTTTTGGTAGTATTTTATTAAAGACAGTATCTTACATTTTCATCACGGGATCCTCATCAGGCTGCTGCCATTGTATTGGAGGTGGGTGGGGGAATCTCTATTGGAACAGAATGCCTAAAAGCTCTATGGTCAAGGGGTCAGGAAGTGCTTGTTTACATTTTAGGTGTGTAGTCAGTGGTTGTGTTTTTTTATTTGGCAATACTCTATGCTGTTGCCATAAAAGAATTGATAGCCGGAAAATTAAAGATGTTTACCTATCACTATCACTCCTGGTGTGGAAGTTAATTAAAGCTCAAGGACATCATGGTCGTATTTTAAATTTTCTTGGGGGAAACATAACTTGTATAATATGTATTTGGATGGATATTAGACCTTAGATAGATTTGGCACTAAACATGATGTACCTGTGGGGATGATGGATCCAGATCTCAAAGGTCAAGATCTCATAGTATTTTCTTTAGGATAAAGAATTAAAAAAAGAATTAAAAGTACTATGAGATGGGGGAGTGCATATTATTTGTTTCCATAGATACATTGTTGTCAGATTTGTCATATATTAGAGGAATGGAGTGATTAAAAGGTTAGATTCAAGGTCACAGGGTCAAGTAAAGTAAAAATGTATGCCCAGGGAAACTATATTTTAGGTTCACAAAAATTGCCTATGCAATATATATATATATATATATATATATATATATATATATATATATATATATATATATATATATATATGTTCTACTTCCAGCATTTGCTTGGAATTAGGCTTCTATACATTTACATTTTCTATACATTTGCAAAAATGATGCATTAAAAAAAAAAACAAAAAAAAAAGACAAGTAGATGTGAAAATAAAAGAAGTGTGATGTAATCCAAGGAACAAACTTTGAGTATGCACTCAGTTTGAGGAGTTTGATTCACAATCAGCCAGGTCATGTAATTATCAACCAGTCAGACATGGTTTGTTCTTGTACAGGAGCCAATAAAATCCAGTCTTGTTTTTCAATAGTAGTCGTTTACGGGAAAAAAATATACATATTTTACCATCATCAGTGGTCCACTTGGCTTATCAAAGGACACACACACACACACACACACACTGAACATTTATAACATTAGCAGTATAAAACAGAACACATACAACTTGATATTTCTTTGAATTTCCTAAAATTCATCAAACTGATCAATTTTGCACACTGATTATGCAATTTAAACCTTCCTCCTCTGCCTGAAAACACATGATTAGTAAAATCCCTGTTTATCAAGATTAGAGCATACAATTTTACTAATAGGATTAAAATGTGAGAGATCTTCCCAGATTCACAGACTAAAATGCCACATAACATATTAGTAATGACTGGATCAATACAAATTCCCACTGTATACATCAAGTAGAAACTTTCAAAGTGCAAACAAAAACAAACCAAACATTGCCTAACAAATTGCCATGCCATCAGTCCAGAGTGAACATTGAAGCTAAAGATTCCAGACAAAGAACATTTACCAATGTCAACCATTAAATGAACAAGATGATTTTCTGCTTCAATAAAATGGCTTGGATAGTTGCATATCTTGTGCCACGCTTGTACCAGATTAGCACAGGTATTGTTACACTGCAGACTGGTTAATATTAAATGAAAACTACATTTATATATAAATAATTTCATCATGTCTCAGCTTTATGTGTAATCATCATATCTCAGTTTTATGTGTAATCATGTTTCTGCTTTATGTGTAATCATCATTCATCTGTTTTATGTGTAATCATCATGTCTCAGCTTTATGTGTAATCATCATTCATCTGTTTTATGTGTAATCATCGTGTCTCAGTTTTATGTGTAATCATGTTTCTGCTTTATGTGTAATCATCATTCATCTGTTTTATGTGTAATTATCATGTATCAACTTTATGTGTACTCATTCATGTCTCTGCTTTATGTGTAATTATTATGTCTCTGCCTTCAGAGGTGAACTATTGCATTACTTTATATAAAACAAAACAATAAACTTAATGGCATTCAGATAAATCTTGCACCAAACAGTTAGAGAAATCTTATTGCCTTGACATATTTTTCAAGAAAATTCAAAATTACATGATTGTAAATGCATGAAAATGTAACAGATTCTACTGTGTTTACCCAAGTTTTGATAATTGTTTGAAATGTAAACTGCATAGGATATAATTTATTACACAGCACAATTTCATCATATGAGCGCAGTAAAGTTTTCATACACAAACAGAGAAAAGTTCTTCAGCCCATTGAAGGTTATGAACAATAACATTAGCTAACTGTGTTCCTTAGGGATGACTGCAGCATTTTGGATCATTGGGTTCCGTAGATGATGATTCATAAATGAAAAACTGGTTTATATTAATCGGATTACACAGATGACACAAGAAGCATTTTAGTAAGATTGCTTCTGGAAGAAAAAAAACAGACTCTGCTTTATGGTAGTGTAATTTAGTAGGAATACTGATTACATTTTCAGGCCATCACTTTCTTTTTTGGGGGATACAGTTTTGAAAATTCTTAACTTAAGAATTTTTTTGGACAAAAACCTTGTTAGCGATGTTGAGCAAAATCCATTTGTGGGAGCCAAATGAGATTTTGTAGACGTAATCAATAACTATTTCAAAATTACCTCATTAGATGTTCATGCCATTATAGACATTTTCAGACTCAAAAATTCATGTTTTACAAATACAAAGTCTAGTTGATGGCTTTTATCCCTTTTTTGTTTCTTCCTGTTATCAGGATGTGTTGCATTGTTATCCCTAAATTTGTAGTCAGTAATCCCTGAATTTGTAGTCAGTAATCTCTGAATTTGTAGTCAGTAATCCCTGAATTTGTAGTCAGTAAACCCTGAATTTGTAGTCAGTAATCCCTGAATTTGTAGTCAGTAATACCTGGAATTGTAGTCAGTAATCCCTGAATTTGTAGTCAGTAATACCTGAATTTGTAGTCAGTAATCCCTGAAATAAATGTAGTTCTGGATTTCATTGCCAGTTCCTGTCGTTTGCAGCATATTTATTGTATTATTTCAGGATTTGCTTCACAGTTCATATAGTACTGATAATAGTAGTATTTGTAGATTTGCTTCACAATTCATATCTAGTTAGTGATACAAATATGAATATTGTTTATAGATTTGCTTCACAATTCATATAGTTAGTGATACAGATATGAATATTATTTATAGATTTGCTTTACAGTTCTCGATAAATAGTAATAAAAATGCGATTATTATCTATGGATTTGCTTCACAATTCACTCAGTCATTGATACTGATTTGAGTATATCTTGATTTGCTTCACAATTCATAGTCATTGATACAAATATGAGTATTAATTCTAGATATCCTTCACAATTCAGTCTTTGATATTGATATGAGTATTTTTTATTTGTTTCACAATTCAGTCATTGATGCAAATATGAGTACATGTATTATTTCTTGATTTGCTTCACAATTCACATAATCATAATGATACAGATATGAGTATTATTTCTAGGTTTGCTTCACAATTCAGTCATTGATACTGATATATTTTCTTGATTTGCTTCACAATTCACATAGTCATTGATACAAATATAGTAATATTTCTAAATTTGCTTCACAATTCACATAGTTATTGATACTGATATGAGCATTTCTTGATTTGCTTCACAATTCACATAGATTTTTATACCAAAATGAGTATTATTTCTTGATTTGCTTCACAATTCACATAGTTTTTTTATACTGATATGAGCAGTTCTTGATTTGCTTCACAATTCACAGTCATTGATTCAGATATGAGAAATATTTCTAAATTTGCTTCATAATTCACATAGTTTTTTATACTGATATGAGTATTATTTCTAGATTTGCTTCACATTTCACATAGTTTTTGATACTGATATCTGATGTGGAAGATCATGGATTTGAACCCTGGCTGGGTAATACCAAAGTGTAGAAGATCATGGATTTGAACCCTGGCTGGGTAATACCAAAGTGTGGAAGATCATGGATTTGAACCCTGGCTGGGTAATACCAAAGTGTAGAAGATCATGGATTTGAACCCTGGCTGGGTAATACCAAAGTGTGGAAGATCATGGATTTGAACCCTGGCTGGGTAATACCAAAGTGTGGAAGATCATGGATTTGAACCCTGGCTGGGTAATACCAGAGTGTGGAAGATCATGGATTTGAACCCTGGCTGGGTAATACCAAAGTGTGGAAGATCATGGATTTGAACCCTGGCTGGGTAATACCAAAGACTTATTAAAATGATACTAGCAGGTCCACATTTGGTACTAGGCATTGAGAGGTTAGTGGTAGGACTAGTCAGCCTGGTGTCAGGATAATGTGAATGGGTGGGATATGCTGCTACATGTCTACAGCGTGATACTCCAGTGCTAGACATCGCTATAAATTACCACAATACAGACATCGTAGCTATATGACTGAAACATTGTTTAAAGCTTTGTTAAAAATTTCAAAAACACACACACACACACACACACACACACTATTGATATATTCAGTGATAACAATATGCCTGTTATTTCTAGATTTTGATTCCCAATACCGTAAATCGTGAATACCTTCATTGTTATACCCATCATCACTTCCCAGATCATATAGTCTTTAGCTCAAGAAACTCGCATGATTTTTGGATTTGATTTTTACTTTTGTAGTCAGCAGTGTCTGTAATGGTTATAAATTTTGTATTTGATTCCCAAATTATGGATTCCATTGGTTCCGAACAGTCTTTGTTCTAATTGATTGTGGCAAAAAAGCATATTAGTTGCGCAAGGTCACAATTAGACCATCTGATTTCAGTTCAAGACACCATGTCAATATGTCTATTGTATGGCCTGTAAGGCTTCCCCAGTATAATAGCCTAGCAGGCTGTCTGTTTTGGAAGCTGCACAATCTTTCTTGCTGCCTGTGTTGATTATTGGAATGTCATGTTTGCCATTTGTTACCTGATATCATACCATAGAACCTGTTATATATATATATATATATATATATATATATATATATATATATATATATATATATATATATATACACACACACACACACACACACATGCAGAGTCAGATCTGTCTGTATAATGTTTGCTTTAACCTAGAATAACTGTATAGATCCAGGTCAATTACCATAAATGCCCTGAGAGAAATTCATATAATATTAGATTGTAATTAGAAGGAACCGTACCTAAATCTGTCATCCTAAATGCCTTGACAGATGTCTATATACTATTAGCTTGCAGCAGTAATAACTGTATCCAAATCTGTCATCCTAAATGCCTTGACAGATGTCTATATACTATTAGCTTGCAGCAGTAATAAACTGTATCCAAATCTGTCATCCTAAATGCCTTGACAGATGTCTATATACTATTAGCTTGTAGCAGTAATAAACTGTATCCAAATCTGTCATCCTAAATGCCTTGACAGGTGTCTGTATACATGCACTGTTAATTTGAGAAATGAAAATTCTCTGACATTTGGTAAATTCAAAAATTCAATTACAAAACATGATTTTAATAATGGGAGTTTATAAGACTTTATGTAAGTTTGTCTTTGTTTTTCCTCTCTTGAATATTAGAAAGGTTGTTGCAATCTGTTATGAAAACTAAATCTTGACTGTTGACTCTTTCGTTCTATTTAGGCAGTGTATGCTCAGTATTTATCTTTAATTATAGTTGTTATCATTCAGTCATTATCATTAATTATACTTGTTATTGTTCAATAATTATCTTTAATTGTGCTTGTTATTGCTGAATAATTTTCTTTCATTGTAATTGTTATTGCCTAATAATTATCTTTAATTGTAATTGTTATTGCTCAACTTACATGAGGTTTCAGCATCATGAGAATGAACATTATCCTAAAAATTGATACAATTCAAATCCAGATGTATGTGTGGTAATAAAGTTGGACTAGGATTCAAATCCAGATCTTTGTATGGCAGTAAACAGGAACTAAATTTCAAATCCAGATGTGTGTATGGCAATAAAGTTGGACTAGGTTTCAAATCCAGATGTGTGTATAGCAATAAAGTTGGACTAAGCTACCAATCCAGATGTGTATGGCAATAAAGTTGGACTAGGTTTCAAATCCAGATATGTGTATGGCAATGAAGTTGAACTAGGTTTCAAATCCAGATGTGTATTGCAATAAAGATGAACTAGGTTTGAAATCCAGATGGGGGGCCCCGAGTGGTCTAACGCGCTCTCCGTTACGGATCACTGACATCTCACCTCTGTCTGCTTGGGTTCAAGTCTCGGATTCAGCTAATGTGGGTATGTGAGAAAGCTTGCCAGTAGCTTCTCGTGGGTCGGTGGTTCTTTCTGGGGTTTCCTGGGTTCTTCCTCCACCATTAATACTGGCCGCCATTTATAGCCTATCGTGTGCTGAAAAATGGCATTAAACCCTACAACAACAAAAATCAAATCCAGATGTATGTATGGCATTAAAGTTGAACTAAGATTCAAATCCAGATGTGTGTATGGCATTAAAGTTGAACTAAGATTCAAATCCAGATGTGTGTATGGCATTAAAGTTGAACTAAGATTCAAATCCAGATGTGTATGGCAATAATATTGGACTAGGATCAAATTTAGCAGGGTCATTACTGAACTCTCAGTGCTTAACACATTTTCCCCAGGAGCTTTTTGTCATTTTCGCCTGAAAATCGATTTGGAATCACATTTTGAAAGCTATTTTTGAACAGACTTGAAAACACCAAATCCCCGGTCATCTTTCAATAACAGACTGCCTAGTTGTGTTAGAAACATCGTTTTTCATTGGCTATTTGACTCGAGCATGAGCAGAAAGGTAAAAGTTGGAGTTCTTTTTTTTTTTTAATTTTTTTTTTTATTTTACTGCTAAATGTAGCCATTATTTTTGTATGGAAACCACTCTTTATTCCAAATGCCCATCTTATCCTACTTTTTGCAAAGGCTCATCTGTCTGTTTGCAGTTCATACCAGCTTGCTTTAGATCTGAGACCAAAATGTCTAAAATCCGGACACAAAATCGGATTCCGACCACGGGCTAATTTTGGGTTAAAAAAAAGTCGGGTCCAAAAAATGAGGGTTTTTTATCTGTGTTTTGTAGTGCAGCTAGATATTCCAGATTATTTGGTATCATTGTAGAGCTACATCTGTCTACCTTTCTATAATACCACCCACTTTAGTGTATCGTGCATGACCATGATGCAACAGAGCTTGGCAGTAGGCTACTACCTCCTGCCTCGTTAAGTCGTCGCTAATGGATAATGTGTTAAGGGATAAGATTGACAATTCATAAATTGTTGTCATTTGGGGCTTTAACATCATTTCTCAGTGCAAGATAGGCTATATATGGTGGTTAGTATGACTGGTAAAGGAAGAACTCAGGAACATTTCGGTAAGAAACACCAACTACAGGAAGCTACTGGAAGCTTTTCACATACCCACACTGGCTGAGCCCAAGTCTTGAACCAACGCAGACAGAAATATGATTCCATTGATTGGTAAAGTTGAGCAATTTAGAAAACTCAGACACCCAGGCCCTGCAATTTATAAAGGTAATCTGGATAGTTCGTAATGACTTTCTGGAAGAAAACAAATGCCATAGTGGTGGAAAGTGGCAAGGTCACCAGAGACTTGGTTGTGGCTGTTATTTTGTTCTGCACATACTTGTAAATTTGCAATTGTCTTGTGGTACAGTGATTTTGTTGTCCTTAGATTATTTATATTTTCCAGTAAAATCTGAGTCAAAAGCATTTATGATGAATACCAGTCACTGTAGGTAATGTTGTTTCAGAGGAATCTCTTTGATTCAAACATGCTGTATTGTGAACTCTTGATGATATAACAAACCCTACTGGTACAGTGCATTATTAGGCACTACAACCCCTAATGATATAACAAACCCTACTAGTACAATGCATTATTAGGCATCACAAGCACAAATGATATAACAAACCCTACTGGTACTGTGCATTATTAGGCACTACAACCCCTAATGATATAACAGACCCTACTGGTACAATGCATTATTAGGCACAATAAGCACAAATGATGTAACAAACCCTACTGGTACTGTGCATTATTAGGCATTACAACCCCATATGATATTACAAACCCTACTGGTACTGTGCATTATTAGGCACTACAAGCACAAATGATATAACAAACCCTACTGGTACAATGCATTATTAGGCACTACAACCCCTAATGATATAACAAACCCTACTGGTACAATGCATTATTAGGCACTACAAGCACAAATGATATAACAAACCCTACTGGTACTGTGCATTATTAGGCACTACAACCCCTAATGATATAACAAATCCTACTGGTACAATGCATTATTAGGCACTACAAGCACAAATGATATAACAAACCCTACTGGTACTGTGCATTATTAGGCACTACAGCCCCTAATGATATAACAGACCCTACTGGTACAATGCATTATTAGGCACAATAAGCACAAATGATGTAACAAACCCTACTGGTACTGTGCATTATTAGGCATTACAACCCCATATGATATTACAAACCCTACTGGTACTGTGCATTATTAGGCACTACAAGCGCAAATGATATAACAAACCCTACTGGTACAATGCATTATTAGGCACTACAACCCCTAATGATATAACAAACCCTACTGGTACAATGCATTATTAGGCACTACAAGCACAAATGATATAACAAGCCCTACTGGTACAATGCATTATTAGGCACTATAAGCACAAATGATATAACAAACCCTACTGGTACTGTGCATTATTAGGCACTACAACCCCATATGATATTACAAACCCTACTGGTAATGTGCATTATTAGGCACTACAAGCACAAATGATATAACAAACCCTACTGGTACTGTGCATTATTAGGCACTATAACCCCTAATGATATAACAAACCCTACTGGTACAATGCATTATTAGGCACTACAAGCACAAATGATATAACAAACCCCACTGGTACTGTGCATTATTAGGCACTACAACCCCTAATGATATAACAAACCCTACTGGTACAATGCATTATTAGGCACTACAAGCACAAATGATATAACAAACCCTACTGGTACTGTGCATTATTAGGCACTACAACCCCATATGATATAACAAACCCTACTGGTACTGTGCATTATTAGGCACTACAAGCACAAATGATATAACAAACCCTACTGGTACTGTGCATTATTAGGCACTACAACCCCTAATGATATAACAAACCCTACTGGTACAATGCATTATTAGGCACTACAAGCACAAATGATATAACAAACCCTACTGGTACTGTGCATTATTAGGCACTTCAACCCCTAATGATATAACAAACCCTACTGGTACAATGCATTATTAGGCACTACAACCCCTAATGATATAACAAACCCCACTGGTACTGTGCATTATTAGACACGACAACCCCTAATGATATAACAAACCCTACTGGTACTGTGCATTATTAGCCACTACAACCCCTAAGGATATAACAAACCCCACTGGTACTGTGCATTATTAGACACTACAACCCCTAATGATATAACAAACCCTACTGGTACTGTGCATTATTAGGTATAACCCCTAATGATATAACAAACCCTACTGGTACAATGCATTATTAGGCACTACAACCCCTAATGATATAACAAACCATACTGGTACAATGCTTTATTAGGCCTTACAGGCACAAATGATATAACAAACCCTACTGGTACTGTGCATTATTACGTACTACAACCCCATATGATATAACAAATCCTACTGGTACAATATATTAAGCATGTTTGCTACAATCCCTAACAATTTTTGTCATTAAGAGTTGATATCTCAGTAAGAAACTTAAGTTATATATACCTAATGCTAAATGTTGAGCCGTATGATTCAGTTGACATTACGCTCCTAAATGACACAATTATACACTGTATCACTCAGTTGACATTACACTCCTAAATGACACAATTAAACAATGTTGTACACTGTCTCATTCAGTTTACATTACACTCCTAAATGACACAATTATACAATTACCATTCAGGGTAGACATTAAAATTCTAAATGACAGAGTTATACACTATCATTCAGTTGCTATTACACTCCTAAATGACACAATTATACAATATTATACACTGTATCATTCAGTTTACATTACACTCCTAAATGACATATACACTGGATCATTCAGGGTAGACATTAATCTTCTAAATGACAATTATACACTGTATCATTCAGTTTACATTACACTCCTAAATGACATATACACTGGATCATTCAGGGTAGACATTAATCTTCTAAATGACAATTATACACTGTATCATTCAGTTTACATTACACTCCTAAATGACACAATTATACAATTACCATTCAGGGTAGACATTAAAATTCTAAATGACAGAGTTATACACTATCATTCAGTTGCTATTACACTCCTAAATGACACAATTATACAATATTATACACTGTATCATTCAGTTTACATTACACTCCTAAATGACATATACACTGGATCATTCAGGGTAGACATTAATCTTCTAAATGACAATTATACACTGTATCATTCAGTTGACATTACACTCCTAAATAAAAAGTATACACTGTATCATTCAGTTGACATTACACTCCTAAATGACACAATTATACACTGTATCATTCAGTTGACATTACACTCCTAAATGACACAATTATGCACTGTATCATTCAGTTGACATTACACTCCTAAATGACACAATTATACACTATCATTCAGTTGACATTACATTCCTAAATGACACAATTATACATCATCATTCAGGGTTGACATTAAATTCCTTCATGATAGTGGTACACTGTATCATTCATTGTTGGCATTAAAATCCTTAATGACACAATGATACACTATCATTCAGGGTTAACATTAAAATCCTTAATGATTTACCTCATACCAGGGACCACGGCATCATTACAGGTTGTTAAATCCCGTTACAACAACCCTTTCCTCCTTTATTTCTTTAGTGTATGTCATTTGGTATTTGAAGAATTGCTAAATAAATTAATGTACAATGGTGGATATGTGAGAAAGCATGCCATTAGCTTCTCGTGGGTCGGTGGTTCTTTCCGGGGTTTTCCCGGGTTCTTCCTCCACCATTAATACTGGCCGCCATATATAGCC